>ML793019.1:98051-150072 GCA_009831015.1 Picea engelmannii
TATTTTTGATGGAATTTTTACTTTGAAGACCTAGCTCAAATGTGAGCATAGAATATGTGGTTGAAAATTTTATTCTGAGACCTTTCCAGTGATATATGGAAATCCCTCTAACTCCATAAGAATGAGGATATATGAAATATTTTGTCAGGTCAGGCCAGTTAGAAAGTACAGGTCGACCCAACCAATTTTACAAGTCAACCCCATAAGTGAATACATAAACACTATAAATATAGTATAGATGTGTGCATTTGAAGAGTGTCCAAGCAAGAAGAGAAAGTACAAGTGCACATGAGAGATTTGAGGTGTGCAAGAGGAGTCAAGGAATATTCTTTGGGTGTAAAGGTTGACAAGAGGAGTTTTCTTGGAGTTTTAAGGGTGCGTTATGAAGGACTAAGGTCTATGATGTTGCAAAGTGCGTTGTTTTGATGTTGTGATGTTGCAATATGGAATTATATTATGGGAATGATGTTATGAGGTTCACTAAGGAATTAAGGTTAAATATGACTAGGGTTTGAAGCTATGTCGAGGGTATGAAGCGAGGAGAGACACTAGGGCATGAAAGTTAAGGGTATAATGATGTTGTGAAATGCATGATGTATGAAGCATGCAGGTGAAGTCAAAATTACTCTTTGTATCAAGATCTTAGATCGGTACCTATACAATTATTACTGAGTTGGTGCTCAGTTGAGGAAATTAGTGCCTCCAGTAGGTTGCTTCCTACACAATATCTTGTTGAGTTGGTTCTCAATTGAATAGATTGGTGTCTCTAGTAGGTTGGTGCCTACAAGATTTGTAATAGTATGTTGGTGCCTACAGACATTTATAAAGATAAGTTTTTGTGGTTTCCTCCCACAAGGGTTTCCAAATTAAACTATGTGTACTTTGATTTGAGTTTACATGCATTTATTGTTTTAAATTTAACGAATGACTGATGAATTCCCATTTAAAGTAAAAAAGTATCTTATACTGATTCGCCCCCTGTCAGTATAAGCATAAGTTCAACAATTTCTCCATTCTGGAATATTCAACTTTAATTGTATGAATGCATATGTGTTGGTCATGATATCATCAAGGATATGGTTCAACGCCTTGAAAAAATCCTTCATATATTCTTCTAGATATGCATTTACCCTAGGTACTGAAGCTTCATCATGGTCAATAACATCCAACAAGTTTTTGATTCTGCAGCCTCGATTTCTTGCTTTCTTTTAATAGAACTTGATAACTTGGGTCATGGAAGTGAAATGAATTAGAGGATATATGAGTCTTACCCTTACCAATATTAACTTTTCTTCTCCTACTTGGCTTCGCCAAGTTCGGTACTCAAACAAATTTTGGGTGTTGGAACTCTTCAACCACATAATACATGGATTGGGCATGTTATATTAAAGACGATGACCGATATGTCCCCAATGGGATATCCTGTGGTGACAAGGTTTTCTAAGAATTCTCTTTGTCATTGGGTTGGTCCTGTTGTTGATCGAGAGAGGATACTTCTTGATCTATTGAATCTTCAACATTCTCTGTATCCTCATGCTCGAATGATAATTCCATAGCAACATCTATCATAGGGCTTGCGGCCTCTTTTTCTCCTGAAGCCTTTGGTCACTTTGAGGATCTCACCTTTGGTTGCTTTGAGGATCTCATTTCATAATGATGTCTTGATTATGTAGCAAGCCTCGAGGTTGGGGATGGAACATGTTCATGTGATTAATTCTGAGCCAGTTGGCCTTTCAATGGAACAACTTGTTGTGGCCACAACACACCCCATAATTTTTTAAAATTATTATGGGTCCCTCCATATAAATTTTATTAATATCTCCTTCATAACATTTTGGTTTGGTTTCTTTTGTGAGATTTTCATTTTAATTTGAGTTTAGTGTGACATATTCATTGCTTTCTTTTTTTTCCAACGGTTCAAGTTTCACCTTATTTTAACTAACGATTTGAAAGATATCCTTGGTCAAAGTGTGGTCATTTTTCACCATCTAGGCATAAAACATGTATTTTATTATGTTTCTTCTAAATTGTACATAAAACTAATGTTAATATGTAAATAAGTTTTTATTTTATTTAACCTTAATTAATTAAGTTAATTATTAGTTAATTTTTTATTTTATTTTTATTTTTGCAATTCGTGTATATATATTTTGTAATTATAACATAAATTAAATAATTAAATGAAACATAATTAATAAAACTGCCCATAATTTTTTATAAATCGAATTAGTTTTTATGACACAACTTTGACAAGTGATATTTTGAGTTTTATTTAACCAAATGAGGCAAACGAACACTCATTGGAAATATATTTACATGGAGAACAATCTAGAGTCATTAGTTCAAGAAAATCTAGAGATTTACTATCCCAAAAAAATCAGCAAACATGAAGGCTACAAATTTGCAACTAAAAGTAGTTTTCTGAATTGATTTAGAAGATTTTCTTTGGCCAAGAATATTTGTTGTTGCTTATTCATTTCTAGATTGTTTCATTATTAAAATTATCTTATGGGAAAGCAAGGGAAAGAATGCATTTTTTTATTCTAATTTGGTAACTTGTTTTGACTGATTGGAAATCACGTCCATTTTCAGGAGACGATTTTGCAGAGTGATTTTCGGGTAATCAGAGAAAAATTTTCCAAAATCGCTAAAACACCACTTCTAAAACAAGGTCATTTACCTTATCCTAAAAGGATTTTATCAGAATCTAAATCGTTTAGGAGAAATATGGATTGGAGGGACACAGATTTCCCAGATTGGAAATTGTTGGCCCTTAGTTATGGAAATAAGCAAAGCTCAAGGAAGAAAAGGCAGAATGCGAACTGCGTAGAAGACATAGTGACTGTTACTGGGTCGAAGTGAGAAAAGAGCATAAAAGACGAAGTAAAGTAAAAGGAAGAAATTCGTTGGATGAGGAGATCGAGGATGAAAGATCAGCAAGGAAGAAGGATTGTGGACAACTCAACAAGAGGAAAAAGTCACCGTTGGATGCTTTGGACCACCATGCGAGAAGGAAGGAAAGACAGGATGGTGAAGCCTTGAAAACGCGGGTCAAGTTGACCTAGGGTTTTAGACACCTGGGGTTTTGGTATCTAGGGTTTTGACACCTAGGTTTCGGCCTAAGGATGTCAGTGAGATATTATAATGTATAAATAAGAACCAACATGAGGGAAGGAGGTTCGATCCAGTAGTTGTCGTTGTTGTTACTATTGTTGTTGTGTGATTGAGTGAGTAATATCGGGTGAGAGAGAAGTGTTGAGTACGAGAGCCTTCTATATTGTAAGATCTTCAGCTAGGTGTGAAGATCAACCCTGCAACTGGGTGCGTAGGGAGGGAAGAGATAAAGAGAAGAAGAAAGAAGATTTGCTAGCTAAGAGCGCAAACAAGAAATGTATGCTTCATCTTAATACATTATAAAGCACAGTTTCATGGACGTAACCCTAGAGAGAGGGTGAACCACATATATCTTGTCTTGTATGTGTGATTGATGTTATGTTCTTTTTCCTTGATATACTGTTATTTCATTACTGTGATAGATCTGATAGATGTGTGGAATAGATCTAAGCTGATAAGGGATATATGCATGATGTATTGTTCTAGTGTTAGATCCACTTGATAGTTGCCATGGTTGTAGACATCTATGTCCTGAAACCCCCCCATAGCTGCTTTGGGTGAGACTGCATCTGCTTCGCAGGTCTAGCCGAAAGGGCCAGTAGTTAGGGCTTGCTGGTGTGCTCTTAGAGATAAACCCTGGGTCTACCCCTGTGCCAACAAATGGTTCCATTGTCGGGACTAGAATCTTCTTGAGGGAATGTCAAGGTGGTTTCCATTAAAGACAGAAGTTCAAAAGTGGATAGAGGATCAAGAAAAGGACTTCGTTGAAGCCCAGAACAAGAACCCTAATCTTAGTATAGAGGATTGGTTGGAGAGATATATCTTTACTGATATACATGAAATTTTCTTTGGAGGAATCCATCAGGAGCTATATGAGTGGTTAGCTAGGTTAGCAGATACCCAGTTTGAGATCAGATCTATACCTCTTATGGTTTTGATGTCAACGATGATCAAGAAGGCCAAGAGAGTTGATAATGATGTATCATGAGCAGTAGATCACTGGTTCGATAGCACCATTGGAGGGTACATCACTGAGTTTGTTGATGTTGACAGAGTAGAGTCATACAACCAAGATGAGAGATATTTCTTTAAGGGACCCAGAGGAAAATTTTTACATTTTTTGAATTTGAAAATCAAGATGTTATTGCATGAGAAGAACATCTTGAAGATACAGTAGATTGGTCGGATTCGAAAAAGCTAATGTTCAAAAATTTGGATAGCGGCATCAACACAGAGGCTAGACATACGCGCAGTGGAAGAGCTTTCAGAGAAGTTCATCTTGTGAACCTATTTAAGAATAACTACGGGGACGAGGGTTTCTATAGTGGATAAGAGGCATATTTGATGGACGAATATCATTCAGAACCCGCTAGGGCAGAGGAAAGAAAAGTTGAAGAACCTTGCTAGGACGGGCTAGAAACTTCAGGAACTGCACAGACTATTGAAGTAAGTACTATTAAGACCTCTGTTGTTTTAGTAGCACTAAGTAATCAGAATAGTCAGAGTCACCAGAGTCTTCAGAGTACTATTACTAGCAGTTCAGCATATACTCAGATAGGAAACCTAGGAAACCTACGAAGATCTATGGCATATGAGATGAGACTCCCTATCTTTAGGGGAGATGGTTCTGAAGACCTTGATCAACACTGGTTCCTATGTGAAGATGTATGGAATATTAATAATGTCATCGATGAAGCTGTTAGAAGAACCCAATTCAGTACTACCCTAAGGGATCGTGTTGAGCTGGTACATAAAGCTTGTCCAAGGACTTGCACAGCCTAAGCCGCTGAATCAGATCAAGAATGCGTTGATTGTAGAATTCAAGAAACCCAAATTGGAATCACAATGTATTACAGAGCTGAAAGAGATCAAGTAGAAGGTACTTGAACCCATTTGGGAATTTGATCAGAGATTTAAGACCTTAACAGGTCAATTGACTTTTCAGATCCCAGATGAGCAGAACAAGGAGTGCTTCATTGTTGCCCTTTTACCACACATCAGAGTTCCTATGATGCAATAGAAGATTGCTTTGCAGGCTGAGCCACTAGATATCGCCATGAAGCTAGAATAAGCCCCTATGGGAGAATCCAGCTCAGGTATGAGTCAGATCTTGAGTCAACTAACTAGTTTGTCTATGCAGGTCGAAGATATGAAGAAAGACAAGGGAAAAGATAAAAGATAATGCATTTGGTGTGTCAGATATAGATTAGAAGGTTGTGACAAGGAGCATTGTCCCCTATTCCATGAATACTTTGCCTCTGAAGCTCCGAGCCCTTTGAAACAAGTCACCTTACCTTGGTGCGAGGTATGTTGAAATAGACATTGCCCTGGTGAGCGCTATTACATGAAAAAATATGTTCAGACACCCACAAATTTGTATTGCACGTTCTGTAAGTCTGTGGGACATGACGATAGAGATTGTAGGGCTTATGATCTCATGCATGAAAGGTCAAGATATATATACAAAATTCAAGGTGAAGTACAACAAGAAGGAAACACTATGCAGTATAACTCCCCTGGGAGAGGAAAATTCATTCCTCATAGTGGATTCAGAGGAGGAGGAGGTATGGGTCGAGGCCGAGGACAGATCATCTGTTATAACTGTGCACAACTAGGACACATTGCAAGGGACTGTTAGAACCCTTGCACTACTTGCATCTATTGCAACTCTTTCGAACACATTATTGAGGAATGTCCAACATTGTTGGCTAAGCTTCAGGAGAGATAAGGACCTTAGCATAACCCGTAAGTGAAACTGATATATGTCGAACCTCGCGGAGAAGACCCCAGAGTCATTGTTATCACTAGAGGAGGCGATGTTATAGGAGAGTACATACTGATGCTAGGAAAGGCTACAGAAGACTCGGGAATCAGGAAAGATGCAGAGAAGACCGAAAATTTTGATGCAAAGAAAGAAAGACATATATTTGAGGAGGCAAGAAAAGATTTCAAAGCAGGCCAAGACTCTTCATCAAAGACACGGCCATAAGTAAGAGAATATGAAATGCCCATGGAATTCAATCAGTCTGCTTCACCAAAAGAAGGAAAAGAGGTAAGTAAGCTGATGGAATTTTTATATACTTGCATTAAGTTGATTCAGGATGAGAGCATTGTACAAGAACTACAAATTTTAATCAGACAATATGAGCTAGGAAAGATATACCCCTTACTGAATAGAGAAGTACACCAAATCGCTAAAAAGAGAAGGACAAATAAGGAATTACACTTGAATGCTCAAATAGGAGAATATGATATAGACTATGTGGCCCTCGACTTAGGGTCGGAGGTCAATGTCATGACGAAGAAAACTTGGGCACTGATGGGAAAACTGAGGTTGATCTACTCCCCTATCAGGCTCAAGATGGCTTATCAGCAAGTTGTCAATCCCTTTGGACAATTGGAACATGTCCCTGTGGACATCGACGGAGTAAGAACGTTTGCAGATTTTGAGGTAATTGAGATAGTTGATGATAGTTGTCCTTACCCTGCACTGTTAGGAATTGATTGGGATTTTAATAATTCCACTGTGGTTGATTTAAAGAAAATACATATGACTTTTGAAAGAGATGGCCTTAGGGTCATTGTGCCTTTAGATCCAGATGAAGGTCAGCAATACACAGAGCCCATCAGAGGGGAAGACCACGCATATGAACTGGAAAACATATACAAATTAGCATCCAGACAACAGGATTACATTAATCCTACGGCCGATGGAAACCTAAGTTGGTGAAGTGACAACGCATGTTCATCAGACTCAAAAGAAGAACTGGAGAACTGGTAGAGTAAAATGTATGAAGTATCTACCAGAAGATGTGCTAGATTAACTAGATAAGTTCATTGGATCGGCACAACAATAAGTAATTTACCCACCTTTGATGGTCTGATTCCTTTAGAAACCTTCTTTTCAAACTTTGAAGAAAGTGTACCAATGCAACAAAGATTGTTGGCAATGGATGAGGCCCTGAAATCCACACCAGCAAGATGGTGGGGGACACACAAAACCAACATTACAGAATGGGTACAATGTCGTACCTTGATGACAACGCAGTTATCAACACAAGTAGAAGGTTATGAAGTTCGATACACAGGTCAAAGCTACCCAAAGGACCATGTGAGAAGTTGTGAAGAAGCTCAGAGAAACATTCCTCAAGAGCAGTGGGTGCACAAATTCATTAACACATTGGACACTACACCTGTCAACTGGTACCTTCAAGCAGAGTTGCGCCTCATCACTACAAACTGGGAAGCTATGACTCGGAATTTTGTAACCACCTTTTTATTTGAAATTCAATATCCTTCAATAGATCAATCATTGCAGATTGTAAGACATAAAGTATTCGAGGAGGCATATAACCTCCCTTTGGAGCAAGAAGAGGACGAATGGATTGCGCCTCTCCAGAAACTGCATGGTTGTTACAACATCAATGTTGATGAAGACGATGATCCAAGAAAAGTGAACATCGCAGAAACAGAAGGCCAAAGAGATGTGGAAGGACCAGGAGTTGAGTTACCATTCATTGGACAACCAATCAAGATTAGGAAAGCCAATATTGGAATAAAGCAGACACCAAATCTTACAAATGTTGGAGATTATTGGGATGATGCCACTATTGACAAGATTACATAATTACTGCATGAATATCAGGACTTGTTTCCAAACAATTTCACTGATATGAAGGGAATTAAAGGGCCTATGGGAGAGATGAGGATCCCTTTGAAACCAGATGCAATACCAGTCAAACAGAGACCCTACAGATTGAACCCCAAATATAAGGAGAAAGTGAAGATTAAGCTCGACAGAATGTTGGAAATTGGGATTATAGAACTTATGGAAGAGTTAGAGTGGATTAGCCCTATGGTGGTACAAGAAAAGAAGATAGGAGAGATCAGGATCTATATAGATCTCAGGAAGCTAAATTATGCCTGTTTACATGACCCCCTCCCTATGCCATTCACTGACAAAGTATTAGATAATGTGGGAGGCTAGGAAGTATACTCTTTTACAAATGGATTCTCGGGATACCATCAGATCCGGATTGCCAAGGAAGATTGCCACAAGACCCCATTTGCAACAGAATGGGGGTCCTATCAGTATACAGTGATGCCATTTGGATTGAAGAATTCCCCAGCCATCTTTTCCAGGGTGGTGGTCGAAGCATTCAAGGAGTTTCTGCATAAATTTCTAGAAGCATATTTTGATGATTGGACTATTTTTAGTTTATTGAAAAATCATATTGAATGTCTAAGGCTAATGCTGGACAAATGCAGGCAGTGTCAAATTGCCTTGAATCTGAAGAAATGCATCTTCTTCTCACCATTTGGAGTGTTGTTAAGTCATATTGTATGCAAGCAGGGATTGTTGTTTGATCCATCTAAAATTGCCATTATAGTTGATTTACCCCCTCCTACGTCAGTCAAACAACTGTGCACTACGCTGGGACATACTAGATACTACAGGAAGTTCATTAAAGTATATGCCTAGATTACAGCACCCATGGAGAAACTTTTGAAGAAATACTGTCAGTTTAGTTGGACAAAAGAGTGCCAACAGAGCTTCAACCCACTGAAACATAAAATGGTTACTGCGCCTATTCTAGTATTCTCGTATTGGAGCAAGGAGTTTCATGTACATGTCGATGCGTCTTCTATTTCTTTAGGAGAAGTGTTAACACAACCTAGGGAAGGAGATATTGACCATCTGTTAGCCTTTTCCAGCAGGAAGCTATCAACTACTGAGATCAATTACACCACTACCAAGCGAGAGGGGTTAGCCATGGTGTATGCGCTGCAGAAATTTCTCCACTACTTGTTGGGAGGACACTTTAAAATGTTTACTGATCACTCCATGCTAAAATGCCTAGTCAACAAGCTAGTGTTGGGGGGGAGAATATGCAGATGGATTCTGCTATTTCAGGAATATGACTTTGAGATAATAGTAAATCTAAAAAGAATGAACAAAGGCCCTGACCACTTGTCAAGGTTGGAACATGGAGAAGCGCCCACTAGTTTGGAGGATACACTGTTGGATGCACAGTCGATGGCCATTAGAAATATTGATGACCAATTCAAAGAAATAGTCTAGTTCATGTCAACAAGAATGGAACCTAGTGAGTATACGATTCCTCAGAAGAAACAACTAGTAGTGCGCGCTGCAAAATTTTCACTTATAGTTGGACAACTTTACAAGATGGGACCTAATGAGATATTGAGAATATGTTTTATGGAGGAAGAACGACTGATGATCCTCACGAAAGATCATGAAGGCATCGTAGGAGGACACTACGCAGGGAAAGCAACTGCGCAGAAGGTTCTTAGAGATGGCCTTTGGTGGCCTACCTTACACAGAGATGATAAAGACTATTATAGAGCCTGCGATGTATGCCAAAGAGTTGGGACACCATCCAGAAGAGATGAAATACCACTAGCACCATATCTGACCCTACAATCATTTAAGAAATGGGCCATTGACTTCGTGGGACCTATAAACCCACCAGGAAAGTGCACATGAGCAAGGTACATAATTACATCAACATAATACTTGACCAGATGGGTTGAAGCAAGAGCAGTTAAGGATTGTAGTGCAACTACGGATTCAGGCTTCATATTTGATGACATCATAACTAGGTTTGGATGCCCAAATATCCTTATGAGTGATCAAGGCACACATTTCGTAAATAAGACTGTTGAAGCCTTGACTGAGGAATTCGCAGTCCTCCATCAGAAGAGCACACCTTACCATCCACAAGCAAATGGAATAGTAGAAGCATTTAACAAAATCTTGGAGACAACACTAACAAAGATTTGCAGTGTGAGCAGGGATGACTGGGATTTAAGAGTACCAGCAGTACTATGGGCCTATAGAACCACTTGCAAGAAGCTAACAATCCAGACCCCTTTTAAGTTGGTATATGGTCTCGAAGTCATTGTCCCAATGGAATAACTAGTACCAAGATTAAGGATTGTTTCCTTTACAGATATGGATGACACTGACGCCATTCAAGAAAGGATTGCACAGTTGATAGGACTTGAAGAAGACAAATTTATTGCAGGATTTCATCAGTAGGTGGAAAAGGAAAGAGAAAAGGCCTATCATGACAGGCACATCAAGAAGAAGGCATTCAAGCAAGGTGATATAGTATTGATATATGACAGTAAGTTCATAAAGCATCCTAGGAAGTTCAAAACGCATTGGCTCAGGCCATATGATATTACCTATGTTACAGAAGGAGGAGTTGTGCAGTTGGAGACTTTGAAGGGATAATGGAAGGCAGGATTAGTGAATGGGAGCCGGTTGAAATTGTACTATGACAACCAACTTCCTCGCAACTCTAATTAAAAGCATAAGGAAAAGGGTCTAGGTACTAGGTGCAGTTGAAACTGGGTACCAGACACATAAAAGACAATATGCATAGGGAAGGAGAGGAGGCATAGAGCAGAAAGCAAAAGTTGCACTGTGCAGTATGAAGTCGAAGTAAAACATAAAGGTCTGATTTGAAGTGCCTCGGGACGAGTCACAGGTGAGTGTTGGGGAACTGTTGGCCCTTGGTTATGTAAATAAGTGAAGCTCAAGGAAGAAAAGGCAGAATGTGAATTGCGCAGAAGACACGGTGACTATTATTGGGTCGAAGTGAGCAAAGAGAAGAAAAGACAAAGCAAAGTAAAAGGAATAAAGTCGTTGGATGAGAATATCGGGGATGACAGATCAGCAAGGAAGAAGGATCATGGAAAAATTAGCAAGAGGAAAAATCCATCGTTGGATGCTTTGGAGCACCATGCGAGAAGGAAGGAAAGATAGGCTGGCGAAGCCCTGAAAACGTGGGTCAAGTTGACCTAGGGTTTTAGACACCTAGGGTTTTGGTATCTAGGGTTTTGACACCTAGGTTTCGGCCTAAGGATGTCGGTGAGATATTGTAATGTATAAATAAGAACCTACATGAGGGAAGGAGGTTTGATCTAATAGTTTTCGTTGTTGTTACTATTTTTATTGTGTGATTGAGTGAGTAATATCGGGTGAGAGAGAAGTGTTGAGTACAAGAGCCTTCTGTATTATAAGATCTTCAGTTGGGTGCGAAGATTAACCCTGCAGGTGGGTGCGCAGGGAGGGGAGAGATAGAGAGAAGAATAAAGAAGATATGCTAGCTAAGAGCACAAACAAGAACTGTATGCTTCATCTTAATACATTATAAAGCACAGTTCTGTGGACGTATCCTTAGAGAGAGGGTGAACCATGTATATCTTGTCTTGTAAATGTGATTGATGCTATGTTCTTTTGCCTTGATATATTGTTATTGCATTACTGTGGTAGATCTTATAGATGTGTGGAATAGATTTAAGATGATAAGGGATATATGCATGTTGTATTGTTCTAGAGTTGGATCCACATGATAGTTCCCTTGGTTGTAGACATCTCTATCCTGCAACCCCCCCATAGATGCTTAGGGTGAGACTGCATCTACTTCGTAGGTGTAGCCGAAAGGGCCAATAGTTAGGGCTTGTTGGTGCACTCTTGGCGTTGAACCCTAGGTCTGCCCTTGTGCCAAAAAAAATCGTGCCAATCTTCAAGAGACGTTTTTTTCAGAACGATTTATAGGCAAACCAAGCCGAATTTGGAAAAACGATTACAAACCCATTTGTAAAAAAGGTCAAATTAGATAACATTCAATGTATTTTCCAAAAGGATGAACATTTTGGGAGATATGATTAATTTATTGGGTGGGTTCTTTCCAGACGTTTTGTTAATTCTGTAGTTGATTTATGACAACAATTGTTTTGTTGATTAAAGGAGGATTCGACCTGAGTGGAGGAGATTATAAAAAATCTGATTATTCATGTGTACAGGGAGGTTCAATATCTAAAACTTGAGAGGGAAAATTCTGCAGGAAGAGAATTTCAATGGCACTATTGTAAGAGAGGCATATTTTTTGTAGAATAGGTAGAGTTTTGATATCTAAGAGGAGAGGAATTTGCGCTATTGTAAAGTTGGTTTTTGAAGGAGTTAAGGAATCAGAAGAATGTATAACAACATTTGGAGCTAATAATAATAATTTTTCGTTTCTTCGCACTGTTGTATTCGATTTGCAGACTTATTATTATTTATTTGATGATTGTTTTCATTTTGGTTTAAATTATGTCCCCATTAGTATACTTATAAGTGTTAATAGCACTATTGTTAACTACACTTGTTTTATGTTAGTGTATGTTATGTTTAAAGCTATATTTTGCAAAACTGAATAGGATTTAGACCATAATTGATTTAATGAACTCATGGAGACTTGCTAGTGATCACTGATAGCTATTTATTGGCTAATTACAACATTGTCTTGCATTATTTTATGTTGAATTAAATGAACTATTTCTTTAGTTCAATATAAATCTTATATTGGATGCATTCACATGATTGGATTTGGGTATATGCAATAAATTGTTTTAATAACTATTTATTAAGATTGTTTCATTGTATATTTGTATATTTGTTTCAACAACTTGTAAGTTGTCAAACTACTTTGAGAGTTTACAAGTAATACTTAAACCTAGGTTCAATCACAATATTTTCCCCTTCTTATTAAATACTTTTCTATTGATTAGTAGTAAGGATATCCTTTTATTAATCAAGATAGGTTTTATTTGTGTTCACTTGCATCTTAGGATTAATCTGTATTTGCATTTAAGATAAATGTTTTTTTTAAGTCTCCTTACATAGGAGAAAACCCTACTGTGGATTTTCCAAGCCCTTGTTTCAGTAGAGGATTTCCTTTTTCAAGCATCTGCAAGAAGGAAACTCCTTCTCTTCTGTTTGTCGATAAAAGAAAGCAACAAACTACATTAGCAAATAGAAGGTCGTGTATATATCTTTGTACATATATATTAGTCTAGATTATATTAACATCGGATTAGGCTAGTTTTAGATAAGGATAATCGTATCCATAAACCCAATTGGAATCACCATACCAAACAGATATTTGGGCAAGGACCATAGGATTCATGTAGTGGTGAATAACTTTCAGGATGAGCATCAGTCCACAGTGCTCAATACTTCAGGTATGATAGTAGATTAGGATTTTAGTGCTTTGTTAGATACAGGAGCTACTGAGAATTTTATTTCTAGTGTTGTGATTAAAATAATTAAGGTGAAGGCGATCGAACACGATGATTTTAGATATGTGGAAATGGAATCTGGAGCCAAGAAAAAGGTTGGAGGAAAGGTCAAGGATTGTAACATTAAATTGGATGATTTTTTCACAAATGTAAACCTTTATGTCACTGCCTTGGGATCCTACGACATTGTGATTGGAATGGATTGGTTAGAATCGCACGACATGATACTTAACTGCAAGACGAAGATATTAAGCTTAATTGATGATTTGGGACAGAGCAGAGTAATTGTAGGAAGAAACCGAGTATCGCTAAGATTTATTTCTTCCCTACAATTATAGAAAAGCATGTGCAAGGGATGTAAGTTGTATGCCATATTAGCTCTTAATGAAAAAGGTGACGTGGAAAGATTGGAAGACTTTCAAGTAGTATCGCAGTTTGTCGATGTTTTTCCTGAAGAACTATCGGGTTTACCGCCAAATAGAGAATTGAAATTTACTATAGATCTAAAGCATGGTACATAACCAATTGCTAGAACGCCATATTAGATGTCGACAGCTGAATTGCAAGAGTTAAAGATGCAATTGAAGGATTTGTTTGATTTGGGACTTACACGTCCAAGTGTATCACTGTGGGGTGAGCTAATAATTTTTGTAAGAAACAAGGATGGATCATGGAGGATTTTCATTGACTATCGTCAATTAAACAAAGCCATGATCAAGAACCAGTACCTGTTACCGAGAATTGATGATTTATTTGATCAAATAAAGGGAGCGATAACGTTTTCAAAGATTGATTTGAGATCAGGGTATCATCGGTTATGAATCAAATAGGAAGACATTCCTAAAACAATGTTTAAGACAAGATTCAGACATTATGAATTTATAGTATTATCGTTTGGATTGACAAATGCCCTTGGTGTTTTCATGAATTTAATGAATGGAGTATTTTGTGAATAATTGGACAAGTTTGTACATGTATTTATTGACAATATATTGATTTACTCTCGGATGAGAGAAAAGCACGACGAACATATGAGATTAGTTCTACAATGCTTAAGAGAAAACAAGCTTTACGGAAAGTTGTTGAAATGTTCTTTTTATCAGAAAAAAATTCACTATTTGGGACACATTATTTCTAGAGAATGCATCACTGTGGATCCAACGAAAGTAGAGGCTATTATGGAATGACCAACACCGATGAAAATGCAATAAGTACGTAGTTTTATGGGATTAGAAGGTTACAATCGTTGCTTTGTCGAAGTATTTTCCAAGATAGAAAATCCAATTACAGAACTGAAAAATAAAAACAAGAAATTTGTATGGTCAGAGAAGTGCACAGAAGCATTTAAAAATCTTAAGGAACTATTAACAATGACACTAATACTAAAATTTATGGATATGGAAAAATAATTCTTGGTATGCACTGACATATCCAAGGAAGAATTGGGTGGAGTATTAATGCAAGAAGGTCAAGTTATCACATATATTTCAAGGAAACTAAGAAGGCATGAAGATAATTATGCAACACATGATTTGGAATTGTTAGTGATTGTTTATGCCTTACAATTTTGGAGACACAGGCTTATCAGACGAAAATTCGAACTAAAAACTAATCACAGTGGATTACAACACATTTTTACTCAGAGTGACTTGAACGCACGACAAAGACATTGGTAAGAACTTTTAAGTGAATACGATTTTGAGATCATGTATATTAAAGGAACAATTAATAGAGTAGCAGATGCGTTGAGTCAGAGACCTCTCATTTTCTCAGTAATACCACTAAAGATGAATCTTCGAGAAAATGTTTTAGCGTCATAGATTGATGATGATTGGTAAAAGTAAAAGACAATATCGAACAAGATACCATGATGATACCTAGATATGAGGGATATTCTTTGAATAGTGACAGACTACTAAGATACAATGGAAAATTTTATGTACCACCAAATGACAAATTGAGAAATGTTATTTTGAACGAGGCTCATCGAGCGGTGTATATGGATCATATTGGAGTGACAAAGATGAAAGCATATCTTAAACCATTATTCTTCTGGAAGGGAATTAAAACAAATATTGTTAACTATGTGGTGAGATGTCTAGAATTTCAGTAAGTGAAGGTTGAACATATAAATCCAGTGGTATTATTAAAGCCACATGCAATTCCTGAATCGAAATGGGAAGTCATGTAGATGGATTTTATTGTTGGATTGGCATTGACGACAAAAATACATGATTCTATTTTTGTAGTTGTAGACACTTTGATGAAGAGTGCACATTTTATCCCAGTTCGTACGACATATCAAGCACGTGACATAGCTAGAATTTTTGTTAACGAAATTGTAAGAAGATAATATTTGATAGAGGATATATATTCACTGGACGTTTTTGGACTAGTTTCCAAGAGGATATGGGAACACAATTGAATTTTAGTACCACATATCACTTGAAACAGATGGACAAACTGAAAGAACGAATTAAATTCTAGAGGATATTCTTCGAATGTATTTGATGGATCAACATAAACGATGGGAAGAATTTTTACCTTTGTGTACAACAATAGTTATCAGAGTACTATAAAGATGAAACCTTTTGAGTTTCTATATAGACAACCATGTAGGACACCTTTTAGTTGGGATCGCCTAGAGGATAGTGAGATGAACAAAGTTCCTCACGCACAAATAATAAAAAATATATCGAATATAGTAATCAAATCTGTATGGACAAATATGTATGTAATGTATAAGAATGAATAGTAAGATAATTACAAATGAGAATGAGGGTACGTTTATGTACCCACGCAGGGGTGCCCTTAACCAATAGTCATGTCCTTTGAGACATGTCCTTTCATTATTAATAATAATTATTAATTAATTAATTAATATGTTATTAATATCTATTTTATATGTATATGTATGTTCATAACATTTCCTTCCCCTTAAAAATGTTTTGTCCTCAAAGCATACTTATGGAAGACTTATCTCTTTCTCTAGCTTGTAATTATTTTATCCTTCTTTTTCATTATTGAGTTAGTAATCGTTGAGGAACTGAGACAATAGGATATTCTAAGCACTAAGCAGAACTGTCAAATTGTAAAGGAGTCTGCCCACCCTAATTCAATCTTCTGTGGATTTGGGTTTTTATAGAGTTCTTGGAAAGAACTTGATACATTTCTACTCCCCTGATAACTTCTATTTTGACCCACATTTGTAGTGGAAGTAATATTCTTTTACATAGTGGTCATTTGTTTCTGTTGATACATTGATTGGCTGAAGTATTGACTTTTGTGATTAGGATGTCGATAAGGAATCCTTACAACTTGATCTTTATTTCATATACTTGTAGATTTTTCTTGATTAACTTTTGGGATTGAGCCTTTTTCATACCTCTGGATTTTTTCTACTTCAACATTTGAAGACCTCTTTACATGAGTTGTAAGGTTGACTAGATCTGTATTAATTCCTTTATCCAGATTTGAGATTTTTACATCTAAAGACTTTTGTAGCTCCATAGGTTCAGTCAATGTCTCTTTATCAACCAATGCTTCCTTGTTGATAAGTTGCTCTAACATGTTCTGTAGTGACTTCTTATCACTCTTCAACTTCTTAATCTGTGTGAGTAAACTTTGATTATGAATCTTTAGGCATGAGTTTTCTTCCTTATCTGATTTGTCGACTTTGTTCTTTTCTTTCTTCTCAGAGTCTTCTTCTTTCAACATTCTAATTTCTTCCAATAATATTTGATTAAGGTTATTTAAATGTGATGTTTCTTTATATTTTTCCAACAATTTCTTTCTGAGGTCCTAATTTTCTTGTTCCAACTTTGAAATACATTGTTTTCTATCCTTTGTTTTCATGATTTTTGAAAGTATTTTTTTATTATGATTTCTTAGGCGAGAAATCTCTTCGTCTTTTTCAATGATGATCTTGTCACTTTCTTTCTATTGATCCTGCAATTTTTGTATTGATTTATGGTTATATTGAAGGATCACTTTTGATACGTCCTTCAAGTCTTCTGATGATGAAGCTTCTGAAACTGACTTCATTGTAATGTCCTGCAATTTGATTTTCTTCTTCTTATAAGAAAATGTCAAAAACTTTCTCCTTGTGTTGAAGATAAAAGTACCCAATGTATCCACCCAAGTTGACCCTAGAATTATATCAACATAGTCTTGATATATTGATACGACATTGAATTGAGCTATGAATTTGTAATCACCAATAGATAGTTGTAGGTTTTTAATGTCATATTTCTCATCAGAAAGACACATGTCATTTTCAATTATATTTGGTTCTAAAACTATTAATTGGTTTGCTAGGTCAACATTAATGTGATTTTTCCTAGCAGTCGGGCAAATAACGATGTTGATATTCTTTCCTTGAATGATCCCATTAACTTTTAATAAGGGATCCGCATATTTTTTATAAGTAAGGGGGAATCTTCCTTGTTTTTCACCACAAAAATCCATTTTTTAAAAATATATGTTTGAAACTTGATATATATATATATATATATATATATATATATATATATATATATATATAACTCTTCTTCACCTTTTGTAACTTAGAGAACCCTTTTTAATCAATTATACTCTTAAATTTTAAATTTCCACTCTATACTATGTAAAAGGTTTAATATCCTTCCACTAGATAATTTTAACGTTTTCCCTTGATATTCTTAACTTTAACTTAAAATACCTTAACTCAACCTTGAAAAAGCCACGTCTTTAATGCTTGGATGATCTTGGATGGTCGTGTCTTCCTTGGACGGTAGTCTCTTATTTTAGATTTTTATATAATACTTCAATATCGCTTTTAACCTTTTGCTTAATAATACTTCACTTATTCCCTTCTTCACTTGAAGTATTAAAATCTTGAAATATATGAAGTCTTCAGCGTTTATAATCTTCTTTTTAAACTTGTAAAACTCTGTATAAATTTTTTTTCCACTTTTATTATAAAATTTAAAATTTACCTTCTTGTAGTTAACATTTTTTAACTTTTTATCCTCACTTTATAATACTTTAAACTTTCCAATTGATTTTATACCCTTTGAGTTGAACTTAGGGAATGGTTTATGTTTTTAACTTGTCCTTTACATGTCTTATAACCCCTTTTCGCCTTTAAAAAACCTTCAATATATATATATTTTGTTTATAACCATTTTTTCTTGATTTGGTTAATCCTTCATTTACACCTTTGGTTATATTTTCATTGATAGTCCCTTTAATTCCCGATTCTTTCACCCCACACAACTATACGGACAGAATGTACAAATGTGACATATGGATGATTTGGCAATTTTGACGGTTGAATGATAAATATTTGCGGTTGTATTGAACTTTATCAAACCGTAATCATATATCACACTAAGGGTGTCCATCAATCACCAATGGCTCCATGCAAAATCTATTTTTTTGGTGGTTAGATGGTAGGGTATTGGCCAAGGAAGGTGGTTGAAAGTGTGACACCACAATGTGTGATGGATCTCCCTTTATTGTGCATTGTTTCTATTGTAAACCAAACTATGGTGGCTCCTTTAATAGCTAACAAATATGGCAGCAATATCGCTTAACAAAAGAGTTCACTACTATGGTACAACATAGAATAAGTACGGACTGTGAATGGTGTAGAAGGCAATTTTTTATGGCAACTGTAAGTGGCGGTCACAATTACGATTTTCACTTTTGATTTTCTATAATTGATCGACTTGGTATTCTCCCTCTGATAGATTGTAGAGTGTGAATTTGTGTACGAAACTCCTCCTTCGTACCCCTTTTTTCTTTTTTCTAGTTTCTTCTAAAATTGCTGCAGAATCAACTTTTTTCTTCAATGGAAATTGATTTTTTGTTTTTTGTTTCTCGAATATACAACAAAATTATTAACTTTAAATGGCCAAGGGCCAAGTATTGGTCGAAGACCTAAATCATAAAGAAATCTAATAATTTATGTGTCCAAAAGCCAGATCAGAATTTCTCTAGTAAGAGCGTGGTCAAAGGTCAGGATCATACTTTCTCTAATACCAAATGAGACGAACAAAGTTCCTCAAGCACAAATAATCCAAAATATATGGAATATAATAATCAAATCCATATGGAAAAATATATATGTAATGTATAAGAATGAATACTAAGATGATTACAAATGAGAATGAGGGCTCGTTTGTGTACCCACGCAGGGGTTCCCTTAACCAATATTCATGTCCTTTGAGACATGTCCTTTCATTATTAATAATTATTATTTATTAATTATTTATTATGTTATTAATATCTATTTTATATGTATATTTATGTTCATAACAGATAGGGTCCCGGTGGAACCAGAAGTGATCCAAGAAATGGAAGAACAAATGCAATCCATAAGAAAAATGATTAAAGAAGTGCAAGGCCGACAAAAGAGTTATGCGGATGCACATTGTATAGACCGAAGTTATGAGGTAGGTGATAAAGTATTTTCACGGGTGAAGCTGCATAAGAGTTCGATTAAGTTTGTAAAGGGTGCTAAACTCTCTCCAAGGTTTGTGGAGCCTTTCGAAATCGTAGAAAAGAAAGGACTTGTGGCTTACCAAATAGCCTTACCTGATTCTTTGAGGCATATGCACAATGTGTTTCATGTTTCATTTTTGTGTTATTATATTTCAGATTCATCACATGTTATTGACTTGAGTTCATTGCAGGTATCAGATGAGGGTGCTCTCATAGCGGAGCCAATATGCATACTGGACCATCGCACTCGAAAACTATGGTGTCTAATAGTCGATCAATTCAAGGTGGACAGTTATAGTCCACGTTCTACTATTTGGGAGGATGCATATGAGATGCATCAACAGTGTCCTTATTTGTTTTGATAGTTTGATCTATAGATTAGTATCATCTATATTTATTTCTCTTACTGTTAGATTGTAAAAACTTTGGGACGAAGTTTAAAATAAGAGGGGGTGTATGTAACATCCAGTTCCATTGATCATGTTCATACATTGACTTATTCTTTGAGGACACTTGCGAGAAAGTGATATGGTTTAAAACATGGTACATTATGATTATCAGATTGGTTTATATGTTTATGTTATGACTGAGTATTGAAATTGATATGTTATTTATATTGATGTATAGCATTGACAAGTATTATGATGAGATTTCCTGAGTGTGCAGGAAGCATGGCATTATGAAAATGTTGATGACATCGACAGAATTCAATGGACTCTGGATTGAGTCAGGGAGTGAACTAATGACTTTGATTATGAGTATTTTTTTAATTTATGCATGTGTTATGATGATGATTCAGTTATGGATTTCATGTATATAAGTTATTAATGTTATATTTGTTAGTGGATGCAGGCTTGGTGACGCTTGCTAATCTAACTCACATATGGATTAAAGGGTTCATACACATATATCATATGGATGAGGGAGAGGTGTGGCAGTGTCCCTACCAATTCCTACTAGCACTCCCGCTGTGACCTAAATTGAAGATTAACGACTACCTTGTTTTGAGAGGTTCACGATGTCATGAGGGAAGAATGAGACAGTCGTTCACGAATATTTTTGAGGGGTGTGAAATAAGTTGGATTCCTTATTCCTCAATAATCCCTTAGTCTCACACAAGATCGACGAGTGGAGTATTGACTCTAAGCCTCAGACAACTTCCAAACTAGTCAACGGTGAGTGACACCCTTGGAGCACAGAGATGCATCTTGAAAGGCACGTCGCATGAATAAATTATGATTTAATAAAAATATAAAAGACCTTAACAAATTAAATGAATACTTCAACTGTTACTTCAATTTCGTTGGTCTTCATAGAGTCACTGTAACTTCAATTTCATTGGTCTCAGTGACATTTTACATTCCACAAATTTTGGGACGTCACTTGGTGCGTTGTTAAAATTATTGCTACTCGAGTTAAGATTTTTTTAAGAATGTTACTCCTTAGTTGAGTTCCTTGATCAATTCTTGATAATAGCTTATCCAGTGTTGGCAATGTGCTATCTCCTCAACTCTGGATGTAATCCAAATTTCACCTTATGAACATCATGCCTTGTCCAAAATTGATGGAGACCTCCACAAATTTTAATAACTTATTACCTTACACGTGGAATTTTTACGATTGGTTATTTTACTGAGATTTATTTTAATTCGATTAATCTCATAATTTACTTTTAGACCGATGTGAGTTTGCGACTAGATGTATTGAACATTGAACTAACACATAATATCGATCCACACTCGTAGAGGGAAGTGGTAAGTTGGTTGAGGCGAATAGAGAATCTGATTAATTTATGTCATGAATCGGATAGACCACTTGTAAGTTAATGTGAACTTTAATAAATACAATTATTATGGAAATTTAAAATAAAATTTCTAAGGAGATATGGTTGAAGAGTTGGAGAAGCATTTAAATTTAGAATTACTATACCATTGGTTTTAGAAATAATAACTTAGTATTAGGAATAATAATAACTTATGTTATGTTATTCAAGAAGAAATGAAATTATAACTTAAGAGTACAATAAAGAGTGGGAATTAAAAGTGTAAGTAAATTGTTTCTTTAATGATAAATTCAACTACCTCTTTAAGTGTTAAACAACAACTATGGAATTGATATAAGATAACTATACATGGGGATAAGATGAAAGTTTGATTGTAAATTTCCAAACAGAAATTGAAGTGATAATGTTTTGTATGCTTGGTATAATTGTTTTTACTTTGGAACATGTCTCACCTATTAAAACTAGAATTGTTGTTGACATTTATGGTTAACGATAAGAATTTTTGTCACTTGTGAATTTATTTGAATATATTGATTATTTTCCGATGAGGTTACTATGAATTACTGTTATGTTAGAGTTAGTACTAATTTAAATGATATCATTAACTACGATGAATTCTTAATTGTTTAGCTTACAAGGTGGATTATAACATTGACATGGTTATGGTAATAGCGATGTTTTTGTATTGGATTGAAACCAGACAATAGAGTAGTTTCTCTCGATGTGAAATTTGATTAATAAGTTGATGATTTATGTATGCGAACTTGGAGTCATTGAAGATTTTATTTGCAACATGATTATGTCTCTTACCATCAATTTAATCCTGAGTCTAATTTAGAGTTGGTTATGGGATAGATATCTCCATGTACCTCATAATAGTTGCCAGTCCTGAGACCTTAAATGGTCAAAATCAAACGGATGAATCCTAGACTTGAGCATTGATTATGTGTCTTGGAGGTCCTAACCTTGCAGGGTAGGTTGGGCATGTAGATATCTTTGTTATCTTATGCGGTATGGATTATCTATTAATAACAACGATGTTTTATCTAAATCTTGTTGTGTAGTGCAATAGATGAGAATAGGATGTGTAAACATTGATGTATGTTAATTTCGCGTAATATTGCCACTGATGTTTAAAAAAAAAAAACACTATTGTACTCACTTTTTTGTGTCGTAACAGAGGGGTCTTTACATATGGTATTAGAGCGGTTTCAACCTTGCGACATTGGACTGTTACACCTTCCACTGTGTTAAATTAAATGATTAAATATGTATCACTAATTAACTTTGAAATTTTCCATCCAGATAGTCATGGTTAGAGGACGTAGGGGAAGTAGACGTCGTGGTGATGGAGGAAGAGGTGTGCCTCCTCCATTTGTATCCACGCTAGAGGGATCTAACCCTCATGGAGATGAGGATACTATTGAGTTGGAGCAGGTTGTTGCGGGAGATGTGGTAGGTATGATGAGATCCTTCCAGAGGATGTCTGAGGTGTTGATCAATTGCCTGGATCGAGATGAGGGCAGAGCGTCTATGCCTAATGAGAGTTCACAACATGCTCCAGATGGTAGTAGTAGTATACACATAGATCTCGAGAAAGTGAAGTTTCCTGAGTTTTCGAGTGCCACAGACGGCTTAGTCGTCGAGGCATGGTTGGAGAACATGGCGATGTGCTTCACACTTTATGATTACACCTCCAACATGAAAGTTTGCATGGTGGTGTTTCAACTGAAAGGGAGAGCTTTAATTTGGTGTAATACACTCCTACTTCAATTAACATGGTTGTAGAAGATGTGTCATGGGAATTGTTCGAGGAACGATTCCGGGAGAGGTACTTGTCAGATGAATTCATTGAGCACCAACTTAATGAGTTAAATGCCTTACGACAAGGTAGTCATATGGTGTCGGAGTATGAGGTCAGGTTCATGGAGCTACTTAGGTATGCTCCACATGTGGACATAGAGAAGTTAAAGGTCAAAAATTTTGTGTTCATCCTTAACTTCAACATTCATGTGAAGGTGAGGATCCTAATGCCTCAGACGTTGCATGATGTAGTTTAGAAGGCCCTCATATTTGAGGAAGAGTTGAACAATGGGGGTCAGGGAAGGACTCCTTCTAGATCAACTGGACAGACAAAATCAAGAGTGCAACAGCATCAGACACCAGCCAAAAATACTTCCGGGCATAAAGATATGCCCAGAGGACCTATGTTCTCGACACTGTGATGATAGAATCCTCAACAGAGGACTCCTTACAGAGCACCACAACAACAAGAAAAACATTTTAGGCATGTTCAATAGAACAGACCGAGATCACAGACTGCTAGGGGAGTAGCTTCTACTTCAGGGTCCAGGAGCACTGGACTGAAGACTGGATTTTGGACATGTATAGAGCCACATTACCAGTGATATTTTATGATTAAGAAGGCCAAAGTGGCCAGATCATCAGGACTCACAACAGTTGGAGATTTGGGAAATGCCCATATGATACATGCAGTGGTGAACAACCACCAGGATGAGCAACAATCCACCGTACTCGAGACATCAAGTACGATCGTCGATAAAAAAATTTATCATTTTGATAGATCCAAGAGCTACAGAGAGATTTTATTTCTAGTGAAACGCTAAAGAGAATTAAGGTAAAGGCAATCGAGCAAGATGAGTTCAAATATGTAGAAATGTCATCGGGTGCCAAACAGAAAGTTAGAGGAAAGGTCACGGACTGTAGCATTAACTTGGGAGATTTTGTAACGAAATACAACCTATACATCACGATCTTAGGATCGTATGACATAGTGATTGGCATGGACTGGTTAGAATCGCATGATGCGATACTTAATTGAAAGACAAAACTATTAAGTTTGACGGATTATTTGAGACATAGTAGGGTGATTGTAGGAAGAAACCAGGGGGTTTCACTAATATTTATTTCATCCCACAGCTACAGAAAAGCATGCACAAGGGATTCAAGTTATATTTCATCGTAGCACTTAACAAAAAGGGTGAGGCGGAAGGATTAGAAAACCTTCTCGTAGTACAAGAGTTTTTTTATGTCTTTCATGAAGAATTACCAGGTTTTTCGCCAAAAAGAGAATTGGAGTTTACCATATATCTGAAACATGGAACTAAACCAATTGCAAGAACTCCCTACCAGATGTTGACACCAGAATTGCAGGAGTTAAAAATGCAATTGAAGGAGTTGTTGGATTTAGGACTTATACGTCCAAGCATATCGCTTTGGGGTGTGTCGGTGATTTTTGTTAGAAATAAGGATGGGTCATGGAGGATTTGTATTGACTACCGCAATTAAACAAAGCTACAATCAAGAACCAGTATCCTTTACCAAGGATTGACAATTTTTTTAATCAGATGAAGGGATTAATGTTGTTTTTGAAGATTGGCCTGAGATCATGATATAATCAGTTGCAGATTAAGGAGTAAGATATCCCTAAGACTGCGTTTAAGACGATATTCATACACTATGAGTTTACAGTTTTACCTTTCGGTTTGACAAACTCCCCGGGGGTATTCATGAGTTTGATGAAGGGGGTGTTCCGCGAATACTTGGAAAAGTTTGTTCAAGTATTTATTGATGACATATTGATTTATTCTTGGATGAAAGAAGAGCATGAAGAACACCTGAGATTGGTTCTACAATGTCTAAGAGAAGACAAATTATATGGGAAGCTATCAAAATGTTCTTTTTACCAATCAGAGATTCATTACTTGGGACATATCATATCTGGTGAAGGTATCGTTGTGGATCCAGCAAAACTAGAGGCTAGTGTGGAATGGCCAACACCAAAAAACATACAAGAAGTATGTATCTTTATGGGTTTAGCAGGATATTATTGACGGTTTTTCGAAGATAACAAATCCAATCACGGAATTGTAGAAGAAAAAAAAGAAGTTTGTGTGGACTGAGAAATGCACGGAAGCATTTCAAAAGCTCAAAGATTTGTTGACGATAACACCGATACTAAAAGTCCTCGTCATGGAAAAATAATTCTTGGTATGCATGGACGCATCCAAGGAAGGTTTAGGTGGAGTTTTGATGCAAAAAGGTCGAGTGATCTCTTTCATTTCAAGGAAATTGAGAATGCATGAGGAAAACTATGCAACACGTGACCTCGATTTATTAGTAATTGTATATGCCTTGAGAGTATGGAGACATTATCTGATTGGACGGAAATTCGAATTAAAGACATATCATTATGGATTGTAGCATATATTTACACAGAGTGACTTGAATGTGCGATACATTGGCCAGAATTACTTAGCAATTACAACTTTGAGATTACTTACATTAAGGGATTGGTGAACAGATTGGAAAATGCATTGAGTTAGAGACCACGTATATTCTCAGTAATACCTCTTAAGATGAATCTTCGAGAAAATAATCTAGCTTTACAGATTGATGATGATTGTGTTGAGGGGTCCTAAATCCCTTTAACTCAACAATAGGAACCAAACCCGCCACCGAGGCCCAATTAGACTCTGCAACATTTAATGGTGGAATGGTTCTCCAGAACTTGCAATCTGGCCAATTAATCGATGGGCTTCACATAATGATTGACAATATGTCTTCTTGTTAAAGGTCCTCCTTCAGTTGAACGTTCTCGTTTTGTAGTTTCTCTTATAGGTGGGACCGATACAAGGATAAATGCTGGTATAAACTAGCTGGGTAACAAAGGGGAAATGATTAACTACTGAAGAAGGATGAGCTTGGGATAACCCTCATGCTCAAGCATGCAGACAATGATTCTTAAACCTTTGACAAGACTAGTACTAATACGTTAACCTGTTGGTGTTCCAATCATTAACTGAGATACAATTATCAGAAGAAAACATACATGTAATAAATGATGGAAAGAAAAATAGTTTCCTTAGCTCTAATCATTGATCACACATTAACACAACGATTTACTTTTCATCATTAGAGACAATAACTCTAAAAATATTGAATTAGATAACTTATCAACAGATTCAGAGGCTCTTACTCATTACAGCATCCATTCATGAGATAAAATCAGAAATAATTCTTCTTCAGATCCAATCACACACGCTTTTGATGAAAAATGCACATAAACTTGTCTCCGGTCCTAAACATGACTTCTCAATTAAGGTAGCTCTAAAATAGTTCTTTACAAATCCAAAAAAGAGGGTCTTTTAAAAAACCATCAACCTTTTCTAACAGGTCGATCCTCTTATTTATAACATATTATTAACTAAAAATAACTATCCAAAGTGCAAGCTAAGTAAACAAAACATCGCCACATGGCACTTTCATCTTTCATTATTCTAAGAGTCATCAAATGGTTTCACTTGAGTGGATGACTCTTCTCATACTCTGACCATTTGATGAAGAGTTCCTCGCATGTATTGGCATACAGGAATTTGTGTTGGTCCATCGGGGCCGAAAGGATCTCATTTATCTCTATTGCTCATGCCTGATACTTGAATATTTTATCACTTAACTATTGTAACACTGTCTGAGCCTTGATTGGGTTCTCCATGAACTATTGTACTTGACCTGGTGCCATGTTCACCACCTTTGTTATCTCCGCAACCCACAATGAGCCATGTTGGGCATGTAGTTTGACTATGTCATGCAAGTCGACAAAGTCATCGGGTGTGACGAATTCTGGAAGGTCGATGTCTCTCATCGCCCAATTGATCTTGGTCTAGTTCCTTTCGCACTTGGCCCATTTCTCTTGTATTTCCTGATGAGGTTCTTGGGCCATTTTCACCCAGTATTCGGCCGATTTATTTATGCGGTTGATGTTGCTATCCCTTAATACCTTAATGTCATGCTCTTCGGCGTCTCGACCCTGTTGAACTGTGTTGATGTAATCGATCCTTTCCACTACTGAGTGATTTATCATACCATATTTCCATATCCTTTCACGTCACCAGCGCCATGAGGGTGTCTTCTTGGAAATCGGTTATCCCTGCAGTGAAAAGGTGCCACTCATTCATGAATTTATTGTAGGCATCATGGAATTCGCTCCTCAAGAACATCGTGGGCCTGTGTGGAGTCCTGATAATATTTTGGCAAATGGCGTAGATGGTCCAACTCCTTCAACATGGAGGCTGACTCCTCTTCATCCTTCATCGTTCTATCCAGGGTGGAATCTCTGATTTCCATCCCTGCACCGATAAGATTGAACGTCTTGGCATGCTCTGTGCTAATCAATTTTTCCTCTGTGGTGATCAGGATGGAGTTGTCCATAGTAAGCCTCCTCTTCTTGGTGGTTCTCTTAATGATGGCTTTCTTCTTTTGGTTGTAGGATATGGCTTGTATATCAGTGACCTCATCCACGGGTTCAGGGATTTGTTGTTCTCCCCAGGTAAGCATGTTTCCCAAGCTCCTGATGGTGTATATATGTTCAAGACTGGGTTCTTGAACCTATTTCATGTGTTCCGTAAGTTTGGCTTCTGGTTGTTTCTCATTGAGAGGTAAAGTACTGGACAAAATTGATGCATCAGGGGCAGGATCGGTACTTGATAATCGGTTGTTGAGATGTGGATTTCTTGTTGTGGAATTTCTTCTTCTTGTTCACCCGACCCTATCTCGTCCTTCAGGCTGTCCACTTGGTGCA
Organism: Picea engelmannii; assembly: GCA_009831015.1. Taxonomy (NCBI): domain Eukaryota; kingdom Viridiplantae; phylum Streptophyta; class Pinopsida; order Pinales; family Pinaceae; genus Picea; species Picea engelmannii. Next base: position 126,131 of record ML793019.1, read on the forward strand.
TTGAGTAGCTCAGTGTCTAAGACACTTTCGACCTCCTGGTCACTCTATGGAAGGCTTTGAATATGAGCAACAGGAGCTGGGGAAGAGTTGCCAGGGAAACCTCCAAACTCTCCCCGTCATCATAGATCGTTATTAATTCGTGTAGGGGGTTTGGTGCACTTGATCTCCCTGATGTCCTTGCTATCTTGGGATGAGCCGAAATTCCCTCAGGTCATCTGACCTGTGGCGTTGAAACTTCAGGGTCATCTAAACCAACGATTTCTTCAATTTATATTGGATCTGGGTCACTTGGACCTCCTCGGCTTACGATTGGGTTGTCGATAGGGACCCTTGTCATTTCTACGAGGTCTGGGTCATTCTGCAGCTGATCAATTACTTTATGTGTATGTTCCATTAGGAGCATTCCATTTTCTTATGCCTCTGGTGTCATGGAAAATCCCCTATTATGAACCTTTGTTGCCTTTGTTGCTCTGATTTCTTCCCTGGCTTTGAGGGCCTCTTGAGCCGACTTCTCTATTGTTGTCGTATATTCATCCATGCTCATGGTCTTGATCCTGGTAATTTTTGGGTCGGCCATCCTTTTCACCACCTCGTCCCAGTCCTGGGCATTCTCTTTGAAGACTTCGTCTTCGAACTTATCGTGAGCATAAGGCCAGCAGGACGACACCTGCGAAGCATGTTGTAGGACCAGGCCCTTTGGATAGTGCTTGCGGAATCAGCCCGTCAGGAATCTAAATTTGATTTGTCTCATCCCTTCTTGTTCGTCTTGATCGGTATCCTTTACCAAATAGAACCCTACATGGAAACCATAGGGTATGAAAGCCTATTTTTTTTCTTTGAACAGGGTGGTATTGTAGCCTTGCAAGATGGTCTGATAACATATTTCACTTACGACGAGCCGATTTGGGACATGAGCTGGTAGGATATGTGGTTCTATGGTGGCCCCAAACACCCTGATGTAGGTGGCGTGCTCATCCAAATACCAATGGCCTACCTTGGATATCATTTTCTTGGTTATCGCTAATAGCCTTGGGCATTCCTTCTTAAAAAGAATAAAATAAATTCAGTCGATGAATTCATCGTAGATGAGGGAGTAAGCTTTCTTATACCTGTTTTCCCATAGCATGATGAAGTAGACATGGACTGGGAGATCTACAACATGCCATCTCAGATTCATGCCGACGAAGACGTTCCTAGTGCACATAACATCGAGTAGGTATGAATCCATGTAAAAAGTTGGTTCTTCCCCTTCTTTCAGCGTCTGAGCCTATTGTACATATGTGCTTAGTTTCTTGGAGATTAATTCTCCCCAGTTGAATTTTCACCCAACGATCGCAACTGTGTATGCCAAAGGCATCCATGTTTATGAAAACCTAGAGCAATATTTATCTTCATACAAATGGCAGATGAGAGCCATCAAATAGACGTAAGGCTTATTTAAGTTAAATGTCCCATACCATCTAGTGGTTCGGTTGGTAAAATTATTGTCCTCCCTCCACCATGAGGTCGTCACCTGGCTGGTGTTGTGGCGTTCATAGAACTTCACCACGAAGTCTGTGTTTAGTCGCTCCTCTGGGTCTCTGAGTTTGTAATATTTTTGAACTTTTACCAGGAGGAAAAATCTGACACACTCGCCATTGTCATCATTGATTAAACATTTATGTGTCTCTGTGTGGTCGATGATCCACGTCAGGACCTCTATGCAGGGAAAAATGGGGGTTTTTCTTGCCACCATGTGTAGATACGACCGTCGGATGTTCGGGAACACCTGGTCATCGAGTGCCCTCACGTCCAGATCACTATATGGGACATATTTTTGGTATTATTCTCAGTTGATCCTATTAAATACACCCCCCCACTGTGGGAGCACCATCTTGGACCCAATGCTTGCGTCTGTATCACCAAAGGTCGGAGGCTGGATGAAAACTTTCTTCGTTGGTGTCTTGATGACAAGATCCAACCTAAGGACGTACTCCAATTGCCTCGCGATCCCTAGAGAATAACCTTCACCTGTCTCTGGTTATTTTAGATTTGGTGCTCTCGACGAGTGTCTAGTGGTTGTCTTTCTCAATGGCATTGTTCCTACAACTTAAGAAAAATTTCAGAGACTATGTAAAAAACCGGAAAAACACATATAAATCATAACCAACGAATTTACAGACTCGGATACATACCTCTGAAGCTTGTTAAAACCTGGTTATTTTGATAATCACGGGGTTGATACAGACTTCGAGTTGATTGTCTAGCTCCTTCAGACGCTCTGGAATTCTCTTGTGTGCAGAATGAATTTGTTCACAACGGTTCAAGAGATTTTAAACATGAAAGATCTTACCGTGTCGCATAAGCCATTCAATTTGGGTTATGAGTGAAAACTCAATAAATCTGCTACCGAATATTTAGAAATTAAATTCATCATGGGTTGAAGGTGGAGGTGCGGGTGGTGATGTGGTCTATCGGTGATTTTAAATGACTATTTTGATTGGCGCACAAGGTAGAAACTAATGCAGGATCGGGTATTAATTAGCTCCTTAAATGCTCAAAATCTGATCGTATCTAATGCTAAAACATCTCGTCGTGTCGCTTTTTCAATGGGTGGATTTGGGATTGGGGTTGTGCTATGAACGTTTTCATTGATATCCTCCTGCAAAACACTCTGACGTTGATCGATCTTAACGTACAATGTTGACATGACAATGTTGACTCGAAGGTGTGACTTGGACCTAGGGAACCAAGAATGAATTGGGATAAAACTAAACCGTACAACCCTCTCACCTGGTAAAGACACGTGGCATTGGAGGCCAGTGACTTAGTTCACTTGTATTAATCAGAGTCAGGAATTTCCTTAAGGTATTCATCCTAAAACAAACCTTAGCTTGTCGATGCCAAAAAAGTGTCAAGGATTGACGATCAACAATAAACCTATCAAAGTGCTTTCGGATCGACTCCCTTGAAAAAGTCTCGATGCCGAAAACACATCGGGGATCGACGATCGGGGATAAATTTTATCGTGGTAAAAAATTTTGTTGTGATCCTTCTAGGTTTTCCCCAATTCCGATAAAGCGCTTCATGCATCGGCTATCGGCAATACCTTTTTGTTCTTCATTAACTTTTTTCCTCCCCATCTTTTACTGATGTTAAAGGGGAATTGGTTATTGGAGATATCTTTATGTGAAAGACTTAATGCAAACCAAAAATTCCTTTTGTCGATGCCGATGGAGATCGACGCTCGACGACTATGGTTTTCTGAGTGGTTCCCTTTTTTTTTCTTGAATTCCTTTCGATGTCGAACATGAGTGCATTGGGTGAAGTGTTTGGCTATCGATTATTTATTCAGGTGTTAAGGTATTTTTAGTCATGGGATTTCATAAGTTTAAGAAAACCTGAATAGGTGATGAGAGTCATGAAAATAAGCAAAGACAAAACATTTCCCAAAATGAAACCGAATCAGACAGTGCAGAAGATCAAGTGGTACCCAAAAAAGTAAAAAAAAATGATAAAGGATTTTTAGGGTGTGTTGAGTGCTCAATAGATTAGTACAAGGAAGTTAAGGATAGTTTTAGACAAGATACCATGATGGTACCATAATATGAAGGATATTCTTTTGACAACAAAAAATTGTTGAGATATAACAACAGAATTTATGTACCACCTAACGATGAAATAAGAAGTTTGATTTTTAGTATACATGGCTCATTCAAGAGTCACTAAGATGAAAGCAGACCTTAAGCCTTTATTCTTATAGAAAGGAATGAAATAAGATATATTTAGTTACATGGTGAGATGCTTAGAATGTCAGCAAGTTAAGGATGAACATAAACATCTGGCAGGATTATTACAACCATATTCCTGAATCGAAATGGGAGATCATTTCGATGGATTTTATTGTTGTATTTCCACTGACGGAAAGGAGACACGACTCAATTTTTGTGGTAGTTGACACTCTGAAAAAGAGTGCACACTTTATTCCAGTATGTATGACGTATCAAGCGTCGGATATAGCTAGATTTTTTGTTAGCGATATTATGAGGTTACATGGAGTACCAATAAATATTATATTTGATCGAGGATCGGTGTTTACATGGTGATTTTGGACCAGTTTCCAAGAAGCATTGGGAACAAAACTGAATTTTAGTACAACGTATCACCTAGACAGAGACGAAAAAACAGAGAGAATGAACTAGATTTTGGAGGATATGTTGTGTATGCATTTAATGGATCAACAGAATCATTGGGAAGACTTATTGCCATCAATAGAGTTTGCATACAACAACAGTTACAAAAGTACAATTAAGATGGCATCGTTTGAGTTTCTTTACAGGCGACCATGTCGGACGTCATTGGGTTGGTATCGACTTGAAGATAGGGTCCTGGTGGGACCGAAAGTGATCCAAGAAATGGAATAATAGTTGCAATTGATATGACAAAGGAATAAATAAGTGCAGGATCGATAGAAAAGTTATGCAGATGTGCATCGCGTTGATCACGGTTATGAACTAAGCGACAAATTGTTCTTATGATTAAAACTGCATAAGAGTTTGATCAAGTTTGGAAATGGTTCCAAAATATCTCCTAGGTCCATGGGACCTTTTGAGGTTATGGAAAGGAAAGGACCTGTGACTTATCGACTGGCCTTGCCTGATTCTTTGAGGCGTATGCACGATGTATTTCATGTATCTGCTTTACGATATTATATTAGTGAGCTGTCACATGTTATTGCCATGATTTCTTTGCAAGTATCGGATGAGGGTGCTCTCATGGCAGAGCCAATTTGCATTCTGGACCATCGCACTCGACATCTATAGCGTTGAACGGTCGAACAGATCAAGATCCAGTGGGACAACTATAGTCCACACTCGACGGCATGAGAGGATGCATATGAGATGTGTCAACAATTTCCTTATTTGTTTGATAGATTATATATGTAGATCTATGTCAGATAAATTTATTTACTTGCATTTTTATACAGTACAAAGTTTTGGACAAAGTTTAAAATAGGAGGGGGTGTATGTAACATCTCATTCTACTGAGCACACTTTTATTGGCTTATTCTTTGAGGACACTTAGTGTGCAAGTGATCCGGTTTTGGTACATTATGATTTCGTTTCAATTATGAGTTATTATGATGATGATGTATTGTGACTTATTGTTATTTTGATGTATATATTGGTAGATATTATTGATGAGTTCTCCTGAGTGTGAAAGACACAAGACAAGTTATGGATGTTGATGGCATCAATGGACTTCCTTGGACTCCAGATTGATTCAGGAAGTGGATTGTATTTTGTTTGAGTATTTCATTTTACACACATGAGATATATGATTGATTACAATATGATTTATGTATATGGATTATTGATATTGTTTTTTCAATAGATGTAGGCTTGACGATGTTTTCTAATTCGACTCACATAAGGAGTAAAGGGGTCATGCACAGAAACCAGACATTGAGGGAGAGTTGTGGAAATGTCCCTGTCACTGACTACTAGCACTCTCGTCATGAACTAAATGCATAGTTAACAATTACCACGTTTTGAGATGTACACGATGTTGTGACGGAAGACTGAGACAGTCGTTGATGAGGAAATCTAAGGGGCGTGCAATAAGGTAGAATCCTTATTCATTAGATGCCCTTAGTCTCTCACAAGGTCGATTGAATGGAGTGTTGACTCCAAGGGTTGGACAAAATTTCAAAACTAGTCAAAGGAAAGTGGTAGCCTTGGAGCACGGAGGTGCGTCTTGAAGGGCACGTCGCATAATGACCAGTTGATTCAATAAATCTAGGTGGACTAGAAAAATTTTAAATGGTTAGATCTTATTAGAATAAAATAATTAATTAGTGAGTAAATTATAAATACTAACAAGCCCCGGGGGGGCAGCTCAATTGGCAAGTGTCGTGATATAGCGTGTTATGTACGATGAGGTTTCAAGTTCAAATCCCCCCGACTTACTCGTGCCTGCGGAAGGGGCATACGTATGGCACCTGGAGGTTATAGTGGTAGCGGTCGGAATTGACCCCGTGTCACGCGAGTACGAGACCGGCCCAGTTGCCGATTCCGCCAGCATAAATATATNCCTAAGTCAAGACTAAGTATAAGTCTAAAATTTAAATAAATGACAAAGTGAACTAAAACATAAGTTAAAATATTTCAGATGGATTCAAACTCTAGAAAAAAAATGGGGAATAAAATTTAAAGGATGGATAAATGCACATGTGTGCATGAATTTAATAAAAATGATTTTTAAAATAGAAAGAAATAATAACTTGAGAGAAGACGTATGTTGTGGAAAAAGGTATGGAAAACCTTACTCAAGCATTTTCAGATCTTGTCGGGCTAAGACAAGATAGTTGGGAATCTTACCTGGGGTTTATGGCCTAAAAAACCAATCGCTTAATCCACAAGTATTAAGTACAAAGGATCAAGGTTGGTTTTATGTGTTAAAATAACAGTGTAAATGAAATGAACATAAAAAAAATTATATGGATGTGTACAAAAATTATACAAATGTGTACATGGAGATAAAATAAAAAGAATGAACCAGATCATTCAAACACATGTGTGAGACTGAAACAGTAATCTGATTTTTCATTTATTTCATTCTGAGATACAAAACTGAGTTCTCTCTACAAACCCCTACAAGGGTAGGGACCAAAGTCAAATTTAGAAGCCTTCGATGGGAACCATACAAAAAGACTCTAACAACAAGAAGAAAACTAAAACTAAAGATCTGGATCAGCTTGCCAAAAAATGTTGTCACTTCACTCTACAAGATACTATTTATCAGTCATGAAATTCAATTCATGCACAAACAAAAATACACAGACTGTCAAAGATAAATCATAGACCTTTAAAACAAGCTGGTGAAATATGTGATTCAGTTTTTGAATCATGTTGACTTCAATAATACCATGTTGTCATCAAGAGGATTAAGTTTTCTAGTAAACTTAGAATGAATGAAATTTGAAAGTATCTCACTAGTATAGAGAAAACCTTATGGTTGTATTTCTCCTTCTATTCTCTCCCCCTTGTCTCTTCATCCCATTGAGCTTTTATTCCTTCTCAATAAGTTAGGGTAGTTCAACTACTTTCTTTAGTTAATTCTAATTAGTTTAACTAATTAGTTGACACAAGTAATAATAGTATATATAAATAAAGGTCTAATTAGTAATAACTAAATAGGTGGGACCTCTTGTGACTCCCAATTACTTTTTTTAATAATCATCAAACAATAAAATATAAAAATCAATCATTTGGTTTCAAATATATCCTCCTTGTAACTCTCGTTCTCATCATTATGATCAAATATTTTAAATATCAGCAAAATACAAATTGACCATATCCAAAAAGTATCATGTCTATGTTGTCCCAAAAAAACTTCCTAAATATATGCTCGTTGTCCAAAACTTTTTCAAAGTAAAAATAATTTCTTCCACATAAAAAATAACATTGACCATCATCAAAAACCATATTTATTATGAGAGTCATTTGGCCTCTTTTCATTGTTGTCCCCTTTTGAATTGTATGTGGTATCCTTTGGCTGGTTGGAACCTTGAGGCTAAACTACACTGATAACATGAGAACGATCATCCTTAAGATGAGGGCGGGAAGACACATATTTGGAAGATTCTTTGAATGAGTTGGAGGGAGTGGCTACTCCTTTTGCCTTGTCCTGCATAGGCTCGGGGACATCGGTTTTTAATCTCTTACTGGAAATGAGATGATTGCATGCGTGATGTAGCATGATCATCTTGGGAAATTTGATTCTTTGGTGGTGGAGAGGGTAACGGAAAATAAGCAGTAGGCCAACTGTGGTGATTAACAGCAGGTTGGTGGGAAATCTCTTTCCAACCATCATTGGCAAGTGGTTCTAGTCGCATTGATACATGAGGAGGGACTGGGATTCCATAAAAAATTTGATGTGCTTGGAAGGGAGGTATTTCAGGTCGGAATTGGAGGATCCCTTCGCTTACTAGGTTGAAGAACCCGTCTTGGAAAATATGGTTCAATTCATGTGGATCAGCATCAAAATGTATGGAAAACCAAGGTCTTCCATGACCCCTCTACCAATTTCCCCTACCTCTATTGCCTCTTCCATTACTGCCTCTGCTGAAGAAACTCATCCTGAAGCAATGTTCCAATTAGTCATGAAAAATCTTGACAGTCCATGCATCAAACCTACCTAAATAAAATCAAAGGTTGGCTCTATCATTCTCAACAAAATCATATGCAATCAATCCATTCATCATATTAGTCAAATCAATAATTAATTGTTATTAAATAGTGAATGATAGGGTTATTGGGAAGATGAGGGTTTGATAATGAATGAAAAGTGGTAGCATGGACGGGAACCACCAGTGGATACTACTCAAGCAAACAGAGATGCAACTTCCATATAAAAACAATACTTCCATTTCCAATTTTCAAACACCAGTCACATCCTTCTCCTTTTTATTATTTATTTTGAAATTCCATTCATAATAACATAACAGGGTATTAAAAATGAATCTGGGAAGATGGTGGGATTGTAAGGAGATAAAAGTGGTATAATGAACGGGAAAAGGGATGGACATTGTTCTATTAAATAAAATAACATTTTTTTATTTAAAATGACATACCCTTAATTGCAAAAAAAATATTTTAAATTGTAGGCAATTTCAAAGTTAAAGACACAACACTTTCCATATCAAACCCAAAGCAAAATTCCAGGACTTCCAAACTCATCTAGTCAATTCTTATCATTCTTCTTAGAACAACAACACAATTTATACACAGACTATCCATAATTCTAAATATCAACGATCATATACAGAGCCCTTAGAGAAGACATGAGGAGGTCGAGAAGAAGATTATGCCATTGAACTTAATAATTTACATCAACCAATTTATTTTTTGTACAATGGAATGGGCTTGAGACCCTTTATTCTATTAGCTGGTCCCTTTTCCTTTTCATTAAAAATAAACTGACTCCAATCATTACCGAGCCAAAACAACTATAACTAATTTCTTCCCATTGTACAATTTATTTATTTTATTTGCAGAGTTCTTTTCGTATGATGGACTATCAACAAAGTCATTCCATTTATTAAAATAGACCACATCAAGCGCACAATGGAGTGTAACATAGGCCAAAAAACATTCAACATACCAGGATAGTATCTAATTGCAGTATTTTCTATGTCATAGGTCGGGTTCGAAACTCTAGTGTTCTTTTCTTTTATTCACTATACAGCGTTCAAAACGACCAAAAACTCCCACAGGTAGTCAGTTAATGAACCAAGTTTCAATGCAAGTAACAAATCTCTCAATTGTCGGTTCAACATATAACCAATTCAAAACCCAAGTCCAAGTTTACAACAGTCACGGCAAGGGAGAGAAATGTATGAACAACCAAGTGGGTGAGACAACTCGGTAAGCGGGGTTTGTAACATGAAACAAAAGCCTCCAACAATTTTACAACAAGGTTTGACACAATCGCTTCCAAGTTGGCCGCGAGGTAAAACCCAAATTTGCATTCATTCGAACTGTGGAATGACATCTCGATAGGACCAAAACTCTCTCACGAATGGAGCAGGAGGTAAGAATAACCACAAAAATAACCTAGAACCCGACTGTCCCTTTTTTTGTTTACCAAAAAAATACATCTAGGATTTTACACGAGACATGGGTGGAAACAAAATAAATTTTCCATAAAATATCAACAATAAGAAACAATAATAACAATTATCCATCCCTGACACAACCATAACTAAACAACTTCAACATGAAGGAGAATTAAACAAACCAATTTGCAACATTCGAAGCGCCAACCAAATTTATTTGTACATACAAAGTATACATTCAACCACCATATCTTTCAGAAAGAAAACACTCTACATATGAATTCTAAGAGACAACACAAAGATTCTATCCAGAGTGATGTTAGAATGATGAATGGAAGTGCGAGAGTCATCATACTTGTGAGAAAAGCGTTGAAAATAACCAAAGGCCACCACTATTCACCCAACAGCTGAGCGAAACGGAGGAAAACTAACCAGAGAAACCAAAATGCATGACAAAGTAAGGGTGGTGAGCTCGCGGGGGGGGGTAAGAATGACATGCAATAAATGCACATCGCTTCTCCACCCTCTCATTAATTTCCATCAACCATAGCTAGGGTGGAGCTCATCCAAACTTCATTATTTGCATTAATCAAATTTAATTCAAATCCAACATGTCACTTCCATTTTGAAAAATTGAAATGAAAGCCCTCCTATACCATAGTTTTACACTAGCACCATGATATCATATGTCCCATATTTATTTGTAACAAGTTCCTATTTTCAAGTATTGAATTGACCTCGAACAATTGCATAAACATAACTATTGTCCACCAAATATAACCAACATCATGAACACATTATACCATGAATGTAATATGTTATAACCAATGTGAGTGTGAGTTGAAAGTCTGAATTTTAACCATATGCCAAAGTAGATGTATAGCAGTTATAACCAAAGTGTTTGTCACTTTATTTTGACTTTTAAATTTCTATCCCTTATAATCATTGATTGCATGTGAAAATTTGTTTGAATTCATGTGTTCTTCTCAAACTGTAAAATTCTTTGTAAAGTTGTCATGAGCGCAATTCAAATAAGTGTTTCTTTTTCACCATGACTCAAACAAGGGGCTCCCACCTATCTAGTATATTATTAAGTATATGTATATAAATAATAAGGCATTGCAACCCATTTGTGGGCAGGGGTATTACGTTGCGCTTATGGGCGTCAAAAAACTGGCAACTCCATAAGGAAATCTGATTCCAATAGATTCATAACTTAATATGTCTGGTTTCATAGACCAGTAGAAGTAGATGATAAAAAAAATTGTTGAAAAGAATAGTTATGCAACAGGGGGGAAAAGATGGCTTACGGGAAATAATGAGACGGGACTTTGGGAATAACTTATGGAAAGTGGTACGTATGAGGGGGGTTGGTCCTGTATGCATAACATTCAAACAAGATGTAACATACAATACTTCTTAAACTTTTAAGGAGAAAGCTTCATGTATGCTCTTTGAATCTCTAGACAGAAGGAAGAAAGGGATAGAAGAAATAGGAAAGAAGACAAAATCAACTATCCTACAACATTATTGAAAGAAAAAAGAAATTTTGGTGATGTTTGAAAGGAGGACATCGTGAAAACTGTGTATACCTTATTTCTTATTGATGAATAATACTTACAGAATGACATTGTTATGGAAAAACTGATCCAGATTTTATTTCTGATAAATTTAAGAACAACAAAACAACAGAAATAAGAAATTCAACAAACCAAAGTAAAAAGAAAACAGTAAAACAAAAGACTATATACATAAGTAATTTTAAACAAGTGTTAATTATCAGGATAGTTCCACATAATGTTTCAAGTGGGAACCATTAGTGCATTAAGAGAACAATCGCTCTTCCAAATCCTTTAGAAGGTATGAGTTTTCACCTAGGACAAAAGCGATTTTAAATGGACCTAGCCATAGTTTCTGGAAGTTTGAGTGTCTTCCTCTCTCGACATGAGTTGAGTTCCATAATAGGACTTTCTCATCAATCTTGAATTCAACATCTTTTGCTCATCTGTTAAAATACTTTTTCAGAGTTTGTTGCCTTCTTTTTATGTTCTCTAAGGCAAAATTCCTTTGTTCTTCCAGGGCTAACAATGTGTTTATCCTTTGGGGAATGTTAGAAGAATTTAATTCGTCAATATGTAACATCAGTCGTAAGGAGGAAATATCCAACTCGGTAGGTACAATATCCTCTTGGCCATATACGAGCTGAAAGGGAGTACAGCTTGTGCTTTCCTTGGTGGATGTTTGATCTGCCCAAAGAGCATAAGTGAGAAGTGTGTGCCATTGGCGAGGTTTATCCTTTATGGTCCTCTTAATGATCCTAACCAGATTCTTGTTAGTGGACTCAACTTTCCCATTTACTTGGGGGTAATAGGATGATGAAGTGAAATGTTTGACCCCTAATTTAACCAGAAATTGAGTTAACTTTGCATAAATGAAGGTTGGGCCATTGTCTGTAATGATATCTAATAGAATGACAAATCTAGAAAATATATTAGTTTCAAGGAAAGAAATTACCTTCTCATCATGTGCATGTCTAAGAGGGATAACCTCAGTCCATTTAGTAAAGTAATTTGTGGTTGTCAAAATAAAAATATGCCATGCAGAAGACAGAGGATTGATAGGACCAATAAAGTCTAGGCCCCATTTAGAAAAAGGGAAATACGGGAGGAGAAGTTGTAAAGGAATGGCAGAAAGACGTTCTTTCCCATCAAATTTTTGGCACTTATCACAAGATCTTGCGAATTTATAGGAATATCGGAATATCGAAGGCCAATAGTAACCATTTGTTATGATTTTAAAGGCAATAAATTTAGCAAAAAAATGGCCACCAATGTGAATGATAGAAACTGATGATCCATGAACTTCATGTAACAATTTATGTGCTTCTTCATCATTCACACATCGAAGTAATAAACCATCGGTAGACCTTCTAAACAAAAATTCTCCTAAAATTATATATTTGTAATATTTGAGGCAGAGTCTCCTTTTTTGGTGAGGATCCAAGTTATCTAGGCATTTTTTTCGCTGCAAGTAATACACCAAATTTCTATACCAAGGATGTTCAACTATAGAAATATTTTAATTTTCAATATAGAATAGAGTTGAAAGAGGATTATCCTGATCATCAAGTTCTTCACTTGGTTCAAGGTGCTAAGCTAAGTAAAGGGATAAGTCTCGTCCCTTGATAATTTTTGAAGTCGTGCTGGTTAAATCATGCTCCTAAATTTCGGTAATCCAATGTGCAAGTTTTCTTGAAAGATAAGTTTGTGAGAGAAGAAACTTGACAACAGGTAAAGGGACTCTTACCTGCATATGTTTGCCTAAAATAAAGTGGTGAAAAATTTATATAGCCTTAACAAGAGAGAAAGCATGTTTTTCAATATAAGAGTACTTTATTCATCATCTGATAAACTTTGGCTCATGTATGCTACATGTTTTTCATTGTTTTTGTCATTACTTTGTAAGAGGATAGAAGAAATTGCTCCTCAGTGACATTGGTATATATGATAAAATATTTCTCAAAATCTGGTTTCGCCAAAACCGGTGTATAACTTATTGCTTTCTTAATCCTAAGGAAATCCCTTTCGACGTCATATTTCCAAGAAAAATAATGATCTTGCTTCAAAATATTATGAATTGGTTTAACCATAACAGAAAAATCATGAACAAACCTACGGACAAAATTGATAATGCCCATGAAATCTTGGAATTATTTATTGGAGGTGGGGGCAGGAAGGTTTAGAATCGCAATAATTCTTTCGAGATCAATGCTTATTCCAGAATCAGAAACAATATGACCAAGGAGTTTTCCCTTAGTGACACCAAAAATGGATTTGGAAGGATTTAAAGAAATGCCAAATTTTCTGTAACGCGTGAGAACTTTTCTAACATGACCAAAATGATCCAACCAGTTCTTTGAATAGACAGTCAAATAATCAAGATAAAATTAGATTATTTTACCGATCGGATCATCAAAAGATATTTGCATAGCTCTTTGAAAGGTGGCACCTGCATTAGACAATCCAAAAGGCATGCCATCATAAGCAAAGGTGCCCCAACATGTAGTAAATGTGGTTTTATATCTATCAGTCTTCTTTACCTTGATTTGATTATACCCAAAAAATCCATCAAGTAAGGACATCATTTGTGACCCTGCAACCTATTCTAAAATAATTCCATATTAGGGAGAGGAAAATGATCTTTGACGCTCACTCGGTTCAATGTGAGGAAATCAACACATAATATGATATGAACAATAGTCTTTCGAACAAGAACCAGATTTGAAACCCACTCAGAATACTTAACTGGAATGATTATACCAACTTTCAATAATTTTTCCAACTCTTTCCTAATAGTAGCTTCAAGTGCAGGGTTAATAGGTCTTTGGTTTTTCCTAACTGGTTTTACCCTTTCCTTGATAGGAATGGCATGTTTTATGAGAAAAGGATCAAAACCAAAAAGATCCTCATATGACCATGCAAAAACATCTTGAAATTCACGAAGTAGTTCTGTGAATTTCGCCTTTTCTTCATCGGAACATTTGGAACCTAGTTTAACGATATTTGGAGATTCAGGTGTCCCAAGGTTCAAGGAAATGGTATAACCCACTTTCATTTTCGACTCTCTTCCCTATGTGTCTCTTTGCTTCTTACACCACTCGATGAAAATGAACTTTCGAGAGGAGTCAAGCCTTTAGGAAATTTATCATCTTCAATGGATATGATTTCCTTGGGCTTAAACGGTTCATTTTGTATGAAAGCGCAAATGCCTTCATCACTCGGGAAAACCTACCATGATTCCACATTATCAGGGATATGAGGAGGATATAGAGATTGAAATGTGCAATCAGGTCTTTGAGGAAAAATCTATCAGGTAGGGTATGTTGTGAACACAACTAGCCTATCAGCCATCGAATTGAGTTCCCTCTTAACATGAGTGATTTTAAATGATAACAGATTTGAAATGAGCATCCAAATAGCTTGGGTATAGCGTTTAAGAAACTTATTGCTAGGTGAATAAATAGTACGTACAAGGTTCACAACAAGTTCGGAATCACCAAAAACAGTAAGGTGGTCGCAACCAATGTTATATGCATTTTCGATGCCTAACAATAAGGCCTCAAACTCGGTGACGTTGTTCATGTAAGAAAATTCTAACCTATAAGAAAAATTGTGGATTTTACCTATAGGAGAATACAGAATAATTCTAGCTTCATTACCTTCATTTGAGCATGAGCCATCGTCAAAATCAATTGGTTCAACGATAGTGTCACCCTCATCAACAAAGATAGAGTATACTCCTAAATCTTCCTCAAGATAATTTACGTTAGGTTGGGGAACACTCTCTATATATGGTGAAATTCTTCCTTCCCTCAGAACTATAATGTTCTTTCTGTTCTGAGGGACAGACATATGTGTTCCTTCAAGTGAAAGATATCCACCCGTTAAGGCTTTCCAGTATCTTCCTAAAATAATTGAATAGTTTCTTACTGGCATATCAATTACCTGGATATTGAAGGTTGTTCTTATTTCAAGATGCACACACAGAACTAAGGTTACATCTTTGATTCCCCCTATAGTTGACTGTTGTATACTGTTATAAGAGAGCATGCTTCTAGAATTTTCTTTAGTGCACAATAAGCCAATCTCTTCCATGATAATTTTTGACATTACACTTGGACCAAAACCGCCATCAATTAGGAAACAATGAGCTATTTTATCCATAATTTTTACAGAAATATAAAAAGGGGGATTTTTTACATGGTTCCTAAAATTATTTACACCTATTTTATTTGAAGTTGAATCCTCTTCTTTTGACTCTTCAAAAAGATTGGCTATGGTAGAAACTTTACCTTCCATAAAATTCTTGAGATGATTTTTTTGTTCAGGGATGGAAACCATGTCCAAAAGAGTAGAATCAACCTTGATATTAGCCAATTGGTTAAGAATGTTGTATTTAGAAGAGTGAAGAGGGGAAGGCATTCCTTGATTTTTTGAAACTCTGGCAGCTTGTGTATCAATACTTTGAGAAGACGTGCTTTGTGTGAAAGAAGTACAGGACGACCATATTTACCCTTGGTCGGGTAAGTTTTTTTCTTGGTATTGATCACCATAACATCCTCAGGTTCAACCCAATCTAGAATTGTGATTGTGGTATCGGTCCTTTTGCCAAAGATCTTATCTATGGCATTTTTCTTAACTTATCAAGTACTTTCTTCATTATTTTCTTCACATAAGTTACACCAACTGCGATACATAATGGCCTTTGGCTTAAAAGTATTTTCATTAGTATTCCTAAAAGGCACCAAGGAAGAAGAATATTCCCCAGGGGCGGGCGAAGAAATACTTCCCTTTCGTTCGTAGGCTATCATCCTATTGTTCATATCTTGCATGAGTTGCAGGAGGTAAGAAATATGTGTTTTATTGATCGAGTCCCCTTTAGGGAGACCCATTATTTCGAGTTGCTCCTCATATTCTAGACAAGTATGAAGAGCAGAACCAATATTGCCAATAGCCTTTTCTTCGATTCTATACCGATAAGGGGAAGGTAGCACATTGTAATAATGCATGAAAGCATTTTGATTTTATGGATGGATTAGTTAAGGGATCTGATTATATAATTTGGTGAAGTGAAGGTTAAAATACTTAATGGTTTCACCATCTATATTGGCAATGTTGTTGTATTCCCTTAACTTCTTAGGTGGACTCTTGGAGTGTCCATAAGTGGACTTGAACCAAAAAACCAACTCTTCCCAAGTGGAAAGAATTTTGGGAGGGAGGTCAAAAAAATATATCACAGCTTTCCCTTCGAGGGAGTTAAAAAATAGATACATGCAAGTGTCATTATCATTGACCCATATGTTATAAAAAGCATTATAAAATTCTACTAGGTGTTCATTTGTGGCAACGATATTATTTCCCGAAAATTTAGGTAAATGTTCCTTAAAGTTCGATAAAGGGTGAGTAGTCGGTGCTAGATTTAGGGGAGAGGACGCGTGCCATGGGGTAGTCATAGCATCTTCTTTGAACTGAAAAATCCCATATTTCTTTATCACTTTAGTCAGATTGGTAGTGGATTGAACAGGGACCTGATGGTTGTATATTCTACCAATTAATGACGAAGCAGAAGGTTGGGAGGAGAAGGCACCTTCGGTTCCACTACCACTACCCTCAAATGGCATGTTGAAGGTAATAGGTATAGGTGATGAATTTGAACTAGAATAATTGGATAAAGTTCTCCTTAGAGCACTTTCTTGGGTTGACAAAATGATTTTCCTCCTTCATATTTCAAAAATAGGAGTAGTTTCATTGGACAATCCTCTTCTTCTTAGAGAGATGTGAGGATTTGAGGACATGAAAAGGAAAACCAAGGATATAGGAAAAGAGAGGTTATTGTTGATTTATGGGCTGCCTTTTCCTGGCTTCCCAACATTCACGGATACTTATATCTCTTTCAATTACTTCCCAAGAGC
This sequence comes from Picea engelmannii, assembly GCA_009831015.1. Taxonomy (NCBI): domain Eukaryota; kingdom Viridiplantae; phylum Streptophyta; class Pinopsida; order Pinales; family Pinaceae; genus Picea; species Picea engelmannii. The sequence continues at coordinate 143,200 of ML793019.1, forward strand.
GTTCAAGTTCAACACGAGTACTAGAAGTTTCTAAAATAATGTTGAATAAGGTCAAAGCAATGTTATTTTGGTCATCAATACCATTTATAATATTGGTTTGTCTTGTAAAAGGTATTGTCATGGAAAAGAAATCAGTCAAGGAGTACTTAGAAAAAACAAAAAAAAATGAAGATAATTGTGAATACAATCAACCAGAGAGATATGGAAGATCACCCCAATATGGTTGCCAAATAAATGTTGAGGAAAAAGGTATGGAAAACCTTACTCAAGCATTTTCAGATCTTGTCGGGCTAAGACAAGATAGTTGGGAATGTTACCCAGCGTTTATAGCCTAAAAAAACAATCGTTTAATACACAAGTATTAAGTACAAAGAATCAAGGTTGGTTTATGTGTTAAATATAATAGTGTAAAAGAAATAAACTTAAACAAAGTTACATGAATGTGTACATAAATTATACAAATGTGTACATGGAGATAAAAGAAAAAGAATGAACCAGATCATTCAAACACATGTGTGAGACTGAAACAGTAATCTGATTTTTCATTTATTTCGTTCTGAGATACAAAATTGAGTTCTCTCTACAAACCCCTGCAAGGGTAGGGACGAAAGTCAAATTTATAAGCCTTCAATGGGAACCATACAAAAATACTCTAACAACAAGAAGAAAACTGAAGCTAAAAATTTGGATCATCTTGCCACAAAATGTTTTCACTTGAATCTGCAAGATATTCTTTATCAGTCATGAAATTCAATTCCTGAATAAAAAAAACACAGAGACTACCAAAGATAAATCATACTCCTTTAAAACAAGTTGTCAAAATATGTGATTTAGTTTTTGAATCATGTTGCCTTATATAAGACCTTGTTGTCATCAATAGGATTAAGCTTTCTAGTAAAATCAGAATGAATGAAAGTTGAAAGTATCTCACTAGTATAGAGAAAACCTTATGGTTGTAGTTATCCTTCTATTCTCTCCCCCTTGTCTCTTCATATCATTGAGTTTTTATTCCTTCTCAATAAGTTAGGGTAGTTCAACTATTTACTTTTGTTAAGTCAAATTAGTTTAACTAATTAGTTGAGACAAGTAATAATAGTATATATAAATAAAGGTATAATTAATAATAACTAAATAGGTGGGACCCCTTGTGACCCCCAATTACTTCTTTTAATAATCATCAAACAATAAAATATAAAACTCAATCATTTGATTTCAAATATATCCTCCTTGTAACTCTCATTCTTATAATTATGATCAAATATTTTAAATATTAGCAAATAAATTTACCATATCCAAAAAGTATCATGTCTATGTTGTCCCAAAAAAAATGCCTAAATATATGCTTGTTGTCCAAAACTTTGTCAAAGTAAAAATATTGTCTTCCACATAAAAAAATAGCATTAACCGTCATCAAAAACCATATTTAATGTGAGAGGCATTTGGCCTCTTTTCATTATTGTCCCCTTTTGAATTTTCGGTGGCAGCCTTTGGCTAGTTGGAACCTTGAAGCTGAACTGAACTGATAACATGAGAACAATCATCCTTAAGATGAAGTCGGGAAGACACGGGTTTAGAAGATTCTTTGGATGAGTTGGAGGGAGTGGCTACTCCTTTTCCCTTGTCCTGCATAAGCTTGGGGACATCGGTTTTTAATCTCTTACTGGAACGAGATGATTGCACGGGTGAGACAACATGATCAGCTTGGGCAATTTGATTCTTTGGTGTTGGAGGGGGTAATGGAAAAGAAGTAGTAGGCCAATCATGGTGATTAACAGTAGGCAGGAGGTTCTGGTCGCATTGATACATGAGGAGGGATTGGGATTCCAGAAAATTTTTGATGTGCTTGGAAGGAAGGTCTTTCAGGTCAAAGCTAGAGGATCCCTTGGCCTACCAAGTTGAAGAACCCATCTTGGAAAATATTGCTCAATTCATGTGGATCAACATCAAAATTTGTGGAAAACTGAGGTCTTCTATGACCCCCTATGCCAATTTCCCCTACCTTTATTTCCTTTTCCATTACTACCTCTGTTGAAGAAACTCATCATGAAGCAATGTTCCAATTAGTCATGAAAACTCTTGGCAGTCCATGCATCAACCCTACCTAAATAAAATCAAAGGTTTTCTCTATCATCCTCAACATAAGCATATGAAATCAATACATACATCATATTACTCAAATCAATAATTAATTTCTATTAAACAAGGAATGATAGGGTTATTGGGAAGATGAGGGGTTGATAATGAACGAAAAGTGGTAGCATGGATGGCAACCATCGAGCATATACTACTCAAGAAAACACAAATACAACTTCCATATAAAAACAATACTTCCATTTCCAATTTTCAAACACCAGTCACTTCCTTCTCCTTTTTAGTATTTATTTTGAAATGTCATTCATAATAACATAATAGGGAATTAAAAATCAATCTGGGAAGATGGTGGGATTGTAAGGAGAGAAAAGTGGTATATTGAACCGGAAATGAGATGGACATTGTTCCATTAAATAAAATAACATTTGTATTTTAAATGACATGCCCTTAATTTCCAAAAAAAACATTTTAAACTGTAGGCAATTTCAAAGTTAAAGGCACAACATTTCCATATCAACCCCAAAGAAAAGTTCTAGGACTGCCAAACTCAGCCAGTCAATTCTTATCTTTATTCTTCAAACAAAAACACAATTTATACATATACTGTCCATAATTCCAACTATCAACAATCATATATAGAGTGATTAGAGCGGTCATGAGGAGGTCGAGAAGAAGAACATGCCATCGAAATTTATCATTTACATCAACCAATTTAATTGTTGTACAATGGACTAGGTTCTAGACCCTTTATTCTATTAGCTGGTCGCTTTTCCTTTTCATTAAAAATCAACTGACTCCAATCATTCCTGAGCCAAACAACTATAACCAATTTCTTCCCACTGTACAATATATTTCTTTTATTTGCAGAGTTCTTTTCATATGATGGACTATCAACATAATCATTCCATTAATTAAAATAGACCACATAAATCACACAATGTAGTGTAACATAGGAAAACAAACATTCAACATATGAGGTTGGTATCTACTTGTAGTATTTTCTATGTGATAGGTTGGGTTTGAAACCCTGGTGTTCTTTTCTTTTATTCACTATACAGCCTTCAAAACGACCAAAAAATATCGTAGGTAGTCAGCTAATGAACCAAGGTTCAATGCAAGCAAAACATCTCTCAATTGTTGGGTCAACATATAACCAATTCAAAACCCAAGTTCAAGTTTACAATAGTCATGACAAGGGAGAGCAGTGTCTGAACAACGAGGTGGGTGAGACAACTTGGCAAGCAGGGTTTGTAACATGAAACAAAAACCTCCAACAATTTTACAACGGGGTTTGATACAGTCGCTCCCAAGGTGGTCACAAGGTAAAACCCAACTTTTCATTCATTCAAACTGTCGAATGGAATATCGACATGGCCACAACTCTCTCGTGAATGGAGCAGGAGGTAATAATAACCACAAAAAGAACCCAAAATCCGATTGTCCTTTTTTTTGTTTACCAAAAAAAAACTCCAGGATTATGCACGAGACATGCGTGGAAACAAACAAATTTTCCATAAAATATCAACAGTAAGGAACAATAATAACCATTATCCATCCCAGGTGAAACCATAACCGAATAACTTCAACATGAAGGAGCATTAAACAAACCAACTTGCAACATTCAAAACACCAACCAAATTCATTTGCACATATAGAGTATACATTCAACCACCATATCTTTCATAAAGAAAACATTATGCATACGAATTCTAAGATCCAGCATAGATATTCTATCTAGATCGAGGTTAGAATGATGAATGGAAGGGCGAGAGTCACCATACCTATGAGGAAAGTGTCGAAAATAACCAAACACCACCATTATTCGTCCAATGGCCAAGCAAAACGAAGGCAAACTAACCAAAGAAACCAAAATGTGTGACAAAGTGAGGGTGGTGATCTTGAGGTGGGGTAAGAACGACGTGCAACAAATCCACGTCGCTTCTCCACCCTCTCATTAATTTCCATCAACCATAGCTGGGGTGGAGTGCATCCAAACTTCATTATTTGCATTAATCAAATTTAATTCAAATCCAACATGTCATTTCCATTTTGAAAACTTGAAACAAAAACCCTCCTATAGCATAGTTTTACACCAGCACCATGATATCATATGTCCCATATTTATTTGTAGCAAGTTCCTATTTTCAAGGATTGAATTGACCTCGAACAATTGCATAAACATAACTATTGTCCACCAAATATAACCAACACCTTGAACACAATATATCATTAATGTAATATGTTATAACCAATGTGAGTGTGAGTTGAAAGTCTTAATTTTAACCATATTCCAAAGTAGATGTATAGAAGTTATAACCAAAGTGCTTGTCACTTTCTTTTGAATTTTAAATTTCCATCCCTTATAATCATTGATTGCATGTGAAAATTTGTTCAAATTCCTGTGTTTTTCTCAAACTGTAAAATGCTTCGTAAAGTTGTCATGAGCGCAATTCAGAGAAGTGTTTATTTTTCACCATGATTCAAACAAGGGGGTCCCACATATCTAGTATATTATTAAGTATATGTATACAAATAATAAGGCATTGCAACCCATTTGCAAGTAGGGGCATTACATTGTGCTTATGGGTGTCAACAAGGTATATACATGGAATAGTATCTTAAGTCAAACTACCACTAAGTCTAACTAGAAGAAGACTCCTAATCAAACTCTAACTAATATCTAGTTAGGAGACACTCATTAAATGAGAATTTGGGGAACAAAGGGACAACTAAGAGAGAAAATTGGGGAATGTGACGGAAATTGACTTTTTAAAGAAAATAAAAAGGGTAATTGCTTGTGCAACTTGGGGAGAGTGTGACAAGTGTGTGGGTGAATAATAATAATTAAATTAATTAAAATGTTAATAATTGTGCATGGGGACATGTGTCATCGAGGATTTTTCTATAAAAAAATGGTGTAGAAGGGAAATGGATCTCACTTTTGGATATTATATTTATGCTGCCAAAATTTAGTTGACTGTGTTTTACTTGTGAGAGTTGGGAATTCAACCTTGAGAAAGAGTGGAAGCTCTTCCTTGTGAGGCAATATTGAGAGCTATTGTGTTATGGTTTTGTGTTTGGCCCCTTTGCAGCTCGGGGGGGCTAAGGGGGAAGAAGAGTACCCCTAGCATTGGCTAGGAAGTATTGGTGAAGTATAGGGTTGAGCAAGCAAACAGAGGGACTTTGCGCAAGTATTAAATTCCAATTGAAGATCACCATCAATAAATTCGACACTTTTGGGTTACGGTATTTTATACTAAAATTTTATATGTTATAGAATATTATCATTGCAAATCATGGACAAATTGTATTCAGTATGCATCTTGGTGAATGGAATCTGGACAATGAATCGATTGACAAATATTATGGTGAATTATTAGATTTAGCCAAATTTTGTATAAATCGTGGTCAAATGTTAAACCTTACAACAATAAGTATATTTTCTGGTTATTTTAATTGTTGATGAATGATAATTGTTGAAGGAAAATCTCCCTACGGACAGGTAGATCGCCTCAAAGAGATAGACTCTTAACTCTAAGACAGAAAGTGTTTAACATGGACATTGACTTCCTTTTAGATCTATACAAACTAATGCATGAGGAGGAAGGAGAATAGAAGTACCTTTTATTGACGTTTGTCCCTGCACACTCCGAGTTGAGCTCCAATCTTCCGCTCTTCGATAAGCCCTGTAGACAAACAAAGTATGACCAATTCCTACTCTATCAAGATTAGTCCGAAATAGGTCTATCTACTAAAGAGACAAATTCGTGTGAGATTGAACACGAATTAGAAAGAAACAGGCCAAGAAAATTATATTAATGAGGACAAAACATTGCTTATAGCCATAGATGAATTGCAGCAGTTTCGTCAAGTCCTCCTTGTCTACCCCTTGCTCAAAAGATCCACAATCCAACTAATGATAGCTTCACTAATTGCTCCCTATGATATCATAGGTCTCTTGCTGCCAAATTATCTCTATTACAACACCACTTATAAGATCATAAGTTTGGTGTGATTCTCCTTTTTCCAGTCCTCTTTCACCATTAGAAAGCTTGCTTATATAGCCTTGGAGAGGCTCAAAAACTTGAGATATCCTTGGGGAAGGTGAGGATTTTCCTCCTTCAGTTAAGGATCTTCCCTAAGATCATGGCTGGACTAGGGATTCGAATCCAACTGCCTTCCAAGAATGAAAAGATCCTTCCCCCATTCATCTCAACAACTCAACTGATGCCCAGAATAGGTAGCGCTCCCTCAAAATGGCCATTAGAGCGTTGTAGCGCTCCCCAGTAGGATTAAGGGGGGTTTCAGCGCTCCTAAAGACACCAGCGCTCCCTCAAAAGGGCCAGAAGAGCTTTATAACACTCCCAGACAGTGTAAGGGGGAGCGCCAGCGCTCCCAGAAGAGGTATAGGGGAGTGATCTCCTTCAAAAGCTTATTTTTTTAGGTGCTTTCAGATGGAAAAAGGTTTGTAAGCCTGCTGACTCATTTCTCCTCTTCCAAATCAAATGTTTGAGGTGTTTCAAGTGTCTTTCTCATGTCGTTATAGGCATGACATAGGCATCATGGCAGCATGCTTTCTTTGACACTTGTGACACTTGTGAGAAACATGCGACACTTGCGACCTTGTGAGAAAAATGCAACACTTGTGACCTTTGTAATGACGACACTTGCGACACTATCAAAGTGAGTATTTTTTATGTGTAACAGATTGCCCCCCAAAGTATGAAGTTAGAAGACAGGAACTGATAACTGAAATTCTTTGTAGACTTTCAAGCAAGGGTA
>ML793019.1:153419-191052 GCA_009831015.1 Picea engelmannii
CTGTATTAACGAGAAAAACATGGGCAGTATCGGGTTTACTCTCTAGAAGGAGAGTAGGATCGACCGATGATTGGATCGGATCAACCAATGGTGGACTTGGATAGACCACTTTGGCACTCTTCAGAGGAAGAGTGGGACTGACTAAGGAAGGGACTGGATCAGTCACTTTGACATTCCTCAATGGAGGAAGGGGATCAACTGATGGCGAAAATGGATCGACCACTTGAGTTTCATTCTCCAAGGGAAGAACGGGGTCGACGGGTGGAAACAGATCGACCGCTTTGGTGTCACTCTTTTGATGAAGAGTGGGGCTGATCGATGACGGAATTGGATCAGCTACTTCGGTTTGTGGTTCAATCGAGGAGGAAACTAGATTGACCACCTGATCAATCGGACTGACCGGGGATGGAACCGGATTGACCAATCCATCAACCAATGATGGGTCAGAGGAAAGCTTATGATAACCTTTTGGAAGTTGAAGTTTTTCCAAAAGAGAAGAAGCCTCGTCCATGCGAGGACAAAGGTGAGAGTAATGATTACCTTTACATAACATGCAAGGGAACTTGGTAGTTTTCTTCTTCTTACCAACCTGAACATCACTAGTTGACGGGGTATCATCGACATGACCGACAGAGGCTGACGACGTGGAGGACCACATTTCTAAGACCTGGATAAGACCGGGGAAATCCCTCAGAAAGTGGTCACCCTTACAAAGGCTGCAAGGGAATTTGGGTTTTGGATTCTTCCTTTTAATCTTGTTGACCTCATCAACACTCCCAGTACTATCAACAATAACTGGTTGCTTAGAGCCAACATCTGATGTTGTTTGGGTCTTGGTCCTTTTTGGGCTCTTCTTCTGCTTCTCTTTATGTTTATTCTTCCTCTGATCAGCCTGGCTACTTGCTTTAGAGCTTTCACTAGGTGAAGAAGGAGAAATGGAAGGAGACTTGATAGACAAAGAAGGTGAAAAATTGACATGAGGTTGATGTGTGAGTGGTGTATCGACCTCGAAAGTATTAGGTGCAGTTGAAACATTGGGAGGATTCGGGATCACCGGAGTGGGGAACAACCAAACTAGTAATCCAATAGTGAGTCCTGGAAGACTCGGTGTGGCAACATATGGAGGACCAAAGTTTCCAAACGAAGGAAAGGTATAAGGTTCCCCAGGAGAAGGGGTTCCTCCATTGGTACCCCCAAGATTCAATGCCATTATCACTGACTCGACCTAAGGTCCACTAAGTAAAACAAACAACACACGTTATGAATCTGAGAAGAAATCAATCAAACAAACCTTCCTACGATGGAACCACTAGTTGGTGATGAAATCCAATGTCGCGAGATCAAAATAGGAAAGGGCGGGGATAGAGCGGGTGGATTAGTTACGTTGGCGACCTACTTAACGAACTTACACCTTGGTGCAAGCTTCCACGCAGTAATTGTGGATTTACCCTCCAAGGAGCCTGAGTGAGTTTGACCAACGTCTGTTCCAGGTACAGTGATACTTCCCTTCACCGTCACCTTGTGTGAGACCCTAAAGATTGTGGCTACTAAGGTCACCAAATCGTATTCATCCCCTGGGTGGGTACAGTCAACAATCCAGTCGAAACATATGGGCAGGATAACAAGTCCGAAATCAACTTGAAAGGCTCCCACACATAATCGTGGGTATACCTTCCAGTGACCCCCAATATACAATCCGACCACTACAAACAGTTGGGCCACGGAGGGATAATCTCTGTAACTCACTCGAATGCGACCTCGTGCATAACCCATGTGTGAGAGGGGGATCCCAGCAAGCCAATACGACAATTGGATTTGACTCTCCCTACCGCAAGATACTAAGTTTGTTTGATAGCTTTGGAAAGTTATCCTTTCAACCTATTCCAAATCCCTACACCTTGAACTAATGTAGGTTTGCTAACAAAGATGTAAAAAGTCAGATAAATTTTAGTTAAGCGTTGATTTTAATGGTTTTTGTTTACTCAGAGGGTGTACGAAAGTGAAACTGATGGAATGATGACTCAATTCCCAAAAATATGCATGAAGTATGATAAGCAATCGTTTATTTTCAATGAATACCTATTTAAGGGAAAGAGAAAGAGTCGTTTTCACTATCAAACACTTGATAAGGAATGCCCTCAATCAATTTTGTTCTCAATCAAATCCAATATGATGCTACAACATTTCAGAAATGAAAACTAATATGCAAACTAATCATTAAGATGTACTTTTGTCATTTGTATGCGAATGATAATCAATTCAATACAAAATTTCTCCTGCCAACTACCCTTTCAGATCAGGGAGATTCAAATAAGAAAACGTAGATTTCGCACAAACAACACACCCTTTTGCAATCAAACAAGAGAAATAAAACCAAAAACGTAAAAGGAAGGAGAAAGAGATTGGATCAGAAAATCTCCCCAGTGGAGTCGCCAGTTTCTGTTGAAGGAAAATCTCCCTGCGGACAGGTAGATCGCCTCAAAGAGATAGACTCTTAACTCTAAGACAGAAAGTGCTTAACGTGGACATTGACTTCCTTTCAGATCTATACAAACTAATGCATGAGGAGGAAGGAGAATAGAAGTACCTTTTATCGACGTTTGTCCCTGCACGCTCCGAGTTGAGCTCCAATCTTTCTCTCTTCGATAAGACCTGTAGACAAACAAAGTACGACCACTTCCTACTCTATCAAGATTAGTCTGAAATAGGTATATCTACTAAAGAGACAAATTCATGTGATATTGAACATGAATTAGAAAGAAACATGCCAAGCAAATTATATTAATGAGGACAAAACATTGCTTACAGCGATGGATGAATTGCAGCAATTTCGTCAAGTCCTCCTTGTCTACCCCTTGCTCAAAAGATCCACGATCCGACTGATGATAGCTTCATTGATTGCTCCCTATGAGATCATAGGTCTCTTGCTACCAAATTATCTTTGTTCCAACACCATTTATAAGATCATAAGTTTGGTGTGATTCTCCTTTTTCCAGTCCTCTTTCACCATTAGAAAGCTTTCTTATATAGCCTTGGAGAGGCTCAACAACTTGAGATATCCTTGGGGAAGGTGAGGATTTTCCTCCTTCAGTTAAGGATCTGCCCTAAGATCATGGTTGGACTAGGGATTTGAATCCAACTGCCTTCCAAGAATCAAAATATCCTTCCCCCATTCATCTCAACAACTCAACTGTTGCCCAAAATAGGTAGTGCTCCCTCAAAAGGGCCATCAGAGCATTGTAGCGCTCCCCAGTAGGATTAAGGGGGACGCCAGTGCTCCTAAATACACCAGCGCTCCCTCAAAAGGGCCAGAGGATATTTATAATGCTTCCAGACAGTGTAAGGGGGAGCGCCAGTGCTCCCAGAAGAGGTATAGGGGAGCGCTCTCCTTCAAAAGATTAGTTTTTGAGGTGCTTTCAGATGGAAAAAGGTTTGTAAGCCTGCTGACTCATTTCTCCTCTTCCAAATCAAATGTTTGAGGTGTTTCAAGTGTCTTTCTCATGTCGTTATAGGCATGACATAGGCATCATGGCAGCATGCTTTCTTTGACACTTGCGACACTTGTGAGCAACATGCAACACTTGCGACCTTGTGAGCAAAATGTGACACTTGCGACCTTTGTAATGACGACACTTGCGACACTACCAAAGTGAGTATTTTTTATGTGTAACAATAATATCGATGAAGTATTTCTACATGAATAGAACATACTCTGAATGTTGAATATTTGTTAAATATAATTATTGTATATATATGTAATACTTATTATCATTCCAGACATGCAATAGTTGGAGTTTTTTATGATTGGTTAAATGAATCTAACATATTATAAACTAAGATTCGTCGAGCTCTGTAACAAATCATATATCAGTGGGGGTTGTATCTCATTGGATGTTATAATTCAATCACTGCAATTTCAAAAACCGAACTTTGTTTTTTTGGTGGGACTAATCGCAAATTGAATATGAACATCGTATGGTTATTATTAATCCGTTTGCATTTCAAAAATAGAAATTGTAAGATCTTTGTATATTATTACAATCTGAATTTATAAATTTGTATAGTCTCTATGGAACTGAGTAAATATCCTAATTTAAAAGTTTTTGGTCACTGTGTAAAAGATTTTGCAAAATACGAATTAATTTTCCCATGGAACTTGAAAATTAATTGAAAAAAAATCGAATTTAACTTTTCTTATGTCTCTATAAATTATTTACAACCTGACACTTAAACTTCTACAGTCGCTATAATTTTATTGCATTACAATTTGAATGATTTAATTTGTTGTGTAATTAATTAGTTAGTTGTTATAACCCTAATTTGCACCAAACATGCTTACATGGCATTAGGCCATCTCATATTCCTTCTTTTCCAAGCCACTACTGAACAACTCTTCTAAAAAACTCCATTTTTAAAGGCCCACGCACCCTGCTCCACTACAGCCCGCATGTATCTACAATGTCCACGCTAGCTGACCCACTACAGTCTGCATGGACCTTCAAAAGCACGAAAAAAGGAAAGTTGCTAACGGAACACACAGCTTTGGGCAAGTTAACTAAACCTTTCGGCCATGCATGACCGGTCATTCGACCAAATACCTAGCTCCTTCTAGCCTATAAAAAAATGGGTAGGGGTCCCATTTGAAAGGAGGAAAAACATAGTAAAGAAACTCTACCTGAATTCGTATTCCCCTTTGTCCAAGATTCTGCAACCATTTTGTGATTTCAACAAAGAAGAGAAGCAAGTGTGTTAGCAGTTGGTGCACAGTAAAAGAGGAGCCTAGGACTAGATTCGTGGAGTAGTGGTTGGCTTCATCATTGTAAGTTGATTTAGTGAAGTTAATAATAAAGAAGTACTTTTCCTGTCCCACCATATGAGGTTTTCATTGCTTATTGCATACATGTTGATTAAATCTCTAACCCATTAATCTGTAGATCAAATGCATGTGGAGTTCTTTGTTTGTCTTTTGTGAATGTAGGTCGACCTTGGGAGGAGATTTGTAGTCAAAGAGTGACCAAGCGTGAAGAGGGATCCATATCAAAACGTCGGAAATAAGGTATGTTCACTTGATCTTCTTAACTATGTATTTGCTTAAGAATAATGGGGATTAGGTCTGGGATGATGGTAAAAAGTAGGAATCTTTAGGTCTTTTCTACATGCATGATTAAAACCCTAAGTGCTAGTCCGTAGGGGGATTTCCCACTCACAATAGAATTGGTGACCGTATTGGGGATCTCTCGGGTTTTCTGGGGATACTTTTTGGTAGTTTTAAATTGGTTTCATCACCTTTTTCTGAGTTTCTGCAAGAGTCTGAGCTAGTGGGGATTCTGATCTTCCATACCAGTACTCCCTGCTTTCTTTTCTTGGCTGCATTTTCTTTTCGAGAGTCATAGAGGTACACGTAGCATGTATAAGGCTTGCATGCGTGTACACGCACCCTACCTTCACACAGCCCGCGTGCATATGCATGTTGATGAAGTGCTAGTTGCGCGTCTGAGAACCCAGGTAATCCTTCTCAGGAAGAGGCATTCATCCTCTCCCCTGCAGAAGTGATCCTTCTCATGGATCTTTTGGGTCCTTCTAGGTCTCTGATTGAACAGTCCATAGTCAAGTAAAACCTCATATCAAATTTTTCCTTGCATCTTTTTCTGTCAAAGTAAGTTTTTGTGTCTTCAAGGGATTCTGGTTCTCAATACCAGTACTCCCTACCTGAGCTTAGTTGCTTGTCTTGCTTCTTTTGAGGAGAAACAGAGACACACACGGCTTGTAGTGGGCCTACACGCATGCATACGCATCCTGTACTTGGGCATCCCATGTGCATACACTGGTTGTTGAAGCGACCGTCATGTGTCTGTCTAGAAACTTTTGAGGAGGCAATCATTCTCTTCCCTGTCAAGTTTTTACTTCCCAAGTTTTTCTTGTTTCTTTCTGGTCTCTGTCATAAGAAGTTTTAGCCTAGGTTGTATTCCAGCATAGCTTGATTTTTCATTTAAAATATTTTTTGTGCTTCCTAGCTTTTTTAACTTATTTTTAGCTTGAAATTTTAAGAAAAATGAGGTGCATTCATCAGTTTCTTTTTTATTTTAAAAACAAAATCCCCCTCATGGTCGGGGGGGGGCATGAATAGTGCATTCATCAGTTTCTTTTAGAATATTTTGTTATTTCTGCTTTGATTGGAAGAAAATATTAAAAAAAAAACTTAGTTTGTTAGATCTCTTTCTTTCCTGGCATTTTCTTTGCATTGTTATTTGAAAAAGAAAAGAAATTAGCATAGTGTTGTGTTTTCTTCTCATCTTAAAAGCATTTCAAAAAAAAAATAGGAAATTTAATCATTCTTTGCCAGTGTTCATTTAAGTTTCATCATTTTTCGCAAGAGTCTTAACACCATCAGTTGCACTACCGTACCCTTTTGAGTAAATCAAGCCAGTAAAAAGAACGCTAATTAAAATTTACTAGACTTTATGTTTGTAGGGTCCATCAACTAGATTAGGCTAGAGCCTTGATTTAGGTTGGAAAGGAAACTCTTCAAGACTATAAAACAAACATACGAGTATGTGCTAAGGAGTGTAGAAGTCCAGTAATGTGGAAATTATTCAGGACCCCCCTCTAACACAGGGGCTAAACACGAGGTCGCGTGCGGAAAGGTAGTGGAGATAACCCCTCCAAAGTCGGACCAAGCATAGTGGGAAACACATATAGAGGACCTGTCTTGGGATTCTGTTGATTGCATTTTCCATGGAGCTTTGTCGGTCTCGAATCCGTTTGTGGTCCTCATTCATCTTCTGGAAAACTTGCTTTCAATACCCTTGATAGGTTTTGGGCTTGATACCCTACTCATTGTGGTCCACCCGATTGTCGACTGTACCCGCCTGGTGATTGTTCACGAGCTGGAAACTTAGTTGCCTTTATTTTAGGGACTTACATAGGTGACCACGGGTGTATACCGCAATACCTAGGGCAGAAATCGGGCCACGCTTTGCAGAGTATGCCCAGAGGGTGCTTCCATATTCGATTTGCACTTGCACCAGTAAGTTACTCTAGTGTTGGTTGGTGTAACTGTTCTTCCAACTAGTTAGTCGTTTGCTTGATTTGCCTTTAGGAACTTTTAGTGTGTTCTTTGTGCTCCCGAGTTTTCCATAGTGATTTAGTCAGTTGTGTCTTTAGGTCTTTGACCTAGGGTGGTAGACCACCCACTCCTCTGGTCGAGAGGACTTTTCAGTCTTCCGCTTAGAAACATGGAGATGCCTCTTTATAGGCGTTGTTTTGATAACATTGGTTCTTCAGAGTCAGTGTGCGAGAATTTTATGGACTTGAACGATCCCACAAAGGGAGAACCTATGCATAATATATTCATGGATAAATTTCCCGATGATACCAACCAAGGATACCCTTCGCAAGGGGATTCTTGTGCTTTTCCTTTCTTCAGAAACACTGGTGTCCCTTTGATGGCCACTTTGTACATTCCTGGGTTGAATGTGGGATTGCCGGTTTGGTTGGGTACCATTCCAAATGTCCCAAATGATCTTGATGATTCTCAGTTAAGCACTTTATGTCATGGGCACCCTGTTGATGTTTCTTTGTCAGTAAATTCTTCTCCTCCTCCTTCTCACGCCTCTGGTGAAAGTACAGCTACTAGTAACCGAAAGTCTAAACGAAATAGAGAGAGGAAGAATAGGAAGGAGAAATCACCAACCTCTCTGAGTCATGTTGGAGGTAGGTCGACAACCTCTGCAAGTCACATTGAAGACCAGCACCCAACCTCTACAAGTTATTCTTGGGGCACACACCCACCCTCTGCAAGTCATGCTGAGGCAAAAAGTCCAGTCACTGCTAGTCATACTGGTAATAGGTCTGTAGCCTCTGCAAGTCATGTTATCGACCCATCACTAACCTCTGCAAGTCATGTTGGAGATGTGCAACCAAACACTGCTAGTCATGATGGGGGCATTAACTCTGTTGAGAAACCTAGATGGATAGGACGTAAGCCTAAGTTCCCTTGTAAGCTTTGCAAGGGAGATCACCTTACTCATTTGTGCCCTGACATTCCAGAGGTACAAAGATTGTGGTCCCTATCTGCAAGCTCTTCTGATTCTAAGTCTTTTTAGGTTTCCTCGCAGTCTATTCAACCATTGGTTGAGAAATTGGTCATGCCGATGCAGTCATCAGCTGATCCCACTCCTCTTTTCGGGGGTGAGGTGCTTTTAGACCATGTAGTCTCGCAACCTATTCAACCATTGGTTGCAAAAGTGGTCATGCCAATGCAGTCATCGGCTGATCCCACTCCTCTTTTGGGGGGTGAGGTGCCTCTATACCTTGTAGTCTCTCAGCCTATTCAACCATTGGTTGTGAAAGTGGTCATGCCAATGCAGTCATCGGCTGATCCCACTCCTCTTTTGGGGGGTGAGGTGTCTTTAGACCATGTAGTCTCACAGCCTATTCAGCCATTGGTTGTGAAAGTGGTCATGCCGATGCAGTCATCGATTGATCCCACTCCTCTTTTGGGGGGTGAGGTGCCTTTAGACCATGTAGTCCCATAGCCTATTCATCCATTGGTTGCGAAAGTGGTCTTCTTTTGGGGAGTCACATGTCTACCGACTATGTTTTTAGCATTTCCAGTTCAATACTTCCAGAAAAAGGGGGCATTCTGCTCATTCCGAGCACACCCCCTCCAATCCCTAGGATGGTTTCCTTTGATTGTAATGACCTTGTTGAGCCTCGTATTCCTTCCTCCACACCCTTTCAAATAAGGGTTGAAGTTAATTCAACAAACATTTATCAATGTATTGTGGATGAAGGAGCCTCTGCAAGTATTTTATCCTCCTCGGTTTGGAAAGTCTTAGGATCTCGCAAGCTTTTGTCTTCTTCGCATGAACTTTTGTCTTTTGACAGACGTTCTAGTGAATATTTGGGGTTTCTTCCTCAGTTACCTATCTCGTTAGGTGGGAAGACTGTAATATACCAGATATAAAAAGTATGCATAATAGAAATAAAATGCTAGAAATGGAAGAATAACAATAATATAACCAGCATAATCTCCACAATAACACATAAATGATATAAGAACAACAACAAACATAGCACTTTGATTCAGAAAGCAATGTTCACGGGCCTCTTCGAGGGGGAAACCTCTAGTCGAGCATTGCTCTATTACAATAATCTCCAAGCTAGGGTTTTCATACTCTCAACCCTTATTTATACTAAATATGTCTATCAAGAGAAGCATCTAGAGGAAGATCCTTCTAGAAGCGGAAACTTCTATTAGGTCTTCTTACATCTACCTTATTCAATTTTATTGAAAGGCCTTATTAATATTGACCTTTATTACATCCAAATATATTTCTCTACCTATGTTCGGGTTAGGACCCTAACATGTCTTCCCCCTTAAAAACAACCTTGTCCTCAAGGCTTGAGATGTGGAAACTGCTGCAGAATGGTAGTTGGTTCCCAAGTGGCATCTGCTAGAGTTGTATCTTTCCACTGGACTAGCAATTCCTTGATGGTTCTCTGATGTAGGCGACGCTCACGCTGGTCCAAAACTGCTTCTGGTTGTAGCCAAATGGATCCTTTTTCAGCTAACTTGGGAAGGTTGGCTTGAATTTGGCACCTAGTTGCAATCACCTTCTTTAAGCATGAAACATGAAAAATAGGATGTAGCTTCGAATGATTGGGTAGAGCTAACTGATAGGCGACTTGTCCCACATGCTTGATAATTGTATAAGGACCATAAAATTTGGGCGCTAGCTTCTGAAAATGCTCGGCCTTGAGGGAAGTTTGCTTGTATGGTTGCAGTCGCAGAAACACCTGATCCCCTTCTGCAAATTGACGTTCAGAGCGACCTTGATCTTCTTGTTGCTTCATGTGATTTTGTGCCATGACCAAGTTATCTTTGAGGGTACGAAGACTATCCTCTCAAATTGTAAGTGTTTGGTCAACCGCCTGGACCTTCGAGGTACCCTGTAAGTATGAGAGAACTGAAGGTGGCTTCTATCCATATACCGCTTCAAAAGAGTCATGTGTGTAGCTGTATGGTAGGAAGTGTTGTACCACCATTAAGCTAGGGGTAACCATTGAGCCCACTGATTTTTCTTTTCAGAGGAAAAACACCTCAGATATGTTTCCAAACACTTGTTGACAACTTTCGTTTGACCATCAGTCTGGGGATGATAAGATGTGTTGAGATGCAATTGGGTGCCCTGTAGCTTGAACAGTTCTTACCAAAAAATGCTTGTGAAAGTTGGGTCACGATCAGAAACAATAGAGTGTGGCATGCCATGAAGCTTGAAGACCTGGTCCATGAAAATTTGAGCCACCATGGATGCAGTAAATGGGTGTTGAAGAGTGCAGAAAGGAGCATACTTGGAAAGGCAATCCACAACCACCATTATGACTGATTTATTTCCTGATTTGGGTAAGATGGTAATAAATTCCATAGAGATATCCTTCCAAATAGCAGGTGGAATTGGAAGCAGTTGTAGTGTGCCTGGAGATTTGACTGTTTCTCCCTTGTTGCGTTGACACACATCACATTCAGCAAGAAAATTATGGATGTCATGTTTCATACCATCCCAGAAAAAAGAACGTTTGACCCTGTCATAGGTTCTGGTGAATCCGGAGTGCCCCACTGTGGGTGTAGCATGAAGCGTAGAAAGTACCATGGATTTAAGCTTTGATTGTTTACTTAAATACAAACGGCCTTTGTGTCGAAGCTCATCATGGAGCCAAAAGTACCCTGGGGGAGCTGGAGCATTGGTCTGCAATTGTTGGATCAGATGCGAACTTTTGGGATCTTGTAGCCATTCTTGGCGAACAGCTTGGAGCCAATCTAGTACAATGAAGGAAAGAGAAAAAAGGGATCATTCTTCTTCATATTTTCAGGACAGTGCATCCACCACCACATTGTCTTTGCCTTTCTTGTAAATGATCTCATAATCATATCCAAAGAGCTTAGTCACCCATTTTTGTTGCTCTGGGGAGGAAATGCATTGTTCCAGAAAGTACTTGAGGCTTTGATGGTCTATCTTAATTTGGAAATGGTGCCCCAAGAGATAAGGGTGCCACAGATCAACAGCATGCAGAATAACCAACATTTCCTTTTCATAGATGGGTTTTCCCAGATTCCTTTCATACAGTTTCTTGTTGGTGAAGGCCAAAGGTCGATCCTCTTGCATAAGGACAACACTAATTCCTTTCACTGAGGCATCACATTCCAACACAAAAGGTCTTTGTGAAATCAGGAAGGGCCAAAATAAGAGTGGTGCACATTGCCATCTTCAAGGTTTGGAAAGCTTGAGCAGTGACTGGAGTCCAAGTGAAAGAGTTCTTTTTTAGGAGAGCAGTGAGAGGTGTTGCAATCTTTCCATAATTCTTAACAAACTTGCGATAATACCCTGTTAAGCCCAGAAATCCACGCAAGATTTTGAGAGTCTTTGGGTGTGGCCAGTCTTGCATAGCTTCAATATTTTTTGGATCCACCCTGACGCCATCCTTTCCAACCAGATGACCCAAGTATTCTACTTCTAAGGCACCAAAAGCACATTTAGACTGTTTCAGGAAAGGTTGGTGCTGAGAGAGTAGATGGAGAACTTGATCCACATGAGTAAGATGGTTTGTCCAAGTTTTTCTATAGATGAGGATATCATCAAAGAAAACTAAGACAAAATGACGAAGGGATGGAAGACATGATTCATGAGGCTTTGGAAGGTGGAGGGGGAATTACACAAGCCAAAGGGCATGACCAAAAACTCATAGTGGCCCTCATGAGTTCGAAAGGTCGTCTTGGGAATGTCTACCTCTTTCATACGTATCTGGTGATAACCCGAGCGAAGATCAAGTTTAGTAAAGAATTAGGCGCCAATCAATTCATCCACGAGGTCATCAATGACAGGAATGGGAAATTTTTCTTTAATGGTTAGTTTGTTGAGGGCACGAAAGTCAAGACACATTCTCCAAGAACCTTCTTTCTTCAGGACCATGACTACAGGAGAAGAGTAAGGGCTCGTACTAGGGCGGATAACGCCTTCATTAAGGAGTTCCTGGACCATTTTCTCAATTTCATCTTTTTTTGAAAAGGGGTGGCGATATGGATGGATATTGGGAGGAAGGCTTCCGAGTACAAGGGGAATGGAATGATCATGAACACTACGGGAAGGAGGGAGTCCTGGGGGAGTGGAAAATACCATTTGATGTTTTGAAAGGAGGGCTTGGAGGTCTTGCGGCATCAGGGGTGTCTTTGTTGCTTGTATGGCATGGAGTTGGGCAATGACACAAGAATGACCTTTTTTGAGCATCTTTTCCATGCGATGGGAACTAATGACCTCAAGTGAACCAGCAGTGATGCCTTGGAATTTATATTGGTGGCCTTCCTGGTTGAATTGCATGGTTAATTCCTTAAAATCCATGAGAATAGGACCCGAAGTCCTTAGCCAGTCTTCACCCAACACAATGTCACAACCGCCCATGTCTATAGAAAACATATGGGATTTTAGGTGGTAGTCATCGATTTGGAGACGCACATTTTCACAGCGCTCTCCACATTTCATGGAACCACCATTGGCAATCATGATTTGGAAATTGTTGACCGCATGGATGTAGCAATGAGTTTCTTGGGCAATGAAACAATGAATAAAATTATGGGTTCTTCCACTATCAACCAGAATGATGACCTTCTGATGCTTGATGTAACCGATTAAATTGAGGGTTTGGGGTGGTAGAGAAGCCAATGAGAGCATTGAGGGAAATGATCGGTTCCACTTCGGGAGGGTCTGAGGGAGGGGTTATGTTAGTGATTTCAGGTGACTCAGACACAAGGGGAGTTTCAACATCCTCTTCCAAAATATCCTCAGAGACAGCCATAAAAAGATTTTGTTCCTTACACTTGTGGCTCGGGAAATATTTGTCATCACAATTATAACAAAGGCCTTTGAGTTGGTGTTCAACCATTTCATCCCTAGTCAATTTTTGGATCTTTAATGGGGTGGAGGGAGTAGTGGGATTTACAGGTTTAGGGCAAGGGATAAAGGAGGGTTTACAGTTTTGAGAGGATACAACCTGTTGTGCTTCTTTATCTTTTTTAGTAGCCTCCACCCAACTCGAAGGTCGAGCCATGAGGACATGGGCCCGAATCTCATCCTTGAGGCCACTGATAAAACACTCTCGAAAGAAAGCATCAGTCATGCCCTCTGTTTGAAAAGTCGAGTGCTCAAAGGAAGCTATGAAGTCTTCTACTGTTCCTGATTGTTTCAACTTTGTCAAATGGCCCAAATGGTTGGTGTCAGTGTCAAAGAATTCATAAAGCTCAGTCACAAATTGGGTCCAAGCAATATACCCTTGACGGGAAGTTTTTCTCCATTACCACCATTGCTAACATTCTTGATCTAGATGGAGAACACCATACCGGAGTTTGGCCAAGTCACCTGTAATGTCGTATAAAGATAAATAATGTTCCATTTGGGTTACCCAACTGGTGGGGTCTGAGCCATCAAATTTGGTCACATCCACCCGCAGAAGGCGTAGGTCACGTTGAAAGTGATGGTGCTGAAAGGTATGGCAATGGGAGGAATGTTCACCTTCATTCTTTGGAGGTGCGTTAGAGAAAGGGTCATCTGTAGGGATCTTCAATTTGGTCCAGAGTGATGCAAAGATAGATTCAAGTTGGGTGGTCAGTTCTTGTTTGACTTCCTCCATTGAGGACTGTATGGTTGTATTTATGGTTGTATTGATGGATGTATCAATGGAGGCAACATTAGCACTGAGTTGTTTCACTTATTTTTGGGTCTCAAGGAGACCATATTGCAAGGTGTTGAAGCGAGCTTCCAGGTCTTGGCTACGGGTATGGGCCATGAGGATGGGTGAACTGAAAAGGGGCGGACGGGGTCAAAAATTTTTCCAAAAAATGATATGGATGAATGTGATAAGGGCGAAGAGATGAATCCAATGGAATAGGTCTCAAATAATGGTGAAAAAATTTCTAGACTTTTTTTTTTAACACCTGTGGAGTTATACTCCGATTTGAAGAATACTGCAGCAATGAAATACCCAAATTCTTAACCAGTAAGAAAAGTGTAGTGATTTGGAAACCCGAACACAGTTGCGTGGCAACAGATCTTGTCTATTTTAATTTGTTTATGTTTCTATCCCCCAAAGGTTAGGTATTCAAGGGTTCTACAGACAAGGGTTTGCCCTGTGCTATAGCTCTCTGATATACGTGTGGGGTCCAACAATAGTACTCGGCCCAATATCTCCGGGCACTAACTAAGGAGGATAGACCGTACCCTTAGCCGTACTACCCGAATACTCAGGTACTAGAGAGTATCTTCCTGAGTGTTGTTCTCGGTGGCACTATAGCAGTCAGGCGACCGGTCGATTTATCTAAAGAGGGCTTCAGGAAATCTAGGCCGATCCGTACACAGGTGTTGTCTTATGCGCTACCACTCGAAGGGGTACCAACAGGGGTTACAAGGGTGGCCAATATATGTGCGCTTAAGAACCACTTGTATTTCCTGCGTGTATGAATCCCTCAACCGCGGGTTTATGCGTGTAACAACAGATATTTGTGGCTTAAATACGTCGGAATACGTCTCTACCCTAGAAAAAAAATTCCCACAATTTCTGCCAAGGAAAGTGCTCTGATGCCACTTGTAATATACCAGATATAAAAAGTATGAAGAACATAAATAAAATTCTAGAAATGGCAGAATAACAGTAATATAACTAGCATAATCTCCACAATAACACAGAAATGATATAAGAACAACAACAGAAATAGCACTTTGATTCAGAAAGCAATGTTCACGGGATTCTTCGAAGGGGAAACCTCTAGTCGAGCAGCGCTCTGTTACAATAATCTCCAAGCTAGGGTTTCATACCCTCGACCCTTATTTATACTAAATATGTCTATCAAGAGAAGCATCTAGAGGAAGATCCTTCTAGAAGCGGAAGATTCTATTAGGTCTTCTTACATCCACCTTATTCTATTTTATTGAAAGGCCTTATTAATATTGACCTTTATTACATCCGAATATATTGCTCTACCTATGTGTGGGTTAGAACCCTAACAAAGACTGTCCTTGTTGATGTTATAGTGGTGCAAGGCTCATTAGATTTCAATATGCTTCTCGGGCGTGATTATGTATATGCTATGAACGTTGTGGTATCTACGCTCTTCCGGGTGATGCATTTCCCTCACAATGGAAGCATTGTCACTATCGACCAGCAGGCATATGATAATCACCATCCTAATTCGGCATTATTTCAGACTACCCCTTTATATGTTCCTAGCGTTCGTGTAGACTCTACCCCGCCACGGGTTAATTATGTGGCATCTTATCCTCGGTGTTCAATTTCTTATGAGCAGGAACTTGTGCAATCATGTTGGCCTTCAAGAGACTTAGTCTTAGCAATTGATCCATTGGTTTATCCAATGGGGGCATGGGAGCCCTCGTTTCCTCCTCTTAGTCCAAGTGGGCTTGAGTATCCTTTTGAGTCTGATCTCATTGTTTGTAGATCCTCAAGCCCTCATGCTTGTGATTCTTTGCTAATAGACTTTGCCATCACTGGCCAGAACCTCCATCGTCATATGGAGTATGGTCAGTTTACTTCACCCTTTGGGACTGTCAACCCTCGTTTGCGTGATTTCTCGAATTTTGGATTTCCTTTAGATGAGGCTATCCTTGAAGCCATGACTACAGTTTCTATACCGAGGGAGGACTTACACCGTGGTTTGTGTTTTCTTCCCTTTTGGGAGACTTTCCAAGTTGGCTATCGAAGAGACTCTTGGTCTAAGCCTAGCAGCGGGCTCTACCTGAACCAGATTCATACATGAGTCGTAGCCCCCAACGGGTCTTCTTTTAAGCCCTTTTCAGACCCTCTAAACATGAAAATATTGTCGAGCGATCTTGTGGCCTTTCACGCTCGTTAAACTGAAATTTGAAGTCACGTCTATCTGGCGGTAGTTTACCCCTTTTTCGATCCAGACAGTCAACTGTATGAACAAAGGTATACTCCAAGGAACTTCAGTTCTCTAGAAGAGTACTCTCAAGTATAATTTTAACCCTTTTTCGGGCTTGAGGGACTAAATTTACGAAAAAGGAACCCCCACAGAGTCCATAGTTAAGCTCTTTTTAGACTCCCTAAAATCGAAAAGATTGTCGAGTGACCTTATTCTTTCACACTCGTTAAAATGGTCCAGAAGAACATTCATGACGGAGTCCATAGTTAATCTTTTTTCAGACTCCTTAAAAATGAAAAAATGGTCGAGTGATCTCGTCTTTATCACACTCGTTAAAATGGTTTTGAATAGACATCTTGTTGGTGCTAGTTTACCCCTTTTTTGAACTGACTAGAATACCTTCGAAAAAGGTACCCCATTGGAGTCTCCTTTTACGTTTTTTAGACTCTCTAAATATGAAAAACCACCGATCTTACCTTCTCTGGGATCGTTAAAATTACATCGAAAGGCGTTACCATTGTGTGTTTTGTTAACCGTGTTTTCATACCTGTGTCTTTGGTCTAATGTTGGATCCATGTTGCTTTCAACTAAACCATCTGAAGCACGCCTTATATGCAAGCCCTGTAGCACTTTGCCTCTGCGTCTTGACACCTTTGATCCTAGGAGGGATTTTTCCTGAGTGTCCTTTCTTTGAACATTAGTCTTGTCCTTGCGCCTCGAACTTGTATGTTTGCGACACTCATTCCTCCTTTGTAACGTAACATTATTTTATTCTTTTTCCAAAATTATTGAAAAAGACAAAGAAAATCAAATATACCCCAAAAAGAGGAAGGGAAAAGTATTTTATTTTTATTGGCAGCACAATGAGTCGCCCTTGGATAAAGCACATCTGTCTGTTTGTTCGTCAAACCCTGGGATTTAATATGACCTTAGGAAGTTGTTCCCGCTACATTGAGTTGTGTCCTCCTCCATTTGGTTATTCTTCCAAACATATGGAGAGTTTGTGTTGCCTCTTGCGTCGTAAAATTATGTTAATTCCATGTTGCCTGAGTCTCATCATTTGTCGTGCTATTTTCCAAGGGAATTTTTTACCAAGCCTGAGTCAGCCCCTCTGCAGTTTGTCTCTTGCCCTCATACCCGACCATCCCGAAAGTCCAATCAAGTCTTTGTTTGAAATCAATGAAGCCTTCAGTCTGATAATCAAGATTCTCTAGTCCATGACCGACAAGCCGTCGAAGACCTTTGGGTAGTGAATTTGTACACTCATATTACACTCCTACCCGATTTTTGAAGATTTTGAAGTTGTTGCTCGAGATTTAAAAACCTCATCTCCAACCATCAAGCCTTATTAGCTTCTATAAGATGGATACTCTACATGTATATCTTTTTTATTTCAAGATGTAGCTCCGTTGTGTATTTCTAGTGGCTACACTTTATATAGTTATATGACATGGATCTACAGTGTATTTGATTGGTAGCCATGATTTTATTTCATCCTGATCATGGGTATGCCCGCCTTGGTGAGACAATTGTTATTTTTCAGATGGAACCTCTTGAATTCTGGTCTCTGGGCTCACCGGTTTGGTACGTTGACAAAGATTGACAATGTATTTCGTCCATCAGATGCTCTTCTGACCTCACACATTAGGGGGCATCTGTTATAACCCTAATTTGCACCAAACATGCTTACCTGACATCAGGCCATCTCATATTCCTTCTTTTCCAAGCCACTACTGAACAACTCTTCTAAAAAACTCCATTTTTAAAGGCCCACACACCTTTCTACACTACATCCCGCGTGTATCTACAGTGTCCATGCTAGTTGACCCACTACAGCCCGCGTGGACCTTCAGAAGCATGAAAAAAGGAAAGTTGTTGACGGAACACACAACTTTGGGAAAGTTAACTAAACCTTTCGGCCATGCATGGCCAGTCATTCGACCAAATACCTAGCTCCTTCTAGCCTATAAAAGAAGGGGTAGGGGTCCCATTTGAAAGGAGGAAAAACATAGTAAAGAAACTCTACCCGAATTCGTATTCCCCTTTGCCCAAGATTTTGCAACCATTTTGTGATTTCAACGAAGAAGAGGAGCAAGTGTGTTAGCAATTGGTGCATAGTAAAAGAGGAGCCCAGGACCAGATTCATGGAGCAATGGCCAACTTCATCATTGTAAGTTGCTTTAGTGAATTTAATAATAAAGAAGTACTTTTCCCATCCCACCATATGAGGTTTTCATTGTTTATTGCATACATGTTGATTAAATCTCTAACCCATTAATCTATAGATAAAATGAATGTGGAGTTCTTTGTTTGTATTTTTTGAATGCAGGTCATCCTTGGGAGGAGGGTTGCACTCAAAGAGCGACCAAGCGTGAAGAGGGATCGATATCAAAATGTCGAAAATAAGGTATTTTCACTTGATCTTCTTAATTGTGTATTTTCTTAAGAATAATGGGGATTAGGTCTGGGATGATGGTAAAAAGTAGGAATCTTTGGGTCTTTTCTGCATGCATGATTAAAACCCTAAGTGCTAGTCCGTAGGGGGATTTCCAACTCACAACATTAGCCGTGTAAATGAATTGGAATGAACATTGTAGAGTCATTGTAACTTCAATTTCATTGGTCTCCGTAACATTTTACATTCCAAAAATTTTGGGATGTCACTCGGTGCGTTGTTAAACTTATTGCAACTCAAGTTGAGAGTTTGTCAGGAATTCTACTCCTTAGTCGAGTTCTTTGATAGATGCTTGATAGTAGCTTATGTGTGATTATTGTATTCCGAGTGAGGAGACTGTGAGAGGAAGAAGAGGAAGTTACAGTGGTTGAGTTTTAGGCCATATCCCTTCATTTTGTTGGATAATAAAAAGGAAGGACCTGGAGATTTCTATGGTGGACGTAGCCCACACTTGGTGAACCACGTATATCTATGTCTCTATTTATTGTGTATATTATGTGTTTTATTTCCACATTTTTTTTATTTTATTGCTCTGTGATCCTGTTTTTCTAACAATTGGTATCAGAGAGAAAGGTAATTTGCAGGAAAAGAGGGTTCCTCATTCGAGTGGGTGAAATGGTGGAAGATGGAAATTTTAGGGTCGAGAAATTTAATGACCAAAAACAACAATTATGGAAGATGAAAATGGAAGATTATTTCTATCAGAATAATCTATTCCTACCATTGGGGAGAATAGAAAAGAAGTCAATGGCCATGAAGGATGAATAATGGGAGGTTCTTGACAGAAAGGCACTAGGAACGATACAACTTAGCCTGGTAGCGTTGATGGCTTTCAATATTTCAAAAGAAAAGACAACAAAGGAGTTGATGGACGCATTTTCTAAACTATATGGAAAACCCTCGGCATATAATAAGGCATTTCTAATGAAGCAATTATTTAATATGAAGATGTTAGAAGGTGGGTATGTTGCATATCATTTAAATGAATTTAATACGATTACTAATCAGCTAAGTTCTGTAAAAGTGGACTTTGATGATGAGGTCAGGGCTCTTATAATCTTGTGCTCATTTCCAGAAAGCTGGAAAATCTTGGTCATGACTATAATTAACTATGTCTATGTTTCAAACACTCTAAAATTTGATGATGTTGTTGGTGTTATCCTTAGTGAGGAAATGCGACAGAAAATAACAGGTGAGACATCAGGTAATGTGTCAAACATGGATAACAGAGGAAGACAAAGGATAAAGGAAAGGGCTCAGGTAACCGAATGAATTATAGGAAGGGAAGATCCAAATCCAGACTAGGAAAGATAGAGTGTTGTAATTATGGGAAGAAAGAACATATGAAGAAAGACTGCAGAGCTCCAAAGAAACAAAGAGATGGACAACGAGATAAAAATCAGGAAGCAAATGTAACAGGTGATGTGTTACAAGATGCTTTGATTCTTTCTATAGATAATATTTATGAGTCTTGGGTAGTATATTTAGGGGCTTCATTTCATGCAACACCCCATAGGAAACATTTTCTATATTATGTTCAAGGTGATTTTGGACAGGTTCATTTGGGTGATGATGCACCATGCAAAATTGTTCGATTGGGTAAGGTACAAATAAAGAAAAAGAATGGAAACCAATGGTTGTTGAAAGAGGTAAGACATGTTCTAAATCTAAGGAAAAATCTGATTTAAACAGGGAAGTTGGAAAGTGAAGGATGTATATCTATATTTACAGATAATGCATGGAAGGTCATCAAAGGATAATTGGTGATTGAAAAAAGACAGAAGGTAGGTACATTGGCTTTATGTATTGGTAATACTAATTATTCTATCTCTTTAGCTTCTACGGGAGTGGATACATCACTTTGGCATCATAGGCTTGGACACATGAGTGAGAAGAGGATGCAGATACTTCAAAAAAGGAATTTGTTGCCATATCTTAAACAAATTGATTTGGATTTCTGTGAGCATTATGTTTATGGAAAACAAAAGAGAGTCAGATTTCTCAAAGTCGGAAAAGAAAAGAAGAGTGAAAGGTTAGAGATTGTGCATACAAATGTATGGGGACCAACTCAGGTATCATCTCTTGGTGGCTCTCGTTATTATGTTACTTTTATTGATGATGCAACTAGAAAAACATGGGTTTATTGCATTCGACAAAAATCTGATGTTTTTGACACTTTTAAGAAATGGAAAGCTTTGGTTGAGAATGAGATAGGAAAAAGGTTGAAGTGTCTCATATCAGAAAATGGAGGTGAATATTGCAGAAAGGAGTTTGATGATTATTGTTCATACCATGGGATTCGTAGAGAGAAGACAGTTCCAGGAACACCACAAGAAAATGGTGTGTCAGAAAGGATGAACAGGACAATAATGCAGTGTGCAAGGAGTATGAGATTGCATGTTGGGTTTCCCTTACAGTTCTGGGAAGATGTTGTAGATAATGTTGTTTACTTAATAAATAGAGGACCTTCAATCTATTTGGATGGTGGAATTCCATAGAAGGAATGGACATGTAAAAAGGTAAACTTTTCATTTTTGAATACTTTCACTTGTGAAGCATTTGTCCATATTGATAAAGAAAATAGAACAAATCTTGAGGCAAAATCCAAGAAGTGTATTTTTATTGGATATGATGTTAATGATTTTGGTTATCACTTATGGGATTATGAAAATCACAAAATAATTAGGAATAGAGATTTCATATTCAATGAGAAGGTCATGTACAAATATTAGTTGTAGGGAAAGAAACAAGAAAAAGAAAAACCAGAATACACAGTGCTTGATGAGATCACTAGAAAAGAAATTCCAAAGGTACCAGGAAATCAAAATGTACAACAATAGGAGCAACAGTTACCTCAAACTCCTACAAGTGTTTTTAGAAGATCTACCAGGTTAAGTAGATCCCCTGAACGATACTCTCCTTCATTGTATTATTTATTGTTGATTGATTATGGTGAACTAGAAAGTTATGAAGAGGCAATGCAGGGAGACACTAAAAAGAAGTGGGAGCAAGGCATGAAAGAGGAAATGGATTTCTTGGTAAATAACCAGACTTGGTACTTGGTTCAGTTGCCTACAGGAAAAAGAGCATTGCAGAATAAATGGGTTTACAGGTTGAAGGAAGAATATGGAGGGAAAAAATGGCACAAGGCTAGACTTGTTGCAAAGGGGTTTGCACAAAAGAAAGGTATAGATTTTGATGAAATATTTTATCTTATCATTAATATGACTTCAATTAGGACTATTTTTAGTATTGTGGTAGTAGAATATTTGCATCTTGAAAACTTAGATGTAAAAACAACTTTTCTCCATGGGGATTTGGAGGAAGAGATTTATATGCAGTAGCCACAGGGGTATGAGGTCAAAGGAAAGGATAATTTGGTTTGCAGGTTGAAGAAGAGCTTGTATGGCCTAAAGAAAGCTCCAAGGCAGTGGTATTTGAAGTTTGACAGGTTTATGACAAAACAAGGTTATAGTAGATGTTATTTTGATCAATGTGTTTGTCTTAAAAGGATAGAAAATGGAAGTTATATTATCTTACTATTGTATGTCGATGACATGTTTGTTGTAGGGTCTAATATGCAAGAAGAAATTAGCTAATTCATTTGCGATGAAGTATTTGGGTGCTACAAAGAAAATCCTTGGTATGAGAATAACAAGAGACAGGAAAAAACGCAAATTGACATTGTCTCAGGGTGAGTACATAGAAAAGGTGTTGGAGAGGTTTAGAATGAAAAATGAAAAACCAGTTAGTACACCTTTGTCCATCCATTTCAAATTAACTAAGAAAATGTGTCCCAAGACATGGGAGAATATAGAATACATCTCCAAGGTCCTTTATTCATCAGGAGTTGACATCTTGATGTATGCGATGATTTGCATAAGACCATATATTGCACATGCAGTGGGAGTTGTGAGCGGGTATATGAACAATCCAGGTAAAGAACATTGGGAAGAAGTAAAGTGGATTCTCAAGTATTTGAGAGGTACTTATACTCATGCAGTATGTTTTGGAGGTTCAGCCATTTTTCTACAGGGATATGTTGATTCAGATATGGCAGGTGATAAAGATAGCAAGAGGAGCACCAGATGGTATGTTTTTACTATAGGTGGAACAATAGTAAGTTGTATTTCAAAACTACAAAAATTTGTTTCACTTTCAACAACAAAAGCAGAGTATGTTGTTGATACAGAGGCTAGTAAAGAAATGATTTGGTTACAGAGGTTTATGGAGGAATTGGGAAAGAAGCAGGAGAATATCCGGTTGTATTGTGACAGTGAGAGTGTCATTCATCTTGCAAATAAATAATCTTACATTCAAAGACTAAGCATATACAACTCAGGTACCATTTCATACGATCCATCTTGGAAGATGGACATTTGAAATTGGAAAAGATACATACTAGCCAAAATCTTGCAGACATGTTAACAAAGGGAATAACCAGGAAGAAATTGAGTTCCTGCACAATTTAAATTGGCCTTCAAGCATGAAGGTGAAGATGATAAATTTTCCAAGTCCAAGGTGGAGTATAGTATAGCAAGTACATAAGCAGTGGAGTTGTTGTGATCAGTCTCCAAGTGGGAGATTATTGGTTGTGGAGCCTGGTTATATTCGTGATTCAGATGTTTGTTTCATCTGTGTTTGGACCCCATTCCCTAATGGGGGGTGTGGGGGGGATTTCCCCCCACAATTTTTGTCAGGGGGGTCAAGGGGGGGAAAGCATGTGTATATTTTGTGTTTTATTTCTGTATTTCTTTAATTTTATTGCTTTGCAATCCTATTTTTCTAACAGTAACTCCAACAAACTAGGTGGTAGAGGTAAATAGAGAATTTGATTAACTTATGTCATGAATCGAATAGACCACTTGTACGTTAATGTGAACTTTTACAAATACAATTATTATGGAAATTTAAAATAAAATTTTGAAGGAGGTATGGTCGAAGAGTTGGAGAAGAATTTAAATTTAGAATTACTATACTATTGGTTTTAGAAATAATAACTTAGTATTAGGAATAATAATAACTTATGTTATTCAAGAAAAAATGAAATTATAACTTAACAGTGCAATAAAGAGTGGGAATTAAAAGTGTAAGTAAATTGGTTCTTTAATGATAAATTCAACTACCTCTTTAAGTGTTAAACAACAACTATGGAATTGATATAAGATAATTATACATCGGGATAAGATGAATGTTTGATTGTGAATTTCCAAACAGAAATTGAAGTGATAATGTTTAGTATGCTTGGTATAATTGTTTTTACTTCGAAGCATGTCTCACCTATTTAAACTAGACTTGTTGTTGACATTTATGGTTAGCGATAAGAATTTTTGTCACTTGTGAATTTATTTGACTATATTGATTATTTTCCTATGAGGTTACTATGAATTACAGTTATGTTAGATTTAGTACTAATTTAAATGATATTGTTGACTACGATGAATTGTTAGTTGTTGAGATTACAAGGTGGATTATAACATTGACATGCTTATGTTAATAGCGATGTTTTTGTATTGGATTGAAACCTGACAATAGAGTAGTTTCTCCCAAGGTGAAATTTGATTAATAAGTCGATTTATGTATGAGAACTTGGAGTCATTGAATATTTTATTTGCAACATGATTATGTGTCTTACCATCAATTTAATCACGAGTTTAGGTTAGATTTGGTTATGGGGTAGATATCTCCATGTACGTCAGAACAGTCGCCAGTCTTGAGACCTTAAATGGTCAAAATCAATCGGATGAATCATGGAATTGAGCGTTGATTATGTGTCTTGGAGGTCCTAACCTTGCAGGGTAGGTTGGGAGGGTAGATATCTTTGTTATCTTAGGTGGTATGGATTATCTATGAATAACAATGATGTTGTATCTAAATCTTGTTGTGTAGTGCAATAGATGAGAATATGATGTGTAAACATTGGTGTATGTTAATTTCTCCTAATATTGCCACTGATGTTTTTAAAAATAAAACAAAAATTCACTATTGTACTCACTTATTTTATGTTGTAATGGAGGGGTCGTTGTTGGATTACTGAGAGGGGGGGTTGAATCAATAATAGAGCAATGGGATCTTTTTTAATGACAAAATGAAAGTGTTATATCAATGTAGCATTATCATCCAATAGTTACAGAGTAAATAAACAATGAACAAATGAGAAATCATACACATGCATAGTACACCAGTGTTTTTATGTTGAAACCCAAAGCAGGAGAAAACCACGGAATGTTTTTTCTTATATGTATTTAAGAATTACATTCATTGGAAGCACCAACTTCCTTTGTTTTCCAGCTGCAACTGGAAGGAGGCTCCAACCCCCTAGTTTCTTAGGCCATAAAGTTAGGAAAGCTCCAACTCCTCAATTTTTTGGCTACAACCAGAAGGAGGCTACAACCCCCTATGTTCTCTAGCTACAACCGGAAGGTGGCTACAACCACTTGTCCCTGCCTCGTCCAACTACCCTGAAATATAAGTAGAATGATGGAACCACTGTCACACTATCACTGTGCAATATACTGTTGTAAACCTATACGAATCAACCTGCACCAAACAACCTGTAGAAATAACATGTACCATACATCAACCTTTACCTCAACCTGTACCATAAAAAAATGCATCAACCATGCACCAAACCTGTACAAATAACCTGTCACAAAAACATGTCCAAACAACCTATCACAACAACCGATCTCATCAATCTTATCAACCAAATCAAATCTACTCACCAATATCAATCACCAATAAAACTCTCAACCATATGCACAATATCACCAAGATGTGCATCAACCAAGCATAACACATCAACTCATAATCATCACCAAGATCAATATGCTCTTCTAATAATATACCAAGACAAGTATGTTACATCATCCATAAACCATGTGCCAACAATACTACTAAAAAGTGCCTCCAACCATGTACCAAATATGTACCAATCATGCATCAACTACTCATCAACTATGACTCATCAAGATGTACCAACATCATCATCTATA
This sequence comes from Picea engelmannii, assembly GCA_009831015.1. Classification (NCBI taxonomy): domain Eukaryota; kingdom Viridiplantae; phylum Streptophyta; class Pinopsida; order Pinales; family Pinaceae; genus Picea; species Picea engelmannii. The sequence goes on from ML793019.1 coordinate 178,816, forward strand.
CACTTCATGTATGTGCCAACTCATCAACTACTTGTCTCAACCATGTACCCAACATGTATCTCAACCAAAATCCCTCATCAATTTCATCATCCAAATCTGATTTTTAACTTTGTAACAGACCTGTTCTATATGATCACATACCTGCAAACCTTCCTTAACTTTAACAACAAGAGGCTAGCATTTTCATCAAATTTTACTTTAGTCTCACGTGACTAATTTTGGATTAGTCAACAACCCTAACTTGAAATAATCATAACCATGTACATGTAATGAATAAAGATCTGAAAATAGTACACAATGTTCCTCAGTGTCTTTTATGTAATTCCTCTAGGTTCCACTACTTGGAACCTCTCATAAAATGAGTTATAGCAAAAATGGCATACCTTGTTGAATTTTGGCTTATTCTAGAGAGGGAACTTGTAGAGCGTGCCCCGCATGGAATATTTGTTGTATGGATCTGAAAATGGTACACATAATACTACAGAATGTACTCTAACCAATATATTTGGTCTTACTGAATTTGGATCTGTTATAAAGAAGTTATGACGTTTTTACCCGAAACACTTGTTTTAGACTAGTTTTAGGACTAGCCACAAACCCCATTTTCCACGGAGTGTAACTCCAAAAATGCAATGACCCACAAGCTGAAATTTTTATCATATCTACTTGGATATGTTTCATTGACGACCTCCAAATTCCACAGTCTGAATCATTCTAGAAAAAAAAATATTGCGAAAATGGTGAAATGACCTATAAATAACATACCTTAGAAAGCATCATCAAAAGAATTTATCCTCCCTTGAATTTCAGCCTTATTTACTTCACCTTCCCTCAAAAATTTGCCTTAAATATCCTTTGGTTACCTCAGTCACTTGTAGATATTCAATATTCTCAAGTGTATTTGAATGAGAGACACTTGCCTCTTATTTATACTTTCATGTAGCTTCCTCGAGGGGTTACCTTCTAATCATCTTAACCCACTTTCTTTATTTTAGGGCTAACCCACTTCTAACCACTTGTCCACTTAACTTAACCACTTTCCACAATTAGTAAGTTCTCCATTAACTTTATTATTTAAATAATTTTACCTTCTAATCATCTTAACCCACTTTCCTTATTTTAGGGCTAACCCACTTCTAACCACTTTCCACAATTAGTAAGTTCTCCATTAACTTTATTATTTAAATAATTTTACCTTCTAATCATCTTAACCCACTTTCCTTATTTTAGGGTTAACCTACTTCTAACCACTTGTCCACTTAACTTAACCACTTTCCAAAATTAGTAAGTTTTGTTGATTAATTGGATTGGTTTTCATTGATGTCAACCCTTGAATAAAGTCTGGTAGAAAATTACGGTAGCACAAAGGTTTGGGTAATGGACCCAAATTTGTTTCATGGATAATGGTATGATTTTTGATATATTTTTAGGTAAGACTATTTTATATGGATAGTACATGTCATGCCATTTCTGGTGGTATGTGGAACGTCACATAACTCCTCACGGTTAGAGAGTTATGGCCATGTATGCATGAGAAATGGTTATGACAGTGTACATGGGATGACAGTGTATTAGGGTTCGTGCATACGCAGGCTGGCAATGTATTAGGGCCTGTACATGAGGGTAAAGCCATAGAAACTTGAGAAGATGAAGATGTCGAGGTTCTAGATTCTGAGATCAAGCTCCCAGGAAGATCTACAGTGATCAGATACATCAGATCTATCCATTGGTTCAAAAGGTATGTCTTATTTCTATGAGTAGTTGGATTTTGATGTATGCATGAGAAATGGTTATGGAGATTTGAGGCTTCTCCCTAGAGAGACTAGTTGTTGCATGGGATCTTTTGTATAAGTCAGATCTACAAAAATACAATGTTGGTATATTTGAGGATTGCACATGTGGGACACACCGTACAACAGTCTGTACAGGCCGCACGTTCAAGTACAATAGTTTTGTACAGTCACACATGCGGTATGCACAGATATGTATAATCACACGTGTGACCAGAACATAAAAACCTCACATGTGAGGGGTTTCTGCAGGATGCACTTGTGAATTTTAGGCAAGTAACAGGTTTGTACAAGATAACATTAGCAGCCATATAGGTGAAGTTAGCAAGACATCCATCTGACCTATAGCAGGTTTGCAAAATTAGAATTCTTTCCCAGGTAAAGTTTGTTGATTTTTGGTCTTCAGAGGATAAGGTTGTCCTCGTATTTTTGGTGAAATTGTGTAAGTTGGGAATGCTCATTTTTCCTTCAAAAATTTCTAAATTTGACAATTTATAGTACACAAAATTTTGTGTCTCAAGTGTGTGGATGATTTATCTATGATCTTGTTGTTTTTCATTGTTGTAATTTTCGTCAATAATTTCACTATAAAATTGTTCGGTGATAACAACTAGGGTTTATTGTTTAGTCACTAGGAAGTAATTTTCTGATCTAAAATTAGTTGCATAGAGTTGCATGAAAAATTGACATGGTATCAGAGCTAAGGCTTTGAAGTAAGAGAGGGAGTCATCTAGTGAGACACACTTGTTGCAGTTGGAAGTACAACAAAATTGTTGTAGCAGATTTATTTTGTGTTGTTCTGGGCAGGTCACAATGGTGCACACTTTGAAGATTGAGGATAGGTTGGAAGTGGAAAAAAAAATTGGTCTTGGAAGGATGGGGTTCTTCTTCTGATGAAGGAGAATGACCTCAAAGAGTATGTTGAGGGTGTGGTTCCAAGTCCTATCGATCTGTATAAATTGGTCGCTCATAAGAAGAAGGAAGTAAAGGCCAATTGGGTCTTGCTATAATCCGTGAAGGATAATCTGATCCCTCATATTTTTGAGAAGAATTATACCAAGGAGATGTATGATGCTTTAATAGGTCTATACCAAAGCGAGAATACTGGTAGAAATTTACATTTAAAGTACCAACTTCAAGTTGTTAATATGTATAGTGAGGACACAGTTATGAACTACCTTATGAATGTTACTCAGATATGAGATCATCTTGAATCTATTAATGAAGTAGTTGAAGATACTGAGTTGGTGAATGTAGCATTGAGAGGTCTCCCCGGATCTTGGGAACCATTTGTGTAGGGGATTTGTGCACATGAGCAATTTCCAAGATTTGATAGTCTATGGACTAATTGTATTTAGGAGGAGACTCGGTTAGAGTCCACGAATGGCTTGCTAAAGAGCAATAGTGATGAGAATTAGGACCTTGTTTCCCATACTAAGAGGAGTATAGGAGGATTTTTTCTAGAGAAAGAGGCGTCTCTAGATCCTAGAAGGAAGATGGACCTTAGCAATGTCAAGTGATTTTCTTGTCAATATTATGGGCATTACACTTCACAGTTTCCACTACAAAGTAAAGGGGGAAGAAGGCAGCAAGAATCAGCAACAGAGGTTGATGAGGTTGCAGATAGGCCTCAGAGGGAGTCCTTACTGGTCTCTTCCCTTTCTAGTATAGTCTTGTGTCATGGTTCTTAGTTGGTGGATAGTGGATCCTCTTTCCATATGATAGGTGCATGAGATTTGTTTGAGAGAATCACAGAGATTGACTTAGATATGTGTGTAGAGCTTGGTATGGGGACCAAGAATGTAGTGCGAGGAACTGGGACAATACAATTCCAATTGGATTCAGGAGAGAAGTTGAGAGTGACTAATGTGTTATGGGTGATATAACTTAAAAGGAGTGTGCTCACGGTCTTAGAAATTGTGAAGAAGAGATACCATATATTTTTTCAGGATGGATAGGTGTTATTTTTGCCTAGAGGATCTAGCTTCAGGTCAGTAGTGGTTCTTGGATTTAGAGAGAGAAACATATATAGGTTGAAGGGCCATATTATACAAGCTATGGCCAACAATAACATACTGACAAAAGAAAGGAAGTAGAGATATCCACAAGCTATGCAGGTTCAAAGGAAGCAGGTGGATCCAGAGATTCTACAGACTCAGAAGGAGTCATATTTCAGTGGGAGTCATCCCTCAAGATTTGGTGGGGAGGAGAAGCCTCCCAATATTTTTAAGAAGAATTCAAACTTCAAAGGGAGTATGCAGACTCAGAGGGAGCCCGATATTAGAGGGAGTCAGTGGTATCAAAGAGAGATTCAACCACTTGGAGGTAGTTCCCCCTGAGGTTCAAGTGGGAGAGAGGCATCTTCCAAGACTAACAGGAAGGTGCCATGGGTCGAGGAGGCCAAGAAGTAAGATCAAAAATGGAATATTCTAGGAGTTGTATATCTTCCCAGGAGAACCCATGCCTTTTAGAAATTCTTGTTTCCATGAAAGAGGGAGTATCCAATCAAGAGGATTGGAGAGTAGGATCGGAGAGCAAGATTTTCTTCAGTGACAAAGGGAACAACCAATTAGGAGGATAGGATGGAAGGAGATTCTTCAATGACAAAGGGAGAATTGATTTAACAGGATTAGAGTGAAATCATGGTAGCATATCCAGTGTAGGAGATATAGCTACTTCCAATGTGGGATACAAAGGTATATCTAGATTTTAGAGGATGGGATACCTCCCTCTATAAGAGGGAGTGTTGAAGATTTTATAGCTTCGGGAGGTATTCCCACTAGGGGCCATGGTGTCAGGCATGTGGGAATATTCATTGGCACTAGATTGATCTATCATTTCGGTGAAAAATCCCTTGGGATGAAGCTAGGGGTTCATGGGCTTAGTGATGGGATTTGGGGGCTTGTGTTGAGGTGTCACACCCACAAAAATGAATAAAATATTTTAATTTAATGTTGAGTTTAGAAGGGGTTCCTAAACTCACTCATTATACTCCTATATAAGGAGAGGAGATATTGTGACAAATCTCAGTGTGTCATTATGGAGTGATCCAGGAGGATCTAAGGAATGCTCATAGAGGTCCAGGAGGATCCAAAAATCTCACAGAGGTCCTAGGGGATCCATAAATTCTCAAAATTTGAATGTATCGAATTGTCTCAAAATTTGCATCAATGCGAAGAGCTCGTCATCAACTTTCCAACGACGCAAACGATTCGTCAAACAAATTTCGTATGAAAAAGTTATGGGTAGTCAAAGTTCAAGTCAACCAAGTTAAATTCAAAAGTCAAATGGGTAAAAAGGACATGTGGCACAACCGTACAAGTGACATGGCCACACCCCAAGGTGCCATGTGAACTGATCAATTGACTGTGTATATGAGTTTGCAGGTTGAGGTTGCATCTGAGTGTTATAATGATGTAATGACATGTGGCATTGGATAGCCAATGAGAGGTTGTCATGTGGTAGCCCCTCATTGGCCAGTATTGGTTATGTTGTGTAAAATTATTTTGGATTCCATAGGGTTTGACCCCATGACCTCCATAGTCTCCATGCCTTAACAAAACCCACATTACCAACACACCACACTATAGTTTTTAACACATATGTGGGAAATAATATATATAATTTTATGTTAAGGATCATTTGGAGGGGGGGAGGGGTTGAGGACTAGTCCCAACCCTTGTTCCTTACACTTACCATGTGACCAACACTTAACATCTAGGGAGCCTAACCCTATATGCACAGGAGTTTGTTTTATATGTGTGTGTGTGTGTGTGTGTGTGTGTTACCATGTGTTTAAAATTATGACCATGTATCTAAAACAAACCAACATATAACCAATGGAATATGCTAAGAAGGGAATCAAACCCAGATCTCTGCTACATTAGCAGAGAGTCTTAACCAATATGCTAACTACCCCATGTTTAGCAAGATTCATGCCAAAATTAGTAAATAAGTTGCCTTAAAATTCAAGTACGGTTTTGGAGGCCACCCTATATATTGGGAATGAACACCAAGGCTTTGGACACACATTCCAATGTGGGCACACATCCTGACACGCAATTTTTATGCATAATTTGGACTTGTAATGTGTGCCGAGAGTATGAAGAGTACAAGGCTACACCATAAAGTGTGACAGGGATCACCTTGACAGAATTTTGATTATTTTATATCAATGTTGCACGATTTTTCGCTAGGAATTCAATAGTGCACTCTGTTTCTACATTAGAGCAATATATTTTTGGAGTGTCTTCAAAATTGTCTTTTTGTAATCCTATATTATAATGTAATTTGGAATTTTGAGATGATGAAAAACAATCATGATATTTAAAGGGACTTTGAAGATGCAATGATGTATGCCATTTACATGTAATTTAAGTTCTTTTATTTTCTGTTGTGACATAGCATTTACATTTCAAGTTATTTATCAGTATTTATGAGTTAATGGATAAGTAATACATCCATGTGATATTTTGCAAATAGTCAAGCGATCTTCATTTATATTCCCAAATATGGTCGAATGTTCAGTATATGCATATGAACTAATTGACATATAAGGATTCCTTGGGATGAATTAGTATCAGAGTTTGTTGATATTTTAGGATCAAGTTGGTATCAGAACTCATGTGGTATTTTCATATCATGTGGTATCAGAGATGGTTTTGACGTTTATTTGCAAGTGAATGCTTATGAGGTCCAAGTCTAAGCGAGGTGAAGGAAAAATTGTAAGTTATAATCCTAAAATTGGTTCAAGGAGCTTCACTCGAAGAGGAGAAATGGAGCATGAAGAATTTATGTCTAAGGTTGATAAGGAGTTTCATAGGATGTTTATTGAGATGAAAAATATGGTAAAGGAATTATGGGAAGACCTACAAATAAGGAGAGTAACTCATCATCAAAATAAATGTGTTCTTGTTGAAACAATGGTAAAAACTAAAGAAGTCGAAGGAGGAGAAGGTGAAAAACCTCCAAAGCCTCCTTCATCCCCATCATCATCATCATCATCATCATCATCATAATCTTCCAATGTTAACGAACATTCATCTCATAAGAGTAAAAAACGTTCCAAGAAGTGTTCTCATTCTCATGATTTGCCTTTATTAAAGCTAGATGTAAAGTTTGATTTTTCTATTTATGATGGAGAGTTGAATGCAGATAAGTTGGATAATAGGGTCAATAAGATTGAAGAGTATTGCAGGGTACATAAAATCATACAAGACACTTCAAAGATACATTTGGATACTCTTTGCCTAAGTGGCACAACTTTGATATGGTGGGAGAGTCGGACACAAGATGATCTTATTCAACATGGTAAAATCATCTCTTCCTGGATTGAATTTATTGTTGCATTAAGAAATCAATTTCATACATTATCTTATATGAAAACATCAATGATTGCTTGGCAACATCTGAGACAAGGAAAAGGGCAGAATGTTCGAGCTTATACACAGGAATTTAAGAGGAAGGCATTATCTTTGGGAATTCCATTACATACTCCTGAGACGCTTCTAAAGTATATTGGTGGTATGCACTCATATCTTCACCATACTATATTGATGTTTAATCCTACTAATATCGATGAAGTATAATTTCAAGCTACACATATTGAATTTGGAAAAGGAAAACATGTTGAGGATGTGTTAGAGGAGAAGTCGAAGGGAAAATGGGAGAGTAATAAGAAAACTACAGTGAATAAGGATGAAGAGAAAAATCCTACATGTTCTCACTGTGAAAAGAAAGGATGTGATGAGAAGAATTGTTGGAAGTTTCATACAGAATTGAATCCAAAGTGGGCTCATCCTAGGAAGGGTAAACAGAAGACCATGACCATGATGCAAGATCTTGGATCAGATTCTGAGGATGAAACCAAGGTCAGAGCTATGGGCATCAAAGGTAAATCTTTTGTTGCATGTTTCAGTTCACGTGCTTCTTCTGTGAAGTGTAAAGTGATCCCCGATGGAAGTCAAAGAAATGACTTGTTTCGTTTGCGAGTTATCTCAAAGCACAAAAATATTGATACACTTGTTGATAGTGGATCACAATTAAATCTTATTTCAAAGAAAGTTGTTCGGAAGTTGGCATTGGAAACTAGGCCTCATCCGAGACCATATCATTTGGGTTGGATTTGTGATAATTCTTAGGTATAGGTAATTAAACAGTGCAATTTATGGTTCACGATCACATCCAGTTTCATTGATGAGGTAGAGTTAGATGTTTTTCCACTTAGCATTTGCGGGATGGTTTTTGGAATTCCAACTTGTATGATAGGAAGGCCATTTTCTACAAGGAATAGAATAAGTATCGTCTTTTCAAGGATGGGATTGAGTTCATTGTGAGGGATCATCGGATGAATACGAATTGGTTGTCTATGATCCAGATATACACCTACGGTTGAAATTAAAATAGGTCCTTTGGTTGATGTTGTTCTTGTTAAGAAGGGTAAATATGTTGATGTTTCATTCTCTTTTGCATATGTATATTCAAATTTTTTTATCAGTTTATTACTAATCAGTGGAGTATGGTTAGCTACTACAACAATGAATGGAAAAGTCTGTGAATTTAAGGGAATGGTTAACTCGATCAACAATGTTGTTTCAGTCTTCATTATGGTTGTGATGATTCAGGTACTCATTATCCAAGCAAGATGGATGGATGATACTGGATAAGTAAGGAGAAAGCATTCTCATTTGATTTCTGAATAATCCCCTTTCAAGAGGAATATAAATGTGCATGTTATAAGAATCTTTTAAAAACTATGTCATTTTCATATGGATGTATACCTTGAACAGAATAAATAAAGTACAGATGTTGACAGTACAAGAAGAATTGTTTTTCAAGGCAGGAGTGATTATGGACAAAGTATTCATTTAGGGACTTCTACAGATACATTAATCATAACAAAGAGTTCAAATGGGAAAGGCATGGATCATCATTGGACTTGGTTTTATATTTTCCTAGATGGACTATCTTCAGCAGAAGGAGATGGGAGTGGATGTTGAAATACATGATATAGGTATAACAGATATTCAGTGAACAACATTGGAATATAGGTATAGCAGAAATATGTTGACCTCCTTTCTTCTCCCTCCTACAAACCTCTCAACAAAAACTCGTTAAACAACATTACTAGCCTCTTCACCAAAGCCATAAAAGCCATAATCCTCAAACCCCTAGAATCTATGGGCAGCCTAAAATTCACAAAAAAATCATCCCCCTTAGACCTATTGTTAGCGCTATAGGTGCTCCCACTCACTCCCTTTCCCGGTTTCTTATCGAAAAATTGAAATATTTCAGTGGGAAAACGTCCTCCTTCATTAAATACTTGACTGAATTTATTCAAAAAACAAGGGGTCTTCACTTTGATGAAAACGACATTATGTTTATTTTTTACGTTGTTTCCCTTTTCACCAATATTCATGTTCCTGAATCCATTAACATGATCTCCAAATTAGTGGACTCTGAAACCCTTAACCTCATTGAGATCTTTCTTACCTCCACTTTTTTCACCTTTAAATGAACTCGTTATGAACAAACAAAAGCAATAGCCATGGGATCATCCCTTTCTCCTGTGGTTGCCAATATTTTTATGGAACATTTTGAGACCTCATCCCTTCAAAGCTTTCACCTCAAACCAAAATGTTGGTACAAGTTTTTTTATGACACATTTTTTGTTTGGCCTCATGGACATTCTTCTCTGATCTCTTTCCTTAACCATATTAATAGCATTTCCCCCCATATCCAATTTACTATGGAAATTCAAAAAGACAACTCTCTTCCCTTCCTAGATGTTCTTATCTCTCGTCTCCCTGATGCCTCTCTCACCCACCAAGTTTATAGAAAGAAAAATCACATAGATCATTATCTTCATGCACATTCCCATCATCATCCAACCCAAAATTATGTTGCTCTTAAAACCTTGGTTTCTAGGGCCATTCGAATCTTTGCTCCTCCTTTCCTAAAAAATGAACGATCCCACCTAACAAAAGCCTCGATTTCCAATGGTTACTCCCTCTCTCAAATCAACAAAGCCTTTCGATCAACTCGTAATTCAAACTCCTCCCAACCCCTAGCTCTAATTTCCCTTCCTTAAATCCTGGGCACTATTAATCACATCTCTAAAATCTAGGCTAAAAAGAATACTAAATCCGTTTTCAAACCCTTCAAAACCCTCAAACAACTATTTATAACTTCTAAGGATAAATCTGGCCCAATGCTCAGCCCAAGAGTTTACCAAATCCCCTGCTCCTACGAAAAATCTTACATTGGCCAAACAGGTCTATCCTTCAAAGCACGCCTCAAAGAACACATTTCTAACACCACCCATAATCATATCTCAAAATCATCTATTTTTAACTCTCCTCCAAATCCAAACATCTAATTTTATTTGACCAAACCAAAATCCTGGATTCAGTACCCTATCAATCATCTCATCTCATTCGAGAAGATTTAGAAATTGAGAAGCATCCCAATAAATTTAATCGAGATAATAGCTACAAACTCAGTCAATCCTGGAATCCCATTATTCAATTCCCAAGCCGTCAAACCTAATTCAATTTCAATTTCTTTCCCTGGTTGGGCCTTCCTCCCCCTTTACTCCCTTTTTTTTCCCAGCTCTCCATTTAATTCCTTTTCCCCCTTTTAAATTTGCAATCAAACTCCCATTGGATTTTTCTAATCTCTACCCTCTCTGGCCCTCTCTTTCAATCTAACTTCTTTTTATGATGCTTTCCTAACAATAAAAGAATTTACTGTAATTTCATTTTTGGATTTATTCTTTAATGTTTTACCTATGTCCTAATACTTTATCTAATAATTTTTCATAAGGTTCACATTCTTTTATGCTTCCCTTTACATAATAATTTTCCTTAATTTTCAATTTCTTCCTTCCCCCCTCGCCTTCTTAATTTCTCTCAAAATTTTGGTCCCCCAACTTCTAGACATTTAAATGGTAGTAATAAAAACTATCTTATTAATTTATTAATTTCACATTTGGATTTATTCTTTTTAATTTCTTCCCGTATCTTATTCTCATATTTCATCTAATAAATTTCATAACGTTCACATTCTTTTATGCTTCCCATCTATTTAATAATTTTTCATAACGTTCAATTTCTTCTCCCCCTCCCCCTTTCATGATTTCACTTTTAAAAAATTTCATCCTCCCTCCTTTAAACAATTATTTAATGTTATTATAATAGTTATTTTATTAATTTAATCCTTTAATCTATGCCTTCTCAACAACTCGCTCTCACCAAATATTTGTTATAAAGTTCCCATTAGCACTCATTTCGAATATTTTTAGTTTATTTTGTTCCTAATGATGGGTGGAGTGTCCACTCGAAACGTTGGACGTTTCGAAAACTCTTGACATAGTTTATATCCAAAAATTTCAATAAGCAAAAGGACTTTTGTAGTTTGGAGATTTATGAGCCAAAACCAGAGTTATATATCATTAGCTACAGTGTCAAAGGCTAGATTCAGAGCTATATTCCATAGAAGCAGGCAGAAGTACATTTCTCTAGTACCTAACATCAAATACCCAATATGAAGACTTAATTTCAAAAGAATCAGCAAGATGGAAGATTGAGGAAGCTTCATCACTAAGTTATTGATCAGAGCATATCAATAATATGGAAGAGTGAGTTAGAGTTATCATCACTAATTTGTTGAATATCTATTCTTTTGGAGGTCCAAAAGTTCTTCAGTGGGGAGGTGTGATCCAAGAGGGAACACTCACAGAGGTCCAGGAGGATCTGGAACACTCACAGAGGTCCCATGGGATCCATAAATTATGAAAATTTGATTGTCTCAAATCATCTCGAGAATGGAATAAATGCGAAGAGCTTGTCATTAGCTTTCCAATGACACAAACGGTTCGTCAAACTGATTTTGTATGCAAAATTTGTGGGATTCAAATTTCAAGTCAACCAAGTCAAAGTCAAAATTCAAAGGGATAAAAAGGACATGTGTCATGTATGTACGTTTCCATGCCACAAGGTGCCATGTGGAATGATCAGTTGACTAGAAAGATGAGTTGGCAGGTTGAGTCGGCATATGAGTGGTTTAATGATGTAATGACACATGGAATTGGATAGCCAATGAGAGGTTGCCATGTGGTATCCCCTCATTAGCTAGTATTGGTTATTTTGTGCAAAATTATTTTGGAATCCATAGGGTTTGACCCCATGACCTCCATAGTCTCCATGCCTCAACAAAACCCACATTACCAACACACCACACTATAGTTCTTAACATATGTGTGGGAAATAATATATATAAGTTTATGTTAAGGATCATTTGGAGGGGGGAAAGGGGTCGAAGACTAGCCACATCCCCTGGTCCTTACACTTAACATCTAGGGAGCCTAACCTTGTGTGTGTGTGTGTGTGTGTGTGTGTGTGTGTGTGTGTGTGTGTGTGTGTGTGTGTGTGTGTGTGTGTGTGTGTGT
>ML793019.1:191085-202169 GCA_009831015.1 Picea engelmannii
ATTACCATGTGTTTAAAGTTATGACCATGTAAAAAAAAACCAACAGATAACCAATGGAATATGCTAATAAGGGAATAGAAACCAGACCTCCGCTACATTAGCGGAGAGTATTAACCAATATGCTAACTACCCCATGTTTAGTGGGATTCCCACCAAAATTAGTAAATAAGTTGCCTTAAAATTCATGTACGGTTTTGGAGGCCGCCTTATATATTGAGCACGAACCCCAAGGAATTGGACACACATTCCAATGTGAGCACACATCCCGACACATCATTTTTATGCATAATTTGGTCTTGTAATGCATGTTGAGAGTACGAAGGGTACGAGGCTACACGTTAAGCATGTCGAGGGTAACCTTGATGGAACTTCGAGTATTTTATATCAATTTTGCACAATTTTTCTCTAGGAATTCAACGGTGCACTCCATTTCTTCATTTGAGTAACACATTTTCGAAGTATCTTCAATATTGTGTTTTTGTAAGCCTATATTGTAATGTAATTTGGAATTTTTAGATGATGAAGAACAATCATGCTATTTAAAGGGACTTTGAAGATGCAGCGTTGTATGCCATTTACATGTAATTTGAGTTCTTTTGTTTTTGTTATGACATCTCATTAACATTTCAAGTTATTCATCAGTATTTATGAGTTTATGGATAAGTAAGACATCCACATGATATTTTGCAAATATTCAAGCGATCTTCATTTATATTCCTGAATCTGGTCGAATGTTTTGCAAATAGTCAAGCAATCTTCATTTAGTATATGCATATGAACTAATTGACATCTAAGGATTATTTGGGCTGAATTAGTATCAGATTTTGTTGATATTTAAGGATCAAGTTGGTATCAGAAATCATGTGGTATTTTCAGATCATGGAGTTAGCAAAAGTGAGATTGCATTTGTGCTAGGAGCTTGGAAATTTCAGCAAGGGAAATTCTACAATTTTGGGGAAATCTGGCCTAGGGTTCTTAGAAATTATGTTTCTATCTCAGCCAAGGAAGGATTATGTTTTTTCCATCCAAGAGAGGCCACATGTGTGAGAGAAGGAGATATATATTCGTACAGGAGGAGAGAGAAGGTCCCAAGTGTGTGATAGATCGTACAATAGTTCGTACAGGCCACACATGTGAGTACAAGGTTTGTACAATCACATGTGTGGTACATAAAGGTTTATACAGTCACACGTGTGACCAGAAGAGAATAACCTCATGTGTGAGGATTTTATGCAAGCTGTACATGTGAATTTTAGGTAGGTAATAGGTCCATACAAGATGACGTCAGCATGTCGTACAAGTGACAGGTAGTAGGTTTGCAAAATTGGATTTTTTTCCCGGGTAAAGTTTGTTGATTTTTAGTTTCTATCCTACCCATCTAGAAATGTATGGTTTAATGAGAAGTCTTCAGGATTTAATTTTTTGAATGCCTCCTTTGGTTTAATATAGGATGCTCCCCTTGATGTTGTTTTTGATAATGTCTCTCATGTTCTATTTTTCATTCCTTCGACTGGACAGTCAAAATATTATTCTATTTCAACTAGACGGTCAACCTCTATTCTTGAGTTGACTAGTTAGTCGATTTTTGTTTCGAGTGGTCCTCCATCTCCTTCGAATGGAACTGTTTTGAATCCTTATCATCCTTCTACAATGGACATCAGTTCACCCCTTTCTTTCCTACCTATACGGGATGCTATGATAATTGAATTTGTTGGTTTTGATGTCAGTGTTATTTCTTCAGGCCGATAAACTTGTAGTTAAAAGAAGCATGCCAACGTTGCTTTGATGAATCATGTTTTTGAAACTTTCGATCATGTTAAATACTCAGATCCACAAGGAAAACCTGAATGAGAATAGGCTATGCAGACTAATATGGATTCTCTTTTGAAGAATCACACTTGGGATTTAGTTCCCCGACCTCAAGGGAAGAACATTGTGAAGTCTTGATGGGTCTACAAGACCAAATTTACCTTTGAAGGTGTTATTGAGTGTCATAAATCTCACTTGTATGTGAAAGGATTTTCTCAACAAGAAGGCATCAACTACACTAAGACATTTTCCCCTATTACAAAGATGAACTATGTTCAACTGATTCTTTCCCTTGTTGCTTGTTTTGGATTGCAAATCCACCAGATGGATGTGAAGAGTGATTTTCTCCATGGTGACCTATATGAAGAAATTTTAATGGATCATACTCGTGTTTATCGACTTCAAAAGTCTATTTGTGGTTTGAAGTAAGCTCCCAAATCTTAGTATGCTAAGATCGGTCATTTTTTTCTTCATATTGAATTCAAATGTTGTGAATTTGATCACAACTTATCTGTACTCCATACTCATGGAAATACCTTGATTATTTTTGTATATTTTGATGACCTTGTCATAAATGGAAATAACATTGATCTCATTCTTAGATTGAAGAAACAACTTGTTGACTCCTTTGATATGACATATATTGGTATTATGCACTATTTTTGGGTCTTCAACCATTTTCTGATGGTTTAGTGATTTCTCAATCTAAATATGTAATGGATCTCTTCAGACATTTTAAGATGACAGATGTAATACATGTGCTACTCATTTTTAGTTTAAAGTTAAGCTGAGTAAAACTTTTCATTATCCCAAAGTCGATGCTACTCTCTATCGACAACAGGTCAACATTCTTATTTATCTAACTCACAATTAGCCTGACATTTTTTTTTATTAGTGTGGTTTCTCAGTTTATGAAGGATCCCAGAGAAAGCCACTAGAAATTTGTCAAAATTATTGTCCGTTATCTCAAGGGTACCACTCATTTTGGCATCAAATATTGTTGAAGTTTAGATTCGTTGGTTAGCTTCACCAAATCTGATTGAACAAGCGACAATGATGATTGGAATTCCACCTCTAGTTATTTTTTTTGCTTCAGCACTAGACCATTGGTTTGGTCATGTAAGAAACATAAGGTAATCTATATTTCAACTACAGAAGTAGAGTATTGTGTCATCATTCATGCAGGAACATAGGTAATATGGATTAACCATCTCTTAGGTGAAATTGGGTTTCATGTAAAAACCTCGACTACACTCTATTGTGACAATCATAGTGTAATTTAAGTTGTTGACAATCATGTTGCAAACAACAACAAAAAATCATGTTGATCTCCATGCTCAATGTTTGAGATAGTTTGTTCAAGAGAAATGTGTCTCTCTTATCTATTACAAAACAAATGATCATATTGTTGATATATTTAACAAACCCTTGTCTAAAGCTAATTTTCTCAAGCTTCGTACTATCCTTGGGATTTGGGAAGCTTCAATTATGGGAGGTGTCATACTAAATTAATTTCACCTCCTGAATTTCTAAAGTCGTGTGCTAATGGGGGGTGTTGGAACCTCAAGTTTTGATGGTTCATCACACTTCTCCTAGAATCAGTCGATCAGGTGGTTGACCAACAACTGGAAATAGTCGATCAAGTGATCGACCAAAAGTCAAAATCATTCGATCGAGTAGTCTATTAGCATGTTGTTCAAATAGTCAAATATAGTCGGTCAATGGATCGACTAGCCGAGAAATCAAATATGGGTTGGACGCATGGATGGTCAAGTCAAGCAACTTTGACGAGCCGACTAGATGTGTATATTTGAAGGATTTAATTCCAACCATCGATGGTTGTATGTGGACAAGATCTTCCTGATTTATAGGAAGTTGGTTAGATCTTGAGACTATAAATAGAGGACTCGATGGGTCATTCTTACATAGATGTCTAACGTGTTAAAAATGTTCAATATGCTTTTAAAAATGTTCAATATGCTTTGTGATGTCCTGATCACAATGTGTTGTCATTAAGTGCTTCAATGGTGTCTTTAGACACCACCAATCTTTTATGAAGTTATTCCTATTTGATTATCTGTAGTTCTTCTAATTTGTTTCATATCAGGTTATACACAATCCCTAACATCAACCTCCTAATTGCACTCCTAAAATTTGTCAAAAGTGATGAAATGACTATAGAAGTATTTCTACAAGTGTACATCACTAATCTAAACTTCCTGGAGAAAGAAAAACACTAACTCTTACATATTCCTACAAACTTGGGCTAGAAAAAAAAAATCAAAAAAAGAGTCGAGAAGCAGGATGACAAGGCATATCCACTTGACCCAAACTTTATCATCTTGAAGATGAAATATTATCATCCTATGAACAAACTCATTGAACTCTACTTGACAATAGGTTTTGTTTGGCCCCATGATGCATTGAAGGAAGCCTTTTGAAAAAAGTGTTAGAACATAAACAAATAAATCATAATTATTGCAAATGATCTTAGAATGAAATCGATGATGGTCTTGGAAATTGAGGTCGATGAAGGGGAAAAATACAATGATAAGGAGCACAAGGAACATGATGGAAAATGTATATTTAAACTCAAACCCTATGAAGAAATTAGCAATGAAGACAACCAGAATGGGATGCACAAATAGTTGTCGATGTCAAAAGAGTCATAGAAGATTTCAAGGCCTGGGATGAAAAGGTCGAACTTGAAAGGAAATAAAAGGAGAAAAAGAAGGAGTTGTTGAGGGAAGCAACTAAGTACATTAATCTTGCATGACTGCTCAAAGAAAGAGCCAACAAAGTAAGAAATGAGTTTTTGAGATAAAATCCAAGGTAGTCATGGAATGCAAAGCAAAGAGAGTAGTGAAAGGGGAAAATGGCGAAGGTGATACCCATTCAAAATCTATATCAATTAAGAAAAGAGGAAGACATTGGAAAATTCACTATAAAAAACATAAAAAATGAAAGATCTAAACAAATACAAAGCATCAGAGGTGGAGTCATCAAGAAATAAATGAATCAAGGGTATGTTGATAATTGAAGAGAGGAAAAAATCATCCCAAACATCAAAGGAAGCGAACATAGTTCTCTAAAGAGTAGGAAGCCAAGTGGGATGCAAGGGAGTCTAACAATAAACGTTGCAGGTGTATCATTTTTCATTGAAATGGCCCAATATACTAAGAAAATACATATAGAAATTACTCATAAAATATCAATTCAAATAACCATTGATTTCTAGCATAGGGAAAGTTCAATAAAAATTATGTAACTCACAGGAGCAATGAGAGGTGAGGAACTTACTTGTGGTTAAGAACCCAACATACTTGTAATTTGATGACTTCATAAATGTAGTGATACCTTGATCATTGATCTGAAAAACCACAACAAAAAGTGGGGGGCAACTCTCGACCCAACCGTAGACCTTGTTACTTTAATTCTTCAGTAGCAGGTCACCCCTGAGCCCTCAATCCACTAGTATGCTAGAAATTCTTAGCATTGTCTTCTACAACCCCAATCTAAATAGAAATGTATTTTTCTCCTTATCCATCCTTATATAGATCCATCCATGATAAATAACTTGATTCCTAGGATCCACTTGTCATTATGTAATTCTTTCTTTATCTTATTTTAGGTTTTTTCCCATAAATTGTCGTTACTTATTTTACCCCTTTCTTGTATTACCCAAATATTTATTTTAAAGTACTTATTATGATCCCTTTATGATAATTATTATATTATTTTTTATTTATTTAATAATAATAATATGGGACACGACATCCATGGTACAAAATCCAAAAGAGGCATAATTGGTCGATCTATACAAGAAGTTACTAGACATGGCTAATGAAAATCTCTCAATCATCTAGAGCAAGATAAATAATAAAAAAGATAAAGACACAAACCAAAAAGGAACAGTTGGAAATTGATTCTCTCACTGAGTTGGTAGATAGATATGATGCCTTCATGGGGATCATACCTAAGTTCTTTGGAGGAAGAGGGAACATGAGAGAAAAAATAAGGAAGACAAAGAGAAAGGGTAGGAGGCATTAAATTGGAAGAAAGAGAGGACAAAATAAAAATCAAACTAGAAGCAAAAAAAATCATTGACAAAGAAGAGATATAAGGAACAAGAGGACAAACAAAGGTGACAACTAGAGTAGACGAAGAGGAAGCAAGAATCTATATAAAAGTGGGAAGTCAAGCTATAGAAAAAATCCAAAGAGGAAGTTGATCAAAAGTTGTAAGTCAATATAAGAAAAAGGAAGTGGAGGAAATGTAGTGAAGATAAAGGGAGACTCAAAGGTAGGAAATTGAACAATAGAGTACAAGTGGAGAGGGAAACAACAATCCATCTAACATAAAAATAATAAAACTAAAGAATAGAAGAAAAAGGACCTAATAGAAGAAAATGAGCTTAAAACTTGTCAAATTGTTGTACTCCGCTAGAGAAAGACTAGTAATGGAAAGGTATAAGATCGATGTGAAACTAATCAAGAAGTTGAAAAATAAAGAATAGGAAGATATTTATTAGAACTAGGAGAATAATGGATAAGTATGACAACCATGTGCACACCAAGACAATGACTCTACAGTGATGGCAAAAATGAGAGTGCCAAGAAAGTGGAGTTGCATAATAGAAAGTCTGTGATAGTGTCAATGGTGAAAAAATAGATTCAAACATGTCACATGGAAATAAAGGTGACTAAGACAAATAAGGGGGTCAGTATTATAAGAGATGAAGTGAATTAACCAACTTGAGCACAATTTTTGGGTTGGGATTCTTCAACGTGGAATCGATCAATAAGATATTGTCTTTATTTGATCTTGGAGTTGTCAACTAGGTTTTATTTATGGAGAAGAGGAATAATTATGTGATCCATTTGTATGAAGAGATATATAACACAAAGACCATTACCGAAGCAACCGTGGGATGAGAAAGAAAGAATATCAAGGCCAAATATAAGATGCACATATAGATGGTGTTTGATATGAAGAAGGGGATGTTGCAAACAATAGTGGGCTTGTCAAAAATTATCAACAAACCCATATTGCTTATGTCAACATCTAATTATGCAAAAATTACATAAAAAAACAAAGCCCTCAAGAGATAAAGCATGATAACACTTTAAGGCATCAATACAAAATTTTGAAAATATCAAGAGCTTCACATTGAAGTGAAGCAAAATGACAGGATGATAAAGAAATTAAAAAAGAGATATGGGGTCATCATATGCATAACCAAGAAATCATTTCCAACTACATAGGTCTAATAGGTAAGCTTCACATAAGTATATGTTAAGGATCAATAGAGTTAGCTGAAAAGGGTTAGGATATTTCGAGCAACTAGTGGAGGTAATGAAGTAAATTGTGACTAAAATCTATGGTACCTAGCATAATGAGGATAAGGCACTATACAATGTGGAAAATGGGCATGGACATAAGAAACAAAACATGGTGAACTTAACAACCATATGTCAGGATTATGACATAAACTCAAAGACCAAATTTGTGTGCCCATTTAGTTTTACTAAAAATTGCACAATGCCAAGCTCAACAAGTATGTGTTGGATACCTTTGAAGGTGCTATAATGAAGCACAGGGCCATGGAAGATGAGTTTAACACCTTGGACCAAAACCTATATCGAAATCAGATCCAAAGAGTAAGGGAATTATAGGAATTTTTTGATATGAAATAGGGTGCACCCATTTAAATACCAAAATGGAGAAGATCAATTATTTTCTAAGGAACAACTCACGTGTATCGATGATGAAGCATAGAAAAAAATTGCATGGAACCTACAAGAGAGTTCAATATTAGATGAATGGTAGGGTGACCAATATCTAAAATGGTGGGCATAGAGACTTGAATTCATAAGGAAAGGCCCATAGAAACTAGTCCAAGTAAGGGAATATCTAGAAGATATCATGGCCAAATACCATGACTTGTTGGAAGACAAGCCCACCGGGAAGGATATCGAGGAATGAATCATGAATGAATAAAGGATGTATGTGTAGAGTTATTGAAAATCTAGACCAAGGAATATTAGTCACTCTTAATGCAATGCCACCAATAAAGCATCTGCAAGAAACAAAGCACACTATTGCACAATAAATCAATTAAGTTAATAACATAACCAAACAATTTTGACCAAAACACGCCATGTAACCAAGAGGATACCAAGCAATCCAAGGTCGAAGCATAGTGTTAGGTCCGAACATACGCCTATTTTTGTAGTCAATTTCCATAAATACTAGGCTAGGCATGTGATGCAATGTAATACGATAAATTTTGACCTTATCAAACAAACTAATATAAGGGGCACCTGATAAAAATTGACCTAGTCAACTGGCCCATCTACTATAAGTAGAGATAGTCATAGGAAGAATAGGTTAGACATTATTTGATACTTAATGTTTCGTGATCTAAGTGCTTGGCATACTCTATTGATGGTTGAATCTATGCTTTGTGGTCTATTTTTGAAGGTTATTGCTCTACCTTTTGATAGTGGGTTTTCTTCCCAATATCAAGTTGTTTCCCAATATAAATCTCATGTAGGATGATGGATCCTGGATTGTAACTTAACTAGATTAAGTTAATGCTAAGTTAATGTTTTTTTTATTGTTTATATATTTCTCATGCATTTCTTGTTATTGTGTTTCCTTTCATGCATGTTAATGCAAATGCTGTATAAACAATCACAAGTATTTACTGATATAAGAATATTTATGTTTTGTTATAAGTTTGTTGCTAGTTAGTGTAATACTCTACGGAGTTGAACCAACTCGCTTGGTCAGGACTCAATCTGTTTGTTGTTATTTGGTGTTTTCTTAGTTTGGGGTCCATCTTAGACTCAATAAACATCAGGAGCATGTTGCACAAATCCTGAACACACTATGACAACATATGTTGCAAGTAACATTAGGAAATTTTACCTTTGACACAAAAGATATTTAGTATTTGGGTTATATCATCAATCATTCTAGTATCCATGTAGACCCATAGAATATTAAGGTAATCAAGCACTATCCTTTTCCATGAAACAACATAGAGCTATGAAGTTTTCTTATCCTCACAAACATATATCAAATATATGTGTTGGATATTTCTCATATTTCTTCGCCATTGAACCAAATCATGTGCTCCAAGAAAAAATTCTACTAGAAAAGAGAGCATAAATGTGCATTTGAAGAAATCAAAACATGACTATGATTTATGCTAGTGTTATCCATGCCATACATCCATCACCATTTCAAGATCGAGACTGAGGCATCAAATTATTTTCTCAATTGAATGCTCACTCATGATGGACATCCTATTGAATTTAACTTAGAACCAATATGTAGAGGTATTTTACCTATGAAAAAATAATACACCATATTTCAAGCAATGAAGTACTGGTGGAACTACATACTGGGAAAGGAGACCCTTATTCATTCAGATCATAAGTTTCCTTAGTGATCCGGATTTATGTAGGAACACAATGAAATACAAAAATACACATAAACATAGAGATGCAGCAGAAATTAGATTTCATTTCATTAATAACAAATGACTGAAATATGCTTACAGACAAAATGGAAATAAACTAGCTAGGACGCTGGTAGCTTATCTCTGAGAAGAGATGTGGCCGCTACTCGCATCCATGAGAAGAAGATTACAATCAGTCTCTGAAGGCCCTTTTACAATAAACGGGAATGCCAAAATTCCTAGACATCCAAAAACCTAACCCTGGGAGATGAAGCGCCAAAAGTCATGTGGGCCCCATTTGGGTAAGTTGGTGCATCAACTTCTTGGGGTTGTAACTTTTGCATACGATCTTCGTTTTAGGCGTATGATAGCTCGTTGGAAAGATCGATCCGAGGCCTACAATGATCGAGAAAAAATAGCATCATTATATGTTGTTTTGCAAGAGAAACATACCCAAAAAAACATCGTTTAGGGCCTCAAAATGGCCCCGGAAGTTCAGGACCCAAAAAAACTGCTAAAAATAGTAAACTGTGCGAAAAATGAAAAACTAAAAGAAGCAATGGTGGGGGTCCAAGTGGAATAGGTGGGTGGCCACCAATATCCACCTAGATCACTCCTCCCCCCTTAGGAAGCAATGGTCCCCATTGCGTTGAGTTCCTCCATGAGATGAGGAAACTTCTGCTGAATTTGGTCCCTGGTGAGCCATTTGCCTTGGTGAAGGAGTTGGCCTACTTTGACAACTCAATATAGCGGTATCCTTTGTTTTTGGGTGTGCTTGATCTGTGTATCCATGATCTGATCAGTCTTGGCTTGTTCCATGTAGTCTAGATTTAACTCTGTTGGTGTGAGTTGTTCTGCCATGTCGGATGTGTCTAGTAGAGGTGGAAAGTAGGGTCGAAGGCGGTCCACATTGAACACTAGGTGTAGACCAAGGAATGGTGGAATGTTGAGCTCAAAGGCATTTTCCCCTACAGCCTTGGTGAGGGTGTATGGCCCATATCGAAGCGGATGAAGCTTGCGATGGGGTCCAGCGAGGCGCTCCTTTTGCAAATGTAGCCACACTTTGTCGCCCACTTGGAAGTTGTGTGGAACCCGATGTTGATCATGTCGTTGCTTGTACTTAGCATTGACTCTGTCCAAGATGTCATGAACCTGTTGGCGGATGTGTTGAATGTGCTCAATGAAGTTGTTTTCCTTATCTGCCTCAGACTGGACATGAGCTGAATCTTCCTGAGTAGCCACAAATGGCATGGCTATGTCAATGGAACATAGTGGCTGGAATCACAAGCCCACTTGAAAGGGGTTGTGGCTAGTTGAGCTATGGAGAGCTTGGTTGTAGTTGTGTTGTACATAGGGGAGGCTCTCATCCCATGTGCATGGATGCTTTGAATTGTACATGCGCAGAATGTGTATGATCATCCGGTTGACGACCTCTGTCTGGCCATCAGTTTGCAGATGGAAAGTTGTGGACTTGGTGAGCTTGGTGTCCAACATCGACCAGAGGCTAGACCAAAATGTACTGAGGAACCTACTGTCCCGATCTGAGATGATAGACTGCGGGATCCCAAAGTGTACCCACACTCGTTCAAAGAAGGGTTTAGCAGTGGCTTCTGTTGTGATATTCTTCTTGCAGGCCATCATAATGGACATCTTTGAGAATCGGACGACGACCACAAAAACACAGTCATTGCCATGCTTAGTAGAAGGAAGGCCCGACATGTAATCCATAGAGATGGATTCCCAAGGTCGACTGGGGGTAGGAAGTGGAGTATAGAGGCCTTTCTTCTTGATGGTCGGTTTGGCAATG
>ML793019.1:230885-242282 GCA_009831015.1 Picea engelmannii
AGACAATATAATACTTATGAAACTCCAAGATTTATATAGACAAAGGTTTATAATGCAAAGTATACAAGAATTTCAGAGGGGTGGAGTATTGAAATACAGAGCATAGGGTACAGAGTATGAATTTATATCAACAAATGTCTTTGTAGATAAGTTTAGGAGAGGGATGGTTTTTATTATGGACAAGTTCTTTCCATCCACGGGACCATGTTTTTATGAGGCAAAATATGGGCAATATTATACAGTTTCAGGTCAAAGAAGTTGAGTAGGTCTATATTCAATGGAAACTTGTAAGAGCAAGGTGGAGGCCAAGATTTGAAATCTAACTATTGTCATGATGAGTGTTGACTGAAAAGAACTTACAAACTAGACTAGTCATACATTCCATGAAAATATTAAAGAATTTTTAATAGTTACCTCCATTTTTTGCTTGAGTTCGTTTTTTTTACATTGTTGGTCCTCAATTTTTTTTTTGTAGTTTTTACCTCCCTTGTTACAAATTATTTGGTGTCAACATGCTCAATTGATCCTTCAACCTGGAACATTAATGAAAAAGGAGAAGGGCATTAAAATGCAGAAAATCAATGTATAACTGCCTTTATGAAAATAGATCCATTGCAACAAGCCTAGTGATTGAAGTTTCCTCCTTGTAATAAAATTTTATGAAGAGTCAAGAAGATTGTATATTTTGGAAAGAACAAAAAAACATTCTCTCTTAGCAAACCTCCAGGTAGCATATCCAAATTTCTTGTATGTCTCCAAAGTAGTCATAGCACAGTTCTTCAATCCATATTGATATACATATGGAGAATCCTCCCCCGTTGTAAAGTGTTTGAATGACCCCATGCAAATTGTCATGTAGCTTCTCAAAATTTCTATAATAAAATCATATCTCTATTTTGTTGTTGAGATGAGGATTGCAACATGATAGTGCTCTGGAAACCTCAATTCCAAGAAAACTAACTTGAAGAAATTTAATAATAGAGGGTTTGAATGAAAATATTCTCGTTAAAAGAAATATGATTATCTTGTTCAAGCTGCTTCTATCATTGTCAAGTTGTTTCTTATGATACCATTGAATAGTAAGTATTCTCATAATGGTTGAACCAACCTATTAAAATGAAAAATGCAACTCATACATTAACTGATGGGAGTTAATTGATGCCAATCTTCCTTGCTTTCCATAAGATAGAGCCATCTTCTAATGAGCAACCGTGATACTATAGAAATACTTTCCAATATTCTGAACAAGTTTTCTTGGCTTGTCCCTATATACCAACTACTTATTTTTCTATTGTTGGTGTCCTTCTACTCCCACTGCAGGTTCTTGTGTGAGAGCAACAAGGCCTCCCATTGTTGGTTCTTGTGGAGCAACAACAAGTCTTCTTGATGTAGCAACACTAGAAACTTATATGGGCTCTTAGGATGGATTTGAACTGTGGAGTGGAATGAGATGGTGAAGGATAGAGTAAGATAATGTCATGATTCATATGCAGTAATGATAAGGGATAAAGGTGATGGTGTCCATGAATTTTGCAGCAAGCATATGATCTTCTCTAGCATGTTCTTCATGAGCTTCCATAGCAAAAGCAAACATTGTTGTACAAGAATGTCAACAATATTTTTGTACCTAGTTCAGAGATATTGTTGATGAAGCTTTGAGGGAAGACTACTTTTGTAAAAAAATGTTTTTCTATAGGTTCTTGTGGGGCAGTAATATTTCCTCTAACTAATGTCTCTAATTGATTTCCTTACTGTTGGTTCTTGTGGGGAAATAGTAGGGTCTTCATGAGGCTAGTAGGTGTTGGTTCTTGTGTAACAACACCTTTTCTTCTTTTTATGAGCTTATCCTGGTAGTTGGTTCTTGTGTGACAACCACAGGGATTATTAGCATTGGTTCTTGTGTAACAACACCAACATTTCTCAAATGCATCCATCCTTAGAACTTTTTTTTATTTATGTTGCTTCTGTAGCAATGGTGGATTGGTGAAGTACTACTAAGAATGGGAACAATCCACAAGATTGTAGCATACTAGTAAATGTAGATCATGGAGAAAGATGGGATCAGTAGTAGGCAGGGAGTGAGGGAACTTTGAAGGATTGGTGGTGGCAGGATCCATTTATTCGACAACTATTAAAACTAGAAGGGTAGTTTAGCCTTGTAAGTGGGCCAAGTTACTTTATTAGTTGGGTTAGGAGTGGGTTATGAGTGTTAAATTTGGCAGCATCGACAGTCATTCTCCAATGAGAGGCCATATGGGCCACCCTGAGGCTAGCCAGGGAGATTTGGAGAATCAACCAGTCTTGTGAGGTATTGACAAAAGCCAGGGGGAACGTACAACCTATGTGAGTCAAACCAAAAGTCAGGATGAACAAGATGCTATGTGAGTCTAAAGAAAAACTCAGGGGGAAGGTACAACCTCTGTGAGCATAGACAGTCTAGTGCAAAAGTCAAGGGGAATGTACAACCTCTGTGAGCATAGGCAGACTAGTGCAAAATTCGGGGGGAACATACAACCTCTGTGAGCCTAGTCAAACCTTGTGATCCATGAGAAAAAGTCAAGGCATCTAGCAAAAGTCTTTCAGCAAGGTCTTTTAGGTCTTTGTCAGGTCAGCGTCATTTTGGCAAGCTCTTTAAGAGAAGAACATTCATGGTGGATATTTGTAAGTGATCTTACATTATTAATGCAATAAAGGAATATCGTTTGTTGGGGTTTTTCTCCCTGTACAAGGTTTCCCCAGGGTATATGTGTTGTTGATGTGCATGCTTACTCATCTACATATTTATTGCTATTTGATTATGATTTGGTATTGTTGAAGTGTATTAAGCTGGAATCAAAGTGTTGAAGAAAATAAAAGAATTAATCCGCATAAGAAATCAAGATCATAATTTAACAATGAGTGGGTTATGAGTGGGTGGAGCAGAAATTCATGCAGATATTGCAGAGGGAAGGAGTAGGACAAAGTTATGGTGTGGTAATAGTGATTCAAGTAGTGGTTATGCTCAACCACATACGCAAGAAAGGATTCATAAAATTTAGTAGGCCATTACTTCTGAGCTGAGAAGAGGAAATTAGATGGGCATACAATAGTGTCAATGGCTGAGTATGATGAACATTAGGTCTTCTATAGCAGTGGAATTATTGATACAATAGTGTGATGTCCTTGTGGTGTAGGTCAATAGCTTGAATGATTTTGCAACAAGCTCCTAGGAACTTGATCTTTGGACATGGTTCATCCAAGGACTCGGCATTACATCATAGCACACTTGTTTTCACATCTTGGTGATATGCCTATTTCATGAAATTTTTCCTTAAAAAATCACTTGTTCATGGATTGACCTCCATGATCCTTCTTTGACTTGCAAAAAAAGTAGCATTTTTGCTTGCAACTTAAGGTGAGATTATGGAGGAAAATAGATACGAGGAATTTTTTCTTCAATAAAAAATCAAAATGAGTGCAAATAATGCGTATAAAACAGATCTATTAAAGGATTCATTAAAAATTTCATTGTTACCTGATGAGGAGTGGTGACCAGCCTAGACTACTCGTTAGTGTTTCAATGGTGACTTCTTCGTCTGATGTCCAATTAGAGGCATATTATAGTGGATTCATAGAGATACACCTACTATAAATAGATTTTGAAATGGATTTGAAATAATATGTCAAACATGTTGAGAAACATACTCCAAGGTATCATTGTCTTTCATTTTCATCCTAGACCAATTGTCACAGTTTTGGTATAACTTTTGTGTCTGATGACAAATCGACTTGATTCCACTTGGATATGGAAGTATCTTCGTGTAGATATCTCCAGTAGAACAGGGTTTGAAAAAATGAAAAGTTCATCGGTCAAGTATACCAAAGAACAGTCGAGGAAACAAATTTTTATCAGTGCAAATTTAGGATAGGGAGTTAGTAATTAGGGAATAACTTTCTCGTACAATATAGAAATGAGGTGATTCAAGTTATTTTAAAGATATACCCATTTAGTTTACCAAAAATTTATTGTCCAAACTCTGCTCTCGGTGAGATTAGCGCTCCCAAGTGCCACAAGAGTCTGCTCAACAAGTTATTTTTTCCAAGTGATGATCTGGGTTCGTGTGAATTTTTATAGGTGTATAATTTTCAATGTGATGTATCCACATACCAAAAATTACAAATACCCATCTCCTAAGTTGTGTGATATCCTCACAAATGGCTAATACAAAAATACCTAAAGCAAGAATAAAAGCAAATAAAGAATTCAAAATGTGGTATAATGATACTAGGATCCTGACATAACTGTTGTGGGAACAAGAATTGTCCCATTATCTATAAGATGGATATAGTGAGAGCCTAACATAACCACCATGGAATCCACAGAGTCTCTCACTATTCCTAAAACAACTTCCACATTTTGTTCATGGAATTGTGATTCTTGTATGATAATGACTTAAATAGTTGATCAAGGAATCAAAACATTAGGTAGTGTGCATTTGGAATCATGCCTAGGATCAAAAGGCTAGGTGTAGGGCTGAAGTAATCAATAATGAAGAATCAAAGGTTGGAGATGATTCTAAGATGAAAAAGGATCATGGTTTAGTGGAAAGACAATAAAGGAGAAAGGAGATAGTACTGCATAAAGAAGATAAGGAAGGGAATGATAATGGCATAAAGACAATAGGATGGCATGGACATGGGTGGACTAAGATGAGATTATAATGAAACTAAGTACTCAATCAACCCAAGATAAAACATATTACTGATGAAAATAATGAAGATTCACCACATACCCATTAATTGATCTAGATGCAGGCTTGAAGATTTATACATCCCCTTCTCCAGTGGAATCCTCATTCACCAGTGCTTCCTTCCTTGGCCAAACTTCCTGCAAAAGGGGGTTAGTACTGCAGGTGGATCTTATTGCATCACAAAAAAAACCTTATAATTTTAACTCATACAATTATATGGATGCAAAACACTTTGTATGAGACCCTACAAAGAGGATAGTCGACATGTTCTCTTTGCTCTTCCCCTTACCATGTGTTATCTAAAACTAGTACAAGAAACATTATTGTGCCCTTGACACCTCTCCGAAAATGGCACAAAAAATGTTTGTATTTCTATATGTTTTCTATTCAACCAGGAACACACGTGTATTTTATCTTATCAACCAAGGTTTCCAATTATTTTCTTGTGAGATGTCGTGCATTGTATGTGTGGGCTACAAAGTTTTAACTTGTACTAGTTTCCTAATATGATCCTAATAAAAGGAAATTACCTCTTTAATCTACATATCAAAGGGACATTACGGAAAGGAAACACACCACTAAATTGTATCCTACTATGTCCATAAGTATTGTAAAATCAGGTTTCATTTAGTTATTCGATCCTCAGGATTGAACCTTCTTGCAACAATGCTTCATTTTGGTATATTTAGGATACAACTTAATAAATTGCATTGCAGGAAATCAAAACACACCACACTTGTGGAAAAGTAAACACACTTAAGTGAGTATGAATGATAATGATAGTTCAAATAGTCTCTCGCTCTGCGAGGTAATGCATAATTCTACCATGCTCTATTTGACTATTTCCATCATCATTTATCATCATGCATAAATCTACACTTCTCATTTGATCACAAATTAACAAGTAAATATAGAAAAGAACATAATAAAGAGTTTAAGATATGGAATTAAAAAGAACATGCAACCTATGGAAATAACCTACAGATCTAGAGCTTGTAAATAAAATAGAATGATAGCAAAGTAAAACTAGATGAGAAAATAAATAATATGTATATACATCAAAGAAAACTATCTACAAATCCATAGCTCTTTTTCTCTAGACTGGGCCCCCTCTAGAGAGAAAGGAGCTGGGATTTTAACAATGCTTAGCAACTAAAAATCAACATGTTAGCACTGAAAGTTACACTTTGACTGCTAAAGTGCAAGCTCGGTACCCATCAATAGTTTTATGAGATAATTCTTAAAATGTGGTGTCAAATGGATAAAACTCAGTTCAACAGTGTTAAACCACATGAAATTCTAAATAAAATGCATCAGCAAAAGAGGTCTTGGCTAACTTAGATCAAGGTTTTAAGGATAAATGTGGATAGAAAGAAGACTTTAGTGAGAAAAGTGTAGTAAATCTACCACTAGCATCAGGATTTACCAGTAGACAAAGGAAGGAAGAACTTTCGATACAAGAACTTCTTAAATCAAAGCTAAAACTATGAGAACAGTTATAACAACATCACAATCGAACCTCCATTTCAATACAACTACAAAACACCATTTGAATCATTCAATGACAGTAAAATTTTAGAGTGAGAAAGAAACAAGATGGCAAGAGAGAAAACTGACTTCCATTAGACAAAAATTCATCAAGTCTGATACATCAACCAGAGTAGGCTCGGTTACATTAATATCCCCAAAAAGAGTTTTTTACATTAACCATTCGAACCTTCCAAATCACTTCTAATGCTTCATTTATAGCCTAGATAGGGAATGATAGCATACAATGCAAGTTCCATCCTCTAGCATAGGATTCTCCCATCCAAAACTGAAGTAATTACACCTGTACAAACTGGAAATAACAAATTGCTACAAAAAAGGCTAATGTTGGCAACTATCCTAAGTTCTAACACCTTAATATTGCATGATGAGGTGTCCTTTGAGTGCATTCCCTCTTCTTGCTAAGTATCCTCAAGCTTTAAACTGACCTCCAAACAATTGTACCATGCTCCCCTATCCATATGGAAATCGGTGATCCTCTTGAAACCATCAAAATAGGAGTTCACAACATATCCTGTAACATTGATTGTATCAACCAATTCGCAACGAAGTTCACAGCGCTTGACTATAGAAACCAGTTTGCAGCGTCAGGCGCTGCGAACTTTCCTGTAGCTACCAAATTAGTCTAGTAAATCCCCAAAATACCCAAAAAACCTTCTTCATAGTTAGGGATGCCTGTAAAATTTAATAATTTGGTGTATGAGTGAAAAACTCAGTCATAGGCATCATACTTCCTAGAAATCTTCAAAAATGAAAGGAAAAAGCATTACCAAAACTGAGATTGCTTAAGGTATTTCATCCATCTCTTTCTGAGCCTGGAACTCCTCCTTGTGGTAGCTTGGGCCAACACATTCAAATTTCTTTGGGCTAGTTCTTCCTTAAAAGGTTGCAGCTCCAGTTTAAGTCTTCTGATCTGAGCTTGTAAATATTTGTTTTGTCTGTATAAATTCTTAAGTTGCCTATGGAGAGGCAGAAACCTTTTTGTTATAAACCTGGATTTATCAATAATTTCAAGATACATATCGATAAGATCCTTCAACTTTTTCCTTTCAACCAACCCTTCTCCTTTCAATTTAGCAATTTCATTTATAGCCTCTTTAAGCCATCTATTCATCCTTTTGAAGGTAGGGTTTTCTAGAGGAGTGGTTATGTCTACGACCTCAATATGCCTTTCAATAGCTTCAGCTTTACCTTTACCCTTTCTATTCATGGGAGCTTCCACTATGTCCTCATTTTCAATACTTTCTTTCTTTGTTGATTGTTGGAGTTACTTCACACACACCTAGGATTTGTTTTTCCTAAGGTTTTTCCTTGTTTATTAGTCATTATTCAGTCTCCTCTATTTTAGGAATAATAACCTCTAGGGAGAATATTCTCTTCAGTTTTCACTTCAGTTTGATCAGTTGAGTGGAGTCTAGATACTACATTTGGATTATCACCATGCAGCATTGGGATCATCACCAACTAATGTGCATTGTCCTTGGGATCATCACCAGACTAGCGCATTACTCATGATTCCCTGATCTCCTCCTCACTTCACTATGTTTCAGTCAGTTAACTGAAGACTGATAGACTAGGTGGCAGTTCACTCCTATAACTTCCTGAGAGACTGGACTAGGTGGAAGTTTACTCCCATAATTGTTGGTTTGTGTCCAGATTACTCTAGACCACCACTATGGCGCACTAGTTATTCATGTATCCTATATCTATTGTAAAGTATTCACTCTTTGAGTGTGGAATACGGTTAATGAGAATTCTTTCATTCTTTCTCTCTTGCTTCTTCTTTCTCAATTTCTCTTTGAAAATGTGTGTGGTATTTTCTATCTAGATCTATTCTGTGTAGGTTCAACAAATTTACATGGTATTAGAGCCAACGGACTGCTAAGCAAAAGCTACACCAAATTATTTTTTGCAGGTACTGAAGATTGAAGAACACAGAAAAGATGGATTATTCGTCAGCAATACTTCTCACGCCTCATAACTGTTTGGAGTGGAAGAAAAAAATTATGCTTATGCTCAAATGCAAAGGCTTGTACCAAATAACTATGGAAATGGAAGTAGAGCCTGATTCCGCTGATGAGAAAAACGATTTTCTTAATACACAAGATATGTCCATAGGATGTATCCTCTGGTTTATTTCTCCTGAAATTCTCCATCAAGTATATGATGACTCACAAGAATAAACTCCAAATGAATTATGGGCTAGATTGGAGGTTCTATTCGGGAATAAAGAAGATTGTGCATATTTCATGCAGGAGGTTGAACAGATAAAGCCAGAAGATCAAACATTTTATTCTGAAGAGTCTTCTCCACAAGTATTTGCACAAATTTGTATTTTATTAATTGAATATGATGTCTACTCCATTTCATATTTGTTTTTTGAATTTCATGTGGAATATATATGGAATTCATCTCTGGGGTCACATGTAGACATTTTTCCATGTGCAATGCATGCATCTCAGGAGACAAAAAGGGAGTTGAGCACATCAGATTCAATTATGATATTTTCTGAGAAAAATTTGCAGAAAAAATTTGGATATTTGAATTCCCCTCGATAAAATATCAAATTTCAAAACAACAATCGTCCAAAACAGAGTCTAGGAAGTGAAGTTATGATCATTTTAATATCAACAAAATTTCAGCGTTTTTCCAGAAGTGGTCACACAGTTTTCAAAGTTTCATCCAAACTTTATTTGGATCTTCTTCATTACAAGAAGAGAAAGTGGATATGTGTGGAGATATCAATGGTGCATCTACTTCATCATATCTGTGTAGACATCTACATCTTCAACAAAATCTTCAACGAGCACAAACTTGCACAGTTGTGAGGTCTTCTTAGAGTGAAGAACATGGTTGCTTAGCAACTTCTTTTTGTTCCTTCTCATTATTTTGTATGCATTATGATTTGAGGGGGAATTTTTTCCCTCTTTCCTCGTTTATTTCAGTGTATATTTTGTATTTGGGTACCTAACATGGCCTCGTTGTTGGGACCCATTCTTTATTTTCACCATATTGATGTTCAAGGGGAGTGTTGGAGTTAGGATTTCTGATTCCTAAGGTTTTTCCTTGTTTATTAGTCATTATTCAGTCTCCTATATTTTAGGAATAAGATTCCTATAGGGAGAATATTCTCTTCATTTTTCACTTCAGTTTGATCAGTTGAGTGGAGTCCATATGCTACATTGGGATTATCACGATGCAACATTGGGATCATCACCAGCTAATTCACATTGTCCTTGGGATCATCACCAGACTAGCACATTACTCATGATTCCTTGATCTCCTCGTCACTTCACTCTGTTTCAGTCAGTTAATTGAAAATTGATAGACTAGTTAACTCAGACTAGGTGGCAGTTCACTCCTGTAACTGCCTGAGAGACTACACTAGGTGGCAGTTTACTCCCATAATTGTTGGTGTGTGTCCAGATCACTCTAGACCACCACTATGGCACACTATATATATTGTAAATTATTCACTCTTTGAGTGTGGAATACGGTTAATTAGAATTCTTCCATTCTTTCTCTCTTGATTCTTCTTTCTCAATTTCTCTCTGCAAATGTGTGTGGTACTTTCTATCTAGATCTATTTTGTGCAGGTTCAACACATTTACACTGATGACCTGGTGAAAGGCCTCCTAAATATAACTTCAACTACAACAGATGGTGAGGGGAAAAGTAACCTCCTTCCTTTTGTGCATGTGGCTCTAGTTGATGGAGTTTCTACTGACTCTGGAGCTGGTTTGGGTGAAAGCTCCCTGTGTGGAGAGTAAAGAGATCCCTCTTCTCCTTCCTATTCCTTAGGAGCCTCATCATTTTTAACAATGCCTTTTCTCTTCCTCTTCTTACTTGTCTCTGTATGTACAACGCTATCAGCCTGAAGAGGGCTCTCCACCTTAGATTGTGGACTAGGAGAAACATTCAATTGAAAGTGTGCAGAGGAAATGAACTGCTCCCAGTCCATGTTTTTCTTTTTTAACTCCTCCATAACAACCATATTAATCAACCCTAAGTGAAAAACACTTGTGTCAACTGCCTTTGAGTTAGCCTGGACTCTGTCAGCCATTTTTCCAATGCTTCTAAAAAAATAGAAAGGGAGATGCATGAGATATTTTCCTATGAAGTGAAACAAAATTCTAATGTGGTACTGATAAATCATATTAAACATGCCCTCATAGGAGAAATATATTGATCTAAAATTGAAGAAGACTTGAAAAACTTGAATAAATATTGCAAGTGAAATGTTATGTGTTTAAAGAAATCGGATCAATTTGCAACACATAGTTAAGGATTACTTATGTAGAAATACACATAGACTGCAGCATAAAAACATTGAACATCAGACATAAACACAGCAACTTGATAAAGGAGTTCACCCCACTCCGGGCCACATCTCTTGGTCCAGCTTCCAATGGATCATTATTATTAAATTGCTCAAAGTGCTCAAAAACATGCCTTACAATGCTCAAAATGACAAACTGACTGCTCCAATGGCTCCGCAGCGTCCCAAAACTCCTGTCTGGGCTCTTTCGGCACCTAAAACAGTCGAAAAATGAGAAAGATATGCCTCCTTGAAGCTCCTTCTCCAATTTTGTTGTCTCTGGTTCTACAAATTGTACCCTTGTGCTTCAAACTTGGCACACACGCTCATTTAAGCATAAAGAACCCAGTCCCGTGCATAACCGCGCACCGGTACAAACCGTAGGACGGTTAAGGGCGCACCAACCCCTAACCGCCTAGGCACTTGGGCGCATGGCGCATGGAACCATAGGCTGGGCACAAAAGTAGTTTAATCGTTGTAACTCCCGGGTGGTTGACCACCGGTCAAACCATACGCATTAACCAAAGGTTATAACATTCCCGCGTGCATGTTTTAAATGGAAACATATATATATATGTATTGCAATGTAATACATTGCAATACATTACAATGTAATATTATATCGCGCGCACCAAAAGTTTGGGTTTAACATATGCAGTCGTATGTACAATGATGTGTCCACGGGTCGGGGCTTAGCCCCGGCCCGCCCCCCTTTCCAACTATTACAACATTGCAATTCAAATATATGTGCGTTGGATTATGTAACAAGGAACACGGGTCGACACCATGGTTAGCGCAATT
>ML793019.1:265580-310733 GCA_009831015.1 Picea engelmannii
TCCAACGAGCTATCACACGCCTAAAACGGAGATCGTATGCAAAAGTTACGACCCCGGGAAGTTGATCTACTAACTTACCCAAACGGGGCCCACATGACTTTTGGCGCTTCATCTCCTAGGGTTAGGTTTTTGGATGTCTATGACTTTTGGCATTCTCGTCTATTTTCAAGAGGCCTCTAGAGCCTCATTTAATCATCTTCTCACGGATGCGAGTAGCAGCCACATCTCTTCTCAGAGATAAGCTACCAGCGCCCTAACTAGTTTATTTCCATTCTGTCTGTAAGCATATTTCAGTCATTTGTTATTAATGAAATGAAGTCTTATTTCCACTGCATCTCTGCGTTTATGTGTATTTTTGTATTTCATTGTGTTCCTACATAAATCTGGATCAATAAGTTTGTAGATATTCATATTTCCAAGAAAATACATCAGCAGACTCCTTTAATAACTTCACATACTCAGACCTTTGTTCCTTTGATCAATCGCTAGACAAATTGACATATTTGGGATTTTCCTTTGTACCTAAGTTGCATTATGTCACATCAGCTTCTTCACTTGAACCTTTAACCTTTACAACAACATCATTTTTGTCAAATAATCTCTCCAAAGGAACCAATCCTTTGGGAATATGGTTACTGGGAAGTTGGACAATCTTATGGTCTGCAATTTTGTTGAGGAAAATATCAGCATGAGGGATTTTTATATCATCATGATCTTGATGAATGTGAAGAGAAGAAAACTCTTCCATTATTCCCAGGAATCTCTTAATCTCAAGATCATCCTCAAAAACCTTCCAATGTTTGACATTGTCAGGTATAGAAGGTGTATACTTTGCTTCCACGTCATATTTGAGCTTGGGGGGGAAAGGGATCTTAAAGTTACTTGTAGAAACAACCAAAGAATCTGCCAAAGCATTATCTTCCCTTATAACAAAAGAGATGTTAAAATCTAAGAAAAAATTGTCAATAAGATCCCAAACTTCATTTATGTAAGTCCTTAATCTGGGATGTTTTGCTTGATACAAATTTTTAACCTGATGCACAATTAGTTCAACATCTCCAAAAACTACTAACTCCTCAATCTTCATATCTTTAGCAACCCTCAAACCCAAGACAAGAGACTCATACTCTGCAATATTATTTGTGGTATCAAACTCTAGTTTATAAGATAAGGATATGATTTCTTGAGCTAGGGAAATAAAAATCACTCCAACACCAACACTTTCTTTAGAAGAAGCCCCATCAAAAAACATCTTCCAAACTGGGGTATCTTGAGGAGGTGTCTCACAAGTTTTAACAGGTTGTTTTCTGATTTCAATGGGTGATACAGAAGCATCAATGAGTTGAAGGATATTGGATCAATGTCAACTTCATAAATTGGATTGTTTATAGGATTAGCTTCATCACTAATGATGTAAGCTAGTTGTGCTTCACTATAAAGCCTTTTGTGCTGTCCTCGAAACATAGGATTAATGGCATATGAAAGGTCCATCTGCAAAGTTCCCTCTATTCTCTTAATCCAAGATCTTGAAAATAGCATCCTAAACTTAGGGGGGACATCAGCTACCACAATATCCATGACCACACTCTTCATGGGCAGTTGAAACATGGTAACAACCAACAATGAGTTGGTTTGGGTGAAACCTTCATGTGTGGAGAGTAATGAGATCCCTCTTCTGCTTCTTTTTCCTTAGGAGCCTCATCATTTTCAACAATTCCTTTTCTCTTCTTCTTCTTACTTGTCTTTGTGTGTACAATGCTATCAACTTGAAGAGGGATCTGCACCTTGGATTGTGGAGTAGGAGCAACATTCTATTGAAAGTGTGTAGAGGCAATGAATTTCTCCCAGTCAATGGTTTTCTTCTTTAACTCCCCCATCACAAGCATCTTAATCAGCCCTGAGTGAAAAACACTTGTGTCAACTGCATTTGACTTATCGTGGACTCTGTCAGCCATTTTTCCAATGCTTCTAAACAAATATAAAGGGAGATTCATGAGACATTTTCCTGTGAAGTGCAGCAAAAGTCTAATGTGGTACTGATAAATCATATTGAACCTGCCCTCATAGGTGAAATATATTTGGATTTCCCTTAGCATCTTATCAAATCCTTCAATCATGTGGCTCCTGGGCACTCCCTTTGATAGATTATCTCCCTGACATTCTGGTTTAAGGAATTCTTTGGAGAAGGTTGCATTTAGGTTCATGGCCTTAAACCATATTTTACCAGTATTTGGTATTTCAGTTGTTGCTATTATGGTTGCTTCAGATAATTCAAGTTCAAGTGTTCCAACTTTTGTTTTGGTTCCATCAAAATTCAAATAAAATTCTCTAGCCACCTCAGGGTGCCCCCTCTGCATCTTCTGACAGAAATTAAAACATCCCACTCTTTGGAAGACTTCCATGATCAAGCATTCAGTAGAAAACAACTGCATTTCATAGGGATTATTCCTCACAATGCCCCCTCCCTTGTGATCCTTCTTCTGTTGTGGACTATCCATCGATGTCATAGGAAGAAAATTTAACCACCAATTTGAGTGATGCAAGAGGCAAAACAAAAAAAATAGAGGATTTAGGGTTTTGATGGATAATCTCTTTCAAAGGTTGGTTTTGTCTAAGGTTTTAGTGTTCTTCAGCCTATTTGACCTCTAGGATTAAGAAAGGACAATTGATAGTCAAGGAGATGAATGGATACTACACAGGAAAAATAAGATACAAGGAGACAACTTGTTGTAAAAATATTTTGTTCAATACTTCACCATCATCTTTACAAAATTCATCATGACTTTACTGGCAATTTTTTTTTTAATTTCAAAATAGAAAGCCTTGAATCTAAAATGGATATGTTGATGGAAACAAGATGGTAAAAGGCTCTAAAACAGGTGATTAATAGTGCCAGGTTATTGCACTGAGTTTGCAGCGCCAGAACAAGGGATTCACAGCAGAGTTCGTAGCATAAGCAGAAATGGCCAAATATGGGATAGGTAAGGTGGCCTAACAACAAGGTTTGTTTAAGCTTTGGTAAAAAGAGGTTGAGAGATATGCAATTGGATGAGATTTGTGGTAACATGGGTACGTAGGATAGTTGGCAACGCGGATCACTAGTTTGTAGTGCCTAGGAGAAGAAATGTTAAACACAACCTTTATTGTTCTTCAACAGAGCTAAAAATACTCATGGAGCACCTGGAGGTTGAGACTTGAAAACTGATATGCTTGAGCCTGAATGATTTCGCCTGAAGATGGTCTAACATCCAACTCAGTTTCGCCAGCTAATTTGCAACAATTTTCGTAGCGCCTGTCTGAAAGCACCAGTGTTTGCAACGTCAAGCTAGAATTAATTTGAAAGCTTGGAAAAAACAGTTAAAATCTTTAATCACGAAATCCCAGGCTATATTTTTAAAAACATAAGTGTTGAAAACAAGGAGATCGGTTGACAAGGCTCATGAGTGCAATTATGGTGATGAAATCATAGTGTAATTGGGATGCGTTGTGAACTATCTAATGAGATGGTAGCGTATAAAAAGAACCTGATTTGACCTTCTAACGGGTAAAGGGAGATTCATTATCTTTTGAACTTCATTCTCAAAACTGAAGGAAGAGGAGGATTTCAAAATCTCCTTAATTTCTAGAACAGGGGCCTTAATCACATTTTGAGGGTTTTGTTCCTCCTTTTCTTTGTTGCTAGAAGCCACAGTTCAGCAGAATTTTCTACTTTCTTGGGCTGATCAGATGTACTAGGCTTTCCATCCTTCTTTTTGAACCTCAATTTGTATTTATTTTGGTTTTCATTAGTTTTTTCCCCTTTACTCAATTCATTGAACTAACTATCCATAAAGGACTCTTTATATGCAGATTGAGTTAAATGCGGGGATGGGGAGGTATCACCCAGACAATGAATTTCTGGATCTATTTCTTCATCCTCTCCTACTTCATCATCAATCATGTTATTTTGAAGAGGGGTCTGAACTTTTTGATCATCCTCATTTCTCTGATCTCTTTGAAGGATCTGAGGGGCATTATTTTGTCTCCTGAAATTTCCTTTATCACTAATATCTTGTGTGTTTCTACTATTCTATCTTCCCTCAAGCTTCATTTTTTCCATTTCAGCAGAAAGTGATTTAACCAGTTTTGTTAGTTCATCTACTTGAGGGTTAACACCAGAAGAATCAGAGGTTGAGGCTTTATCTCTATTTTTTCTCCTATCTCTATCAAATTTTCCTCTGAGATTATTAGTTGTCGATATACTTGATTCTACCTGCAAGGTTGCATCTTGCATATGAGCTAATGAGTTAGATCTCATTTCTCTCAACAAGAGGAAAAACTTAGGTTCAAAAGAACTAGCATAGGTTATCTTGGCAGAAGTTTCAGTAGGCTTAACTTCTGTGGGAATTTTATTGTACATTTTATTAAATCTCCTTGAAAAATCTGAAACAAATTCTTCTTCTTTTCTTTTGAGTGACCCAAACTCTGTAATATAATATAATAAATATTTCTTATCACCCCAATGCCTCAAAAAAGCATCATCTAGAGCTTCAATTCTAGCAATGATCCAGGAGTTAAACCCCTAAACCATTTTCTAGCCTCACCATCCAGGCTTTGTACAAAAACTCTCATCCAAACATCCTCATTTTCAATATTAAGATTTTCAGCATAGCTATAAAAAGCTGCAAGGTTCTCCTCAACAGTTATCTCCTCTTCTCCTGTAAACTTGGGCATGTACTTAAGATAGTCTCCAAATGGGAGAGCATTCATAGGCTGAGGCAACCCAAGAGGAGCATACCTACCAACCACTACGACATCCATCCTATTTCTAGGAAGGTTTGCACCTACTATAGGATTATGAAGAGGAGGATTATAAATTCTAGAAGAATAAGGAGGAGACTGGGTCTTGACTGGTATAGTTGCAGTCTGAATGATATGTAGCTTGGGAGAGAGAGGAGTGTAGGATGGAGAAGTTTCATTTTTGACAAGGAGAGCCTGAGTCTTGGAAGATGATGGTGGAAATTCCAAGGGAACTGAGGTTCCTTCTTCTTTGGTCACAACAAGTTTAAGAGAGGAAGGAGAAGGAGAACCTAAGGTAGGTAAATCCTCTAAGCTCTCAAGTCTGAACCAACTTACAACATCAAGTGAGGCAAGAACTTCAAAACTTTCAAAACTTTCTTCTTTCAACTGGGGAGAAAAAGAGGAATATTCTACAGGGAAATCTTAAAGATCTAAATTTCTAGGAGCTTCAACAAAAGGAAAAAGAGGAGCACTAGATACAACTACTGGTGTTTTAAAAGTAGAATCGGGAAAATTTCCATTAGTACCTGAAACAGTAGCTGAAAATCCTTCTTGAGAAGATTTTCCCTTCTTGATGATCTTCTCTGGGTCAACGTCAGGTGTAGCCAGAGGAAAATGTGGATTAGACCTCGGGTGTCGGCCTTTAGGATCCACAACTAAAACAGTGGAGTCGTCAGGTGCAAACCGCGGTCTTCAATGTACTGATTACTATACACCTTCAGAATCAATATTTATTTGTCATTCAGTCCCAGGGAAATGTTTTCAATTCGTTCCCTGGCAATGGAGCCAAGAATGTTAGCACTGAAAGTTACACTTTGACTGCTAAAGTGTAAGCTCAGTACCCATCAACAGGTTTATGAGATAAGTCTTAAAATGTGGTGTCAAATGGATAAAACGCAGTTCATCAGTGTTAAACCACAAGAAATTCTAGATAAAATGCATCGGCAAAAGAGGTCTTGTCTAACTTAGATTAGGGTTTTAAGGATAAATGTGGATAGAAAGAAGACTTTAGAGAGAAAAGTGTAGTAAGTCTACCACTAGCATCAAGCTTTACTAGTAGACAAAGGAAGGGAGATATTTTGATACAAGAACTTCTTAAATCAAAGATAAAATTATGAGAAAATTTATAGCAACATCACAATCAAACCTCCATTGCAATACAACTACAAAAAATCATTTGAATCATTCCAGTAAAATTTTAGAGTGAGAGAGAAACAAGATGGCAAGAGAGAAAACTGACTTCCATTAGAAAAAAATTCATCAAGTCTGATACATCAAACCAGAGTAGGAAATGTTACATTAATATCACCAAAAAGAGTTGTTTACATCAACCATTTGAACCTTCTAAATCACTTCTAATGCTTATTTTATATCCTAGATAGGGAATGATAGCATACAATGCGATTTCCATCCTCTAGCATAGGATTCTCCCATCCAAAACTAAAGTAATTACACATGTACAAACTGGAAATAACAAACTGCTACAAAAAGGGCTAATGTTGGCAACTATCCTAACACCTTAATATTGCATGATGAGGTGTCCTTTGAGCGCATTCCTCTTCTTTCCAGGTATCCTCTAGCTTTAAACTGACCTCCAAATAGTTGTACCATGCTCCCCTATCCATCTAGAAATCGTTGATCCTCTTGAAACCATCAAAATAGGAGTTCACGACATATCCTGTAACGTCGACTGTATCATCCAGTTCAATACAAAGTTCGCAGCGCTTGATTGTAGAAACTATTTCACAGTGCCTAGCGTTGCGAACTTTCTTGTGGCTGCCAAATTAGTCTAGTAAAGCCCCAAAATACCCAAAAAACCTTCTTCAGAGTTAGGGATTCCTGTAAAAAATTCATAATTTAGTGTATGAGTGAAAAACTCAGTCATAGGCATCACACTTCCTTGAAATCTTCAAAAATGAAAGGAACAAGAATTTCCAAAATTGAGATTGCTTAAGGTATTTCATCCATCACTTTATGAACCTGTAATTCCTCCTTGTGGCATCTTGGGACAACACATTGAAATTTATTTAGGCTAGTTCTTCCTTAAAAGTTTGCAGCTTCAGTTTAAGTCTTCCGATATGAGCTTGTAAGTCTCTGTTTTATCTGTATAAATTCTTAAGTTTCCTATGGAGAGGCAAACACCTTTTTTTTGTAAACCTGGCTTTATCAATAGTTTCCAGATACATATCCATAAGATCCTTCAACTTTTTCCTTTCAACCAACCCTTCTCCTTTCAAATTGGCAATTTCATTTCTAGCCTCTTTAGGTTGTATGTTCAACTTTTTGAAGGTAGGGTTTTCTGGATGAGTGGTTATGTCTATCACCTCAATATTCCTTTCAAAAGCTTCAACTTTACCTTTACCCTTTCACTTGTTGGGATCTTCCACTATGTCCTCCTTTTCAATACTTTGTTTCTTTGTTGATGACCTGGTGAAAGGCCTCCTAAGTCTAGCTTCAACTGCAACATATGGTGAGGGGAAAAGTAATCTCCTTCCTTGTGTGCCTGTGGCTCTAGTTGATGGAGTTTTTGTTGAATCTGGAGTTGGTTTGGGTGAAACCTTCCTATGTGGAGAGTAATGAGATCCCTCTTCTCCTTCTTTTTCCTTAGGAGCCTCATCATTTTCAACAATGTCGTTTCTCTTCTTCTTCTTACTTGTCTCTGTATGTACAGTGCTATCAGCCTGAAGAGGGCTATGCAACTTGGATTGTAGAGTAGGAGCAACATTCTATTGAAAGTGTGTAGAGGCAATGAATTTCTCCCAGTCAATGGTTTTCTTCTTTAACTCCTCCATCACAAGCATCTTAATCAACCCTGAGTGAAAAACACTTGTGTCAACTGCCTTTGACTTATTGTGGACTCTGTCAGCCATTTTTCCAATGCTTCTAAACAAATAAAAAGGGAGATTCATGAGATATTTTTTTGTGAAGTGCAACAAAAGTCTAATGTGGTACTGATAAATTATATTGAACCTACCCTCATAGGTGAAATATCTTTGGATTACCCTTAGCATCTTATCAAATCCTTCAATCATGTGGCTCCTGGGCACTCCCTTTTATAGATTATCTCCCTGACATTTTGGTTTAAGGAATTCTTTGGAGAAAGTTTCATTTAGGTTCATGGCCTTAAACCATATTTTACCAGTATTTGATATTTCAGTTGTTGCTATTATGGTTGCTTCAGATAATTCAAGTTCAAGTGTTCCAACTTTGGTTTTGGTTCCATCAAAATTCAAATAAAATTCTCTAGCCACCTCAGGGTGCCCCCTCTACATCTTCTGACAGAAATAAAAACATCCCACTCTTTGGAAGACTTCCATGATCAGGCATTCAGTAGAAAACAACCGCATGTCATAGGGATTATTCCTCACAATGCCCCCTCCCTTGTGAGCCTTCTTCTATTGTGGACTATCCATCGATGTCATAGGAAGAAAATTTAACC
Organism: Picea engelmannii; assembly: GCA_009831015.1. NCBI lineage: Eukaryota > Viridiplantae > Streptophyta > Pinopsida > Pinales > Pinaceae > Picea > Picea engelmannii. The sequence goes on from ML793019.1 coordinate 273,799, forward strand.
ACCAATTTGAGTGATGCAAGAGGCAAAACAAAAAAATAGAGGATTTAGGGTTTTGATGGATAATCTCTTTCAAAGGTTGGTTTTGTCTAAGGTTTTAGTGTTCTTCAGCCTATTTGACCTCTAGGCTTAAGAAAGGACAATTGATAGTCAAGGAGATGAATGGATACAACACATGAAAAATAAGATACAAGGAGACAGCTTGTTGTAAAAATATTTTGTTCAATACTTCACCATCATCTTTACAAAATTCATCATGACTTTATTGGCAATTTTTTTTTTAATTTCAAAATAGAAAGCCTTGAATCTAAAATGGATATGTTGATGGAAACAAGCTAGTAAAAGGATCTGAAACAGGTGATTAATAGTGCCAGGTTACTGCACTGAGTTTGCAACGCCAGAACAAGGGATTCGCAGCAGAGTTCGTAGCATAAGCAGAAATGGCCAAATATGGGATAGGTAAGGTGGCCTAACAACAAGGTTTGTTTAAGATTTGGTAAAAAGAGGTTGAGAGATATGCAATTGGATGAGATTTGTGGTAACATGGGTTAGTAGGATAGTTGGCAACGCGGATCACTAGTTCGCAGTGCCTAGGAGAAGAAATGTTAAACACAACCTTTATTTTCCTTCAACAAAGCTAAAAATACTCATGGAGTACCTGGAGGTTGAGACTTGAAAACTGATATGCTTGAGCCTGAATGATTTTTTCTGAAGATGGTCTAACATCCAACTCAGTTTCGCCAGCTAATTTGCAACAATTTTCGTAGCGCCTGTCTAAAAGCACCAGTGTTCGCAACGTCAAGCTAGAATTAATTTGAAAGCTTGGAAACAACAGTTAAAATCTGTAATCACGAAATCCCAGGCTATATTTTTAAAAACATAAGTGTTGAAAACAAGGAGATCGGATGACAAGGCTCATGAGTGCAATTATGGTGATGAAATCATAGTGTAATTGGGATGCGCTGTGAACTGTCTGATGAGATGGTAGTGTACAAAAGGAACCTAATTTGACCTGCTAACAGGTAAAGGGACAAAGTGGAGGGGTCTTAGTACATCATGGAAGAGGTGATATGTCAGGGTGGTGGTGGTGGCATAAGGATACTAAAGGTAATGGCTTGTCCAACCTTATCATTAATATCAAGATGTAACCCAAGGATAATAGGTCAACACCAACAATTTATTTTTTCATAAAACCCAAAAATGACTATAAGGAAGAGGACAAAACTCAAAAATTTTAAAAAATTAATCAACACTAATGACCAAAATAAAAAAACCTAACGACTGAATTGACCCAATCAATTCCATGTGATAACACAACTCTCACTCATTCAAGAGATAACCAACAAATAATGAATAGGTCTGGGCACTCTACCTTTTTATTCTTGAAACTCTAATTCTTTTACATCATCTTCTTAATAGTATTCCCATGTCCATATCGCCCCCTTTTGGGCCAAAACTTATACATATATATGAATGGTTCAAATTCCCATATTACATAACCAAATAAAAAAATAAACCAATTGTCTAAACATAGAAAAAACTGAAAGCATATGCCCATCTCGATCCAAGGGATGAGAGGGATCGATCCACGTTTATGTGGGAAGCATGGGTAAGGAGAAACTCATCCACAACAACAATGATACTTGCATATCCATCCAAGATACCCAAATAGAAAATGAGATGTGAGATCCTCAACAAAATATGCTCCAAATGAGCCCCATGATCCATGGAATTAGTTATCTAAGGAAGCAACAACTCCAAAAACTCCCTGAAATAGAAAAACAAAGTAATGGTGCCCATGAACCATGAGATTCTCCACATGGTTGAATTTGTTGTTCAAGATCCTTCAAAATCAAAATGTTATAACGCCTGAAGATTTTATTATTGGACTAAGGAAAGAGCTTGCACTTCATACCATATGTCAGGAACATATATTAAAAATAAAGCAACTTAAATCAAACATCCTAATCTATTTCACAGAAAAACAGCAAAAATGTAGTTCGTTAATTCTAAAATTCAATTCATCATGAAACAGTTAAATGACTGAAAAATGGGTGTATAAGTGGAGCAAAAATAGGGTAAAAGAAAGGTGAAGTCGGGCTTAAAATATACCATATAAAGGGCCCGACAGTGATCTCAACAATGTGACGATCCAAGAGGACAAGGAAATTCTTCTCTCTACTTAAATTCCTCCAAGGGAACCACTTCCTGGAATGGTCTCAAAGTCAAACTCAACCTTTTCAAACCCAACAAGTTTTGTCAAAAAAGTCTCTAGAGATTTGGTTCACTTAGTTTGATTCCCAAAAAGGAAACAAGTAAGTCCTATGAAGATTGGATAGAGAAACATTATTAGAGAATAATTTGTTTTTCTTTAGCCATGAAGGAAGATGGTCAATTCAGTGGGTAGGAGATATCATATTACCATATCACTAACTAATATTCTTCTCCATTTCATAGGGATATTATCCCAAATCACTAACTAAGACAAGGTCTTTAACTCCATTTTCATGTTGCACACTTCTCATATGAAGCATAAATCATATGTTGAAGCTGCCAAAATGATTCGGAACCTAAGCAAAAGACCCTAAGGACATAATCGTTGGATTCTTTGGTGGGAAAATGCCTTAAGGAGGGTCATTGCTTTTTTAAGAGGTTATGGTAGGTAGTTGGTGGTAATTATAGGAATTAATAATAAAGCAACATTGGAAGATCTAGGGGATTTTTCAAGAACACTAGAGTGGATTCCCTTCAATTAGCATCGTCAACTGAGAGAGGAGTCCCTTTAATGAGCATTGCCAACCCAAAGTAGCCAAGCCAAGCCACACATTGAAGGTTGATGAGACCTATAAGAAAGTGAGGCCCAAATTAGAGTCAAAGTCCACTGAATTAAGACAAGTGAAATGCCTACCAAGGTATTTTTCAAAATCCTTGTGTAACTTTCCCCAACTTAACCAAGGAACATTACTTGCAAAAAATACACATAAATTCAAAATTTCTTCTACTAATTAATTCTTGTAGCTTACCAGCTATGAATTGTACACAATTTTGACTAAAAAATGGTAGACATAGTTAAATTCATCTACAACATTCTAAAAGAACATAATGTGGCCATAAAATCATCTACAACATCCCATAAAAATCATTCTCACGCACATGGTAAAAACACAACCATTAAACTCATAATAAACTAAGAAATAGATAAACACTTATCTTTTAAAACGTTTGTGCAACCAATTGCTTGGAAAGGAAGTTCCACCCAACCATACACCTGTTACTCCAAATCTCAATAACAAGTCACCCCTGAGTTGGGACTAGGAATCCACAAGAGAAGGGTGCCTCTCACAGTCCACTCACAGTTCAAATCCCACAACCCACTTGTATTCTCCTACAACGATCCTGAATTTCCTCCAGCTCTCTTCCTCTTGACCTGCCCAACCCAAGGAACGTACCCCTTCACTACTCTCATTCCATCGGGCATCCCATTCGTTTATCAAGGTCTCTCTAGCACAGGTAAATAGGAATCTCTTTGTTGAGAACTCAAGGGAACTCACTGTCAGGAAAACTACCAGGAAAAACAATAACAACACTTGTTGTTACAATGCAACTCACCCAAGAGTTCACTCTTCAGGCCTAACAACATGTCTCTTCAATATTCAACTCCAAAATGCTCCAAAAACGCTCCAGCATGCTCCATAATTCGCCCAGCCTCTTGGTCTAGCTCCAATGCTCTCTTTTTTTTGTTCTCCCCTTGTTGTTCATGCAAAAAATGAATGTAAAAAACTGTTTATTCTCCCCCATACGAATTTCCTCTATTTTCCGAAGATAATTAACTACTCACTCTGCCCAATGTTGATTGTACTGCAGCCCCGTGATTCCAATAACTATGGAAGTGACTTCTACAGCCACCCCCTAACATGTATTCAATGATTAGGCTCTCATACACTCAACTAGAAAATACAAGTTATCCCCAATGATAATAAAATTCAAAAATTTGGGTTTGGATTAATACACACAATTAATTTCCTCCTTGAACCCCTCTTAGAGCCTCCTAATAATTTCCCTCTCTTGTGGATAAATCAACCCCCAACTTTGTCCATATTCCCAACATCTAGTATCACATATTTATTAAATTCAAAAATACAATTTCCATATTACATCGTTTGGCCATAGCCATATTCATATCTACATTATGCACGAATTAAACTAAGGATTATAGTGGGGGATGTTCCATTCCTGATCCAGGTGGATATCAATGGCCACGCACCTTTTCCGACTGGCTCAAAACAGTTTTCTGGCAATTTTGTCAATTTACTATTTTTAGCAGGTTTTAACTTTCGGGGCCATTTTGAGGGCCTAAATGAAGGTTTTTAGAGATCGAGGTTCTCAATGATAGACAAAGGCATGATTTAGCCTCCAAAATGAATCTCCTCGACGATACCTTTCCAATGAGCTATCATACACCTAAAACAAAGATTGTATGCAAAAGTTACGACCCCGGGAAGTTGATGTACTAACTTACCCAAACGGGGCCCACATGACTTTTGGCGCTTCATATCCTAGGGTTAGGTTTTTGGATGTCTAGGGTTTTTTTGCATTCCTGTTTATTGTAAAAATGCCTTTAGAGCCTCAATGTAATCATCTTCTTGCAAATGCGAGTAGTCGTCACATCTCTTCTCAGAGATAAGCTGCCACCATTCTAGCGAGTCTTTCACTCTGTATTTTTACAGTCTCTGTACATTTCTTTGATTAATAGAAATCGTGTATTACTGTATATATGTGTTTATGGTTGCATCTCTGATACATTTATGTTATATTATTGAATATCTGTGATATCTCTGTGCATTTCTTTATTATATCTCTGCTCGCATTTCGTGCCGAAAATAATCTGGATCAGTGGTATCAAAGCAGGCTGCTCTTGATCATTTTTTTCAGTGCATGTCCCCGACGAGGTCTGAGTATAGAAAGTTGGGTCTCAAGCTTGTCTCTCTTGAAGACAATCACTCTTGCACACCCAAGAAACCCTCAATGGCAGAAGAAAAGAAAAACAACGAAACAGACGATCCTATCAATATGTTGCTTGAGCAAGCTCTCACGCGACAGAGGGACGAAATGATGGAGAATTTTTCCCACATCTTTAAACGCCTTCCGATAGCACCAGACACATCTTCATCAAGCGGCCACTTTGGAAGCACCTCGCCTTTCAAGGTACAAGTTAATTTTGATATTCCTGTATTTGAAGGATAGATAGATGCAGAAGCCCTAGAAAAATGGTTAACTCTGCTAGAAGGTTATTTCATTGTTCATGATTTTTCTGACAAAGAAAAGATCACCTTCGCACTCCTTAAAGCTCTCTCTCATGTCAAACATTGGTGGGAAACTTACTGGGAGCAAAGTTCCACAGAGGAGTCTGGAATATATGGGGTCGATCCCACATGGGATTTTTTTGTGGATGCAGTAAAGGAACAATATTACCCTGTTGGCAACTATGAGAACCAGTACATGACATGGACCACACTACGGCAAGAGAGGGGCCAAGAAGTTCCAGAGTTCACCAATACATACCTTGTGCACCAAGCTGGGTATCAAAGACTCCGAGCGACATTTGGTTCTGAAATACAATGGGGCTCTCCACAAATACATCCGGACTGAAATAGATTTTCTGGACATCTCATCACTCGGTCCTTCTTATCGATATGTTGTTAAAATTGAGCATAAATTTAAGCACCAAAACAAATGGGAATTTGGGTCTGCAAATCCGCAACAACCAAAGTATGACAAAGACGGCCCTAACAAGTAGTCTCCCGAAAACCAATCCAAGACACAGGAAAAGAAGGGTCACGGGAAGACAAAGAAGGACACCAGAAAATGGTGTGATTTCCACAAAATCCCCTGGCACAACACCGATGAATGTCTCTCAAAACAGTCATTGGTGGTCGAGATCAAAGATAAGGAGCCGAACCCTGATTCATAATTTGATTCTGAAAATACTGGTAAAGGACAGATCATTGACACAGACCCCACTGCTATTGTCGTGACCACAGCAATTCAACCAGAAGAACCAACAGATCCTGAAGAGGGGGAGCACCTTTTTAATTCATAGATGTGGGTGAAGGGGACCCTGCTGCATTTTATTGTTGATAGCAGAAGCCAGAAAAACCTCATCTCAGCAGAGGTTGTCAAACAATTGGGATTGTCAACAACACCACACTCACAGCCATACAACATCGAGTGGCTTCGGCAAGGACGAGACCTCTATGTCGATTGTCATACAGAATCCAACCCTTCAAGGATGAAGTATTATGTGATGTTGCCCCACTCGATGCCTATGATGTTCTCTTGGGCCAACCATATATGTGGAGACGCCATGTTGTTTATGAGTCTCGACCTTGTAGTGTCATTGTTACTTTGGGGCGTCATATATATAGAATACCAGAGGTAGTTCCAATTATTGTTCCACCTAAAAAGTGTCGCAAGGTAGTATCTCATACTACAAAATTCAGCTTCTTCACAATCTGTTCAAAAGGGGAATAGAAGGACACTGCAACCACTACAGCCTCACCCCCTACACCTTCTATCCAACATAAGTAGGTCGACAAGGTTGCAGCAAAGCGCAAAGATTCCTTCTTCACACCTTCCCCTCATGTAGCTCAACTTTTTGAACAACCTCAGCTTCAACAGGTTCATGACAGACTTCCACAAACTAAGCAACACAACGTCTCCAGCAATACAAGCAGCTCACCAAGATGCAAATCCAACAAATGCTTTTCCCTCTCTCCCGGGAGCTCAACGCAATGGAGACCATTGCTTCCTAATGAGGGAGGATTGATCCAGGTGGATATCGGTGGCCACCCACCTTTTCCAACTGGCTCAAAATAGTTTTCTGGCAATTTTGGCAATTTACTATTTTTAGTAGGTTTTAACTTTCGGGGCCATTTTGAGGGCCTAAATGAAGGTTTTTCGATATCGAGGTTCTCAATTATAGATGAAGGCATGATTGAGCCCCCAAAATGAATATCCTCGACGATACCTTTCCAACGAGCTATCATACGCCTAAAACGGAGATTGTATGCACAAGTTACGACCCCAGGAAGTTGATGTACTAACTTACCCAAACGGGGCCCACATGACTTTTGGCACTTCATCTCCTAGGATTAGGTTTTTGGATGTCTAGGGTTTTTGGCTTTCTTGTTTATTGTAAAAATGCCTTCAGAGCCTCATTGTAATCATCTTCTTGCGAATGCGAGTAGCCGTCACATCTCTTCTCAAAGATAAGTTGCCACCATTCTAGCAAGTCTTTCACTCTGTATTTTTACAGTCTCTATACATTTCTTTGATTAATAGAAATTGTGTATTATTGTATATATGTGTTTATGGTTGCATCTCTGATACATTTATGTTATATTATTGAATATCTGCGATATCTATGTGCATTTATGTATTATATCTCCACTCGCATTTCGTGCCGAAAATAATCCGGATCAATTCCCCCTCCCTTACAATTGTGCATCGTCCTCGATGCACACTATGTTGATATACATATATAAATTTACATCACACTACTTTAAGAAATAAAATTCTACAATTTAACAACTCCAGCAGCAGTTTCAAGCAAAATCTCATATTCCTCTCAACCCGCTGACCCAAGGAATACACCATTCATTTATCAAGGCTAACCCAAGGAATGTGCCATTCTTTTATCAAGGCCCCCAGCACAGGTTGGCTAGGAATCTAAGTTGTGGTTCCGGAACTCTAGCTTCCCAAAATTGAGTCTTTCATTTTATCTTTCATTTTCCTCCAAATTGACAAAAAATTGTTGGTATTCCTCCTGCATAGTTTCTTCATACTCTCATGTTGCATCTTCAGGACCGTAGTAGTTCCATTGAACCTTTACCAACCCTATGGATTTTTTCATGAGTACTTTGACTTTCCAATCCAGGATGCATATTGGTTCCACCCAAAATTTCCCTTTGTTTTCCACCTAGATCACAGTTCAATCAATTATGTGGTTAGGGTTAGGCACATATTTCTTTAATAGTGACACATGAAAAACATTATGCACTCTCATGGATGCAGGAAATGTTAGCATGTATGCAACTAGCCCTATATTTTCTAATATTTCGAAACACCCACAATATCTTGTTGCCAACTTTGGGCAACAATCCAATCTTATCGAACTTATTTTCTCTTTCACTTTGAGAAAAACATGTTCACCCACTTTAAAATATCTAAAAACTATATTCTTATCTGCGTAGCTTTTCTAATTATCCTGGGTAGATTTTAAATTCTATTTGATCTTTACCATTTGCTCTTCCATTTCCTTTAACAATTTCAGCCCAATGATAGCTCTATCTATTGGGTTATCCCAACTCACTAGTGTGTTACATTTATTGCCATACAAAGCTTCAAATGGGCTCATTTTTAATGAGGCTTGATACCCATTATTGTAAGCAAATTACACTAAGTGGATAAAATCTTCCCATTTTAATGGTTTATCCATCACATATATTTTGAGTATGTCTTCAATGATTATATTAGTCCTCTTTGTTTTCCCATCTAACTATGGGTGATACATTGTACTAAGATTTAAGTTTGTCCCAGAGCCTTTGAACAAACATTTCCAAAAAATTGATGCAAACTTTGGATCTCTATCTGAAACAATTACCTTAGGCACTCCATGTAGCTTGGAAACTTCCTTCATGTAAATCTCTACAATATTTTTTGTCTTGTGTGTGGTTTTCACAGGAATAAAATGTGCAACTTTTGTTAATTTGTCAACCACTACCATGCTGGAATCATATTGCTTCATAGTCTTGGGCAGATTTGTAATGAAATCAATTGTAACCACTTCACATTTAATGAAACCAATTGTAATGAGCCCAATTGTAATGAAAAGATCTAACCTCTGTGACATTTCTTTGCATTGGCCATCCTCTAATGGCCTCTATCTTCTCAAGATCAATTGTTATCCCCTCTGTTGAAATAATATGCCCCAAGTAATGAATCTTATTTTGTTAAAATATGCACTTACTTAACTTGGCATACAACTTATGGTCTCTCAAAACTTGTGATACCATTCTTAAATGTTGCTCATGTTCTCCTTTTGTCTTGGAGTAGATTAGAATATCATCCAAGAAAACAATTACAAACTTGTCCAGGTATTCTTTGAACACTCCATTCATCAGGCACATAAAAACAACTGTGGATTTGATAGCCCAAATGACACTACTGTGAATTCATAATGCCCATATCTTGTTCTGAATGTTGTCTTGTAGATATATTCTTCATTTATCCTCATTTGATGATAGACCGATATCAAATCAATCTTGGAAAAGATTCTTGCACCTTTCAATTGATCAAAGAGATCATCAATCCCTGGAAAAGGATATTTTTTCTTTATGGTGACCTTATTCAGCTGCCTAAAATCAATACGCATCCTTAAGGTACCATCCTTCTTATTTACAAAAAGAATTGGGGCTCCCCAAGACAACACACTTGGGCATATATACCCCTTCTTTAATAGCTCTTCAAGCTGCATTTGCAACTCTTTTAATTCTGGTGTGCCCATTCTATAAGGTGTCTTGGACACTAGGGCAACGCCTCTCACCAAATCAATAGAGAAATCAATGTCTCTCTTTTGTGGAAATCTTGGGATTTCCCTAAAAACATCTTCAAAATCTTTCAAGACCGGGTGGTCTTCAATACTTGCCACTTTATCTATGGTTGTCTCTTCCATATGGGCTGCAAAAATTTGACATCCTTTCCTAAAACTCTTTTTCAACTACATGGTTGATATTTCTCTAATAGTTACAACTGTCATAATGCCTTTAACCTTTCCTTGTTGTCCATCCTCATCAAGTCAAGTTATTGTCTTGTTGTAACAGTCTAGGACAACATGGGTGTTTTCCAACCAATCCATGTCAATTAAACAATCATATGAACCCAATGGTATGATGTTCACATCTACCTTTGTGTTGAGTCCATTCATGTCTAATGGGCAATCATTAACCAACTCGTTGATCTTTCTCTTGGCCCCTATGGCTAATTGAACTAACCAAGATTTCTTATGCTTACTCCTTTGCAAGTGAAATCTTTCAACAATGTTAGAGTTTATGTAACCATGGTTGGCTCCAGAATCAATTAAAATTTCTATGGGATGGTTATCAATCTTACCTTCCACTTCAATCATAGGGGATTGATACTATGTTTGCTTGTTGTCCAAGGCTGCATAAATCCTTGGCATGCTTCCTCCCATGTCTTCAATGTTTTCATCCTCCTAAATGTTGTGGACAGTCCTCATTATTTAACCTTTGTGAGGGTGGTCCCTATATAAGTGATTTCCCTCACATCCCCAACATTGTACTAGTTGTTTCCTTGACCTTTTCCCAAATGAATATGTTATCTTTTGCTCATTTTGGGTTGATTGTCATTGTTGATTTTCTTGGGAGTAGTTTTTGAAAAAGGGTGGCACAAACACTCTCTATCTTTTCTCTTTCTTACCCTTCATCTTGTAATTCCAAGTCTTTTGGAAGACTAGCCTCCCTCTGCTATGCTCATAGAGATTATTTTCTCTCCTTATTGCTTCCTCCAAGGTTCTGGGATTATCATATTGTATCTTTTCACTATAGAAAGAGGGTAACCCTCTTAGAAACCTTTTGATTTTGACCTTTTCATTCTTTATGAAGTCCGCACACTTCAACAACTCAAAGAACCTCTTCTCATACGTATCCATTGTCATTATTCCCAACTTGAGTTCAAAGAACGCTTTCATTTTTCTCTCATAATAATGCTCAGACAAATATTTCTCTTGGAAATATCCTTTTAACTGCCTCTCTTCAAGGTGTGTTACTTTTTTAAGTTGATCCCACCACGTGGTTTCCTTTACTTGCAAGTGGTATGTTATAATTCTTGTTTCTAACCTGGAGGGATAATCATGAAACTATAAATATTTATTCATTTCTGACATCCAGGCCTCGACCTCTTCTCCCTTCCTGTTCTCACCATTGAATGTTGGTGGATTGGTTTTCCTGAGTTCATATAGCAACACGTATCCCTCAAGCCTTCTCTTTTGTCTCCTCATAGGGGACACAATTGGGTTGCTTCCTGGCCCTAAAATTGCATGAGCTCTCCTAGTGGATTTCTCTGGGGAATGAGTGTGCCTACTCATGCTCCTTGACTACCTTTAATTCTCATGCTCATCTTGTCCGCTATGGGATATGGATGATATCCCTTGTTTAGCACTAGTTGATTGCTTTGTGCCATAATATTTATTGGCTTGCCTCTACAACATGTTCAAGCTGTGAAGTATGTCTTCATGAGCCTTCATAATATTCTCATTATCTTTCCTATAACTCTGCAGTCTTCTCATAGTTACAGGATCCTGCCTCTCTCTTCTCCCATTAGATCATGTCCCAACATTTCTCGTGCTGACATGTAGCCCTTTGAATTCCTCTCCATGACTGTAAGACTCTTGGGCATCTTCCATGGTCGTGGTTGTCATATAGGAACCAAACTGCCTTTTCATACCTCTAAATTTTGCAAGAAAATGTGCATGCTAACAAATTTGTGTTAGACAAAAATATATACATACACAACTATGGAAAATAATAAACAAGTTTTGTTGCTCTTCAATGCCACGAGTCATCTTCTTTTACATTGACTGTAACTTATGCTACCCAAATCAATTTTTTGGGTTGATATATTTATTCTCCTCTCCAATATATTTCCAATGACTGCTTTCTTACTCAATTCTAAGTTCTGAGAAGAAAGTTATGGCCATATGAATATTTTTAATTTGCCCCCTTTTATACATTCTTTATTCTGGTGCAAATATTCTCAAACACTAACTTCCACCACTTGTAGAAGTAAATTTGTCAAGAATTAAGGAAATTTTTGTATGAAACATAAATAATAATTATAACAGGGAACTCATACAAACTCTCATACTGTCATGTTGATGTTCCAGACAAAAACTACATTAATCTAGAAATGACAACTTTGTCCTTTTTCACCGCTTTTTCAGACTTCATTTTTTTAGCCAAACATGTTATCTCCCAAACTATGCACTTCTGGAAAATTTTCTGGATTGGTGAGTATACAAAAAGTGGAGTAAATAATTTTTTCTATATTTTCCATCTAGGGACCCTTTCCCCCCTCTAAAAATCCCCAAAATCCCTAAAAAGTGGCCCAAAATAGTGGATTTTTCCTTGTTTTAGCATCCCCATTCCAAACCCCTTTGGATTTATTCAGTTCATTCCTGGGTTATTTATATGCCTAATTTTTGGACCCTCTCCAAGAATTTCAGCTTGATGTGGACCTCTGCCAATGATTTGGACCCAGATATTTAAAAACCATTTTTTCACAATTTCCGGAAAATTCAAGTAGAAATGGACAGTGGCCCTCTATGGCATTTTTGTATCCTTCCTTACCGTGGGAAAAGCCCATAAGTTTCATCTAAATATGAGTTAAAATGATCATGTTATGGCCAAAATAATATTTTGGCTCCATTTTTTGTTGACACTTGGACAGTTTTGCCTATGTGGCATCCTTGCTGTCATGGCTATTGATGTGGCATTTTGGGTCCACATGGCACCCTGAGGTGATGCCACATCACCCTCCTGGCCCACCTGGCCCTGCCCCTACCCCATCAGCTGCAATCGTCTATCTTCTCTTACCTTTTATGCCAACCTTAAACATTAATAAAATATTAATATTTTATGGGCCCCACCTGCCTAGTTGGCACACATCTGACCCTAGATGGGACAAGGGTCCCACCATGATTGTCAACTTCCACGTAGCACCTCTTCATTGGTCGCGGGGAGGGGTGAGTCCCATGCCGCACCTTTACCTTGGTGCATTTGAACTTGCGTGTCTCCCCAATCCGACGGTGGCTAGTGAGATCAATGGTCGAAATGCCATGTCGCATCCAAAAAATGCATGAAAAACAATGTCATTTTGGGGTGCAATAATGGTTTTTCATATGCTATGTGGCACGATCTCTATGGTGTACCATGGTACCAAGCCTCATACCAAAACCACATTGATACCCACATTGGTTTTGGTATGGATAATACAACCCTGCGCATGTGGCTCCCACGTCACCTGCCACCAACTGCCATCGTGGCAGTGTACAAAAAATACCCAAATTTCAATTTTTTCCAAAATTGCATAATTTCAAAAAAAATTACTAGGTCTGGCATGGAACCCAAAATTAAGCTTGCTAATGGCTGATTTAGGCTTGGTGCATGTCAACTCAACCTTTGCACCCAAACTTCGACACTCCTATGTTGAATTCTCAACCAATTTCGCTGCAAAAATTGGGGTTTTTTCCCCATTTCGCCCAATTCTTCATGGCTACAATGAAATTTCCATAATTCAACCAATTACAAGCCCAACACATGCATATTTAGATATTAAAATTGGGGAGTTTAACCCCTCAACTCGAATTCACCGAAATTACAGGAAATCTCCTCACACTTTTACTTGTAAAAATCTTACAACCACATTGCAAACATTCTCTAAGCTTTAACTCTGCAATTTTTGGCTTCTATATGTTGAGTTTGGCCCAGACAGGATTAGTGTTTGAACCTGTAGCTCTGATACCATTATGTAACATTCCTCAACTTAACTAAGGAACATTACTTGCGAAAAATACATATAAATTTGAAATTTCTTCTGCTAAATAATTCTTATAGCTTACCAACTACGAATTGAACACATTTTTAACTAAAAACTAGTACCCATAATTAAATTCATCTACAACATTCTAAAATAACTTAATGTAGCCATAAAATCGTCTACACCGCCCCATGAAAATCATTCTCATGCACAGGGTAAAAACACAACCATTAAATTCATAATAAACTCATAAATAGATAAACACTTGTCTTTTAAAATGTTTGTGCAACCAATTGCTTGGAAAGGACGTTCCACCCAACCATAGACATGTTGCTCCAAATCTCAACAGCAAGTCACCTGTGAGTTGGGGCTAGGAATCCACAAGAGAAGGATGCCTCTCATAGTCCACTCACAGGTCAAATCCCACAATGCACAGGTATTCTCCTACAGTTATCCCAAATTTCCTCCATCTCTCTTCCTCTTGGCCTACCCAACCCAAGGAATATACCCCTTCACTGCTCTCAGTCCATCGGGCATCCCATTCATTTATCAAATTCTCTCCAACACATGTAGCTAGGAATCACTCTGCTAAGAATTCGAGGGAAATCATTGTCATGAAAGCTACCAGGAAAAACAACAACAACACTTGTTGTTACGATGCACACTCAGGAGTTCACTCTTCAGGCTTGACAACATGGCTCTTCAATCTTCAACTCCATAATGCTCCAGAATTCACCTAGCCTCTTGGTCTAGCTCCAACGCTCTTTTCATTTTTTTTCTCTCCCCTTATTGTTCATGAAAAATCTAAATGTGAAAAACTATTTATTCTCCCCCATACAAATTTCCTCTATTTTCCCAAGACAATTAACTGCTCACTTTGCCCAATGTTGATTTTACTACAACCCCATGCTTCCAATAACTATGGAAGCGACTTCTACACCCACCCCCTCAGAGGTATTCAATGATTGGGCTCTCATACACTCAACCATAAAATACAAGTTATCCCCAATGATAATAAAATTCAAAAATATGGGTTTGGATTAATACCCGCAATAAATTTCTTCCTTGAACCCCTCTTAGATCCTCCTAGGAATTTCCCTCTCTTGTGGATAAATCAACCCCCATCTCTGTCCATATTCCCAATAGTTAGTATCACATTATATTCATTAAAATCAGAAATACAATTCGCATTTTACATCACTTGACCATAGCCATATTCATATCTACAATGTGCACGAATTAAACTAAATATTATAGTGGGGATGTTACACCTTGCCTCTAAGGAAGTTGTGGAACATATGAAATTCCTTGAAACTAAAGATGGTAGGATCATTCGCTAGGGGAATATCGAAAAATAATTTGTTAGTCGTTACAAAATAGTTTTTCAATCTGAAGAACAAACGGAGGAAAGAAAGGTGGCTCTGCAAACCTATATGGATATAGTCCCATTAAGACTAACATGGGAACATAAACATGTCACGATCAAGGAATCACTATATACAAATTCATTGCTACCATTAAAGAGATGGAAAATGATAAATCACTTGGAAAAGATAAATTTCTATGCAAATTTTACAAGTCTACTTGGGTCTTTGCAGGTCGTAACATCCTTGAAGTGTACACATAAGATCTTTAGTCCAATTCACTTGGCAATGAGATCAATAAAGGGTTAACCAAATTCATTTCAATGTTAGGAGACATGGTGCTTATCACAAGCTAGAGACCAATAACCATTCCAAATGTCTCATATAAAATTTTGGTGAAAGCACTAACCTTATAGGCAAATCACATTTTGCCAAAGATTATCAGGAAATAATACACAACATTTATTAGAGGCCAATTCATTATAGACAATGTCATCATTGTTTGGAAGCCACATAATGGCCTTGGAGCTAGGGCCTACAAGCCCTTTTCATCAAGATTGATTTTGAAAAAGATTATGACAAGGTAGAGTGGCCTTTCATCTTTGTCATGTTGAGGGTGCTTGGATTTGGTCCCTTCTTTACCAAAGCATTCAAAACCTTATTTTATAAAGTCATTGTTTTCCTTTTTATTAACCAAGTCAAATATGAGGAAATAGACCTCTTCTACTCCATTTGACAACGTTGACCTCTAGGCCCAACACTCTATGTCATGGTTGTTGATGCCCTCCATTACCTCGTCCACAACAAATGTCGCAAGGGATTATCCAATATATTCCCCTTGCTAACCCACATGGAGGCCAATGTGTAATGGGCACTTTACAAAGGACTCTTTCCTTACTATACTTGAAGAGAATCAATGCTTGGACAAGACCATGCATTGCTTTCAATTATTTTCCAAAGTGTCGAGGTTGAAATTGCAGTTCGCCAAAGTCAATGTTACCATCAAAGACAATAAGGAACACTAGGTTCACTAACAAGTAAACAATGGACATTGTTACAACTGAATCAAATGTTTAAATTCCTTGGGATTCCTTTCTCTTTTATAGCCTCTCCAAAGGAGGTATGGGGCGCAATGGTGCTTAGAGTGTCAAACAAAATTGACAAATGTCTTTTGAAACCCTTGTCTCTTGTAATGAAATTCCATATATGTACCAAACATCTAGTAGTGATGCATGCATATTACTCTTCATGATAGGTCCCTTCAACCCATGCTTATGCTAAGCTAGACACTATTAAATTTAGAGTTGTTATTAATTTCTTTTCAATTTACTAGACAATAATAGCATAAGCAGGATCACTGAAAGAAACACAATCACAAGGTACACTGCATTTTATCCTAGGAAACCCTCATTAGGGAGAAAACCCAGCAAAAACTTCCTTAATATAGATTGGCAATACAATGCCAAGACCAAAGACCAAAACACTAGAGAATATCCAAGACTGAGCAATGTGCCTGTCTCTCCTTCTTCTTGCAACTACAGCTACCTCCAAACTTGCGCACTAGATGAGTGACTTGAGTGAGTGATTCATCTCTTGTATATACTAGTTGAGGGGTGCTAGGGTTATGTCTCTTCACCAAGCAGGGCTGACTTCTTCAACTAGTGGTTAAAACCACTTTAATTATCCCTAGGGGTCGACTTCTCAAATACCATCATTTAACTAGGGTTTGACCAATCCACAAAAGAGGATTTGGTCATACATAAGTCCCGACATGATCAATCCACAAAAGGGAATTTGATCTACATGATAATAACTCAATAATTAGAATATTCTTCACAATTACAATATTTCAACACTCTCACTTAACAAGAAAGGTATTCTATAGACATAATTGAATACAACATCATCAAGAGAGAGAGGGCAGCAACATCATCAACATATATAAAATTGACTGGCATATCTACAAATCATCGGAAGTTTTTCTCATCATCAATAAAATCATCATTCACAGCATGGAGCTAGAGTATCATCATCATCATCATCTGCATCAACATCGATTATCATAAAATCTATAATAACAACATCAACAACATCATCAACAACATGAGGTTGGAGCAACAACATCATCAACACGAGGTGAGATAACAACATCATCATCATAGGGAAACAAAATGAGGTAGGTGCAACAACAACATTTTTTGGTACTCTGACAGATCGTCCTTACCGGACCTTAGGGATCTGCCCAGGAATCATAAGATTCCCTAGGATGTAAAATCCTAACAGAGCTACCACATGGTACTCTGACAGATCGTCCTTATCAGACCTTCGGGATCTGCCTAGGAATCATAAGATACCCTAGGATTATAAAATCCTAACAGAGCTACCACTACTGACCACAACTGGAATATACATGCACAAGTACTCTGACAGACCGTCCTTACCAGACCTTTGGGATCTGTCAAGGGATGATCAATCCCCTATGATATAAAATCCTAACGGAGCTACCCTCTATCGGTCAGGATACCATAGTATCATCAACATGACTCCCCCTTTCGAGGAAGTTCCTTTTGGACTATACCAAGCTTGTCTCGAAAGTATTCAAACTTTACAAGAGAGAGAAGCTTGGTCAACACATATGCAACTACTCATATATGCCAACATATTGGAGCTTTATAGCTCCCCTCTGCACCATATCATGAATGTAGTGATACCAGATTTCTATGTGCTTTGACTTATCATGGAACATTGGGTTCTCTATCATCTTTATGCAACTCTGGTTATCACATAGAATCACGGTGGCTTCCATCTCCAGATAGAATAGACATGTCATCAACTTCGAAGCCATATGGCTTCACAACTGGCGAAACATGCAACAATGTATTCCACTTTTGTCGTGCTAAGAGAAATACTAAATTTCTTCCTACTCTGCCATGAAGTCATGGCTGAACCCAAACTTAAACAACATCCTGAAGTGTTATTTCTATTAGAAACACTTCCATCCCAATCTGAATCAGTATAACCAATCGATCTAAAGTCATGATCTCCAGTATAATAGAGACCAAAGTCCAACGTACTCTTAAGGTATCTCATCACATGCTTTGCATATACAAGGTGAACACGTCTAGGCTCTACCAGATACTGACTCAAGGTGTTCAAAACAAAGCATATATTGGGCTCGGTATTCATCAGATACATCAACGAACCAATAATATGTCTATATAGAGTAACATCAACCAATTTTGACAAAGTATCAACCAGAAGCTTCAACTTTGTTTCCATGGGTGTGTTCATGTCTTTACATTCCAATGTATCAAACATCTTTAGTATTTAAACTGCATGCTTCCCTTGGTTAAGGAAGATATTCTCCAGGCTCTGCCAAACTTCAAGACCTAATAAATAATGCAGCAAGCCTAGGTCTTTCATCTCAAATTCTGTAGCGAGCTTCTTCTTACATTCAGTGAAGAGATTTTCTTCTCCAGTTAAGAATAAGTCATCCACATACAAAAACAATATAACTGGCTCATCATTCATGACCTTGAAGTAAAGGTTAGAATCAACTTTACTCTTGGTAAAGCCCAAGCTCATCAGGAAACTATCAATTTTTCCATACCAAGCTCTAGGAGCTTGCTTCAACCCATACAGATCCTTCTTCAACCTGCAAACATGAGTATTTCTATCTTCAACTTCAAACCCTTGTGGTTGTTCTATATACACTTATTATTTAATAACACCATTTAAAAAAGTTTTTTTCACATCCATATGGTGTAACTTCCACTTCATCTTGGATGCAAGAGCTATGATTGTTCTGATATAAGTGTTTCTAGCTACAGGAGCAAATGTCTCTTCATAATCAATGCCTTCCTTTTGAGAAAAGCCACGAGCTACAAACCTTGCTTTATGTTTTTCAATACTCCCATCTGCAACATGTTTTATCTTGTATAACCATTTGGAAGATACCACATATTTGTTCTTCGGTTTGGGAACTATTTCTCATACATCATTCTTTATAATGGATTGGTATTCTTCTGTCACAACATCCACCCATTCTTTCTTCTGAATGGATTCTTCAAAGCAAGTAGGTTCATTTTCTATGAGATCACACATCAAATCCATATAATTGGAGAATGGCTTAGGTTTCTTGATTTATCTCATGGTTCCTGTTATCCCCCACTTTTAGGGATAACTAGGAGATCATGTCTCGAGGCCCACAGGTCCTAGACATGGAGTACCGAGAGTAGGATTGACTTTTGCATGGCCCTGGAGGGCCCACCTTTTCTTTCTTCCAACATCTTTATCTTGTTAGCAGCAACAACATCCAACACCATCGGTTTGGTCCTGTGTCAGAGATGGTTCTTGCTCCATGAGGTAATTAGTCCAGGTATCATGGTATGTGTCACTTTGATCGTCAAAACCCTCGAATATGTGCATCTGATTCCTTTTATTTTCTAACAACTGCTTGGATCTTACACTTGCCCACTTGACCATGTTTGGGGGGATTAACAGGGTGCCCTAGCAAGCTGTGTCTATAGGTTTTGGTTTTCCATTGGGGGGATTTCTGAAAATCCATCGTCCACTCCCTTCACAACACCACTTTTTCATCTTGCTCCCCACTCACCTACCCCATTCCACTTGTTTGGGCACTGGGTTGACCTATTTGCAGGATTCCACCTTACCTCGTGGGAAGAAGGGGATAAAGGCCCAGAAGGTAAAAAGAAGTTGGTAAAAGATAAAATCCTAAGAATAAAACCTCGAGATGCTTCGCCCAGGGATCCCCGAGAAAGCAATAAAAGGCTTCTCAGCAAGAAATAAGAGGGACCCAGAAAAATAATAAAACAAGACCTGATCAGAGGATAGGGGGTCTCATCACGAGCCATCCTATTAGGTTCATGGGTACCTAACAGTATGACATTACCACCAGCTGGTTACCACGCCAGGGTAGTGATTCTTGATTGCATGGCCAAGGGAAAGGGGGTCTCATCACTTGCTAGCCTTCTCATTTATGTGAAAGTACTTGTGGGTAAGGATGTCACCACTAGTCACCACGCCAGGGCAGTGTCCCCTGATTATCTCTTAAACAAAAGGCAATAAAGAATAAAAGGCAAGAATGGGCTTGGAAAAAATGCATCCAGGACAAGTACAACTCGCCTTCTACAAAGGCACCCACGGGTAACATTTTTGCATCCTTGGCCCTCATTGCACCTAGATGCTTGGACATCCCCTGACCACATCACCCACTTACATGGCTTGGATGAGGTTTCTTCCGGGAACTTTCCTTTTCCATTGGACACTAGCCCAATAGGATGCCTTGTCCTTTTCTCCAAACTTGTATTGTAGGCTTGTGTAATGTCTTTGAGATTTTAACTGATGTATTAGGGATTGTATGCACATGTTTGATAATATTGATGATGAGATGTGATTGACAGTGCTATGATCCCTGTGACTGATGAGCCCATGGAGGGCATAGTTTTTGATGTGCAGGATCATGCCTGATGGACAGGTACCATTTTTGGACCGGTACACATGGGGAGATGATCAGTTCAGACCTCCATGGGGCTGAAGAGCCCATGAAATGGATGTTGAGACCCCTTCAGGGGGTAGAGATAGGACATAGATGGATCAGGGGCTTTGCATCGGAGAACAGGAGGACGTTCCACCAGAGGCACCCTGACAAAGCTTAACCTAGGGGGATTAGCCCTTTTTTAGTGGGATGTTGGCCTTGGAAGGCCTAGGACGTCACCCATGATTACCATGACGTCATCTAGCCTTATGGATGTCTTGGGAGGTAGACTAGGCAATATTGGCACGTGTGGAAGGCTGGAGAAGCCCAAGGAGGGCTAATGTTTTGCTCCAGGATGCCCCATTTTCCCTAGAAGGGGCTAACGTCTCCCTTAGAGGGGCTTGATGTCTCTTTTTAGCTTGATTAGGGTTTTAATTTGACATTTTAATATAAAAACAATATGGTTTAATGTTTTGGCCTTGTCGGCCTTTTTCATGACCTAAAATGTAAATTTAGGTCATGATATTGTATAAATGAAGGATTTTTACCTTCATTTTTGGAGGATCTCACACTCACTCATAGGGAGGTCTGAAATTTGCGCCCTCTCTTGGGTTATTGGCTGAAATTGTGAGGCACACTTGTTGAAGGAAGGCATTTTTGGATTCATATTGGCATTTCTTGGCATTTTCTTGATGGAAGGTATTACAACTAGGGTTTGCTATGATGTTTCTTGGTGAAATGTAAGTGAATTTCTACAAAACATCTTAAATGAATGGTTGTATTGTTATTTCTTGCATTTAATGTTATAAGTTTGTTGCATAAACCCTAGGTGACAAGCACACATCATTGGTTCTTGTCTCATGTCCTTGTCAAGACTTTTTGCCATTATTTGAAGAGAGAAAGAGCCAAGCCATAGCTACACTCTTATCTACCTCTTCTTTGCTAACCGTTTTGTTTTATGAGCTAAGAAGGAGAAGACGTCTGAAGGCCTAGTTCCCCTACACCTTGAAGAGTCATTTTTCCCCTAGGGTTTGAAGGTGAAGTCTTGTTGTAGCAACACGTTGCCTTCCAAACTCTCTTGCCTTGGTTTTATGTTATTCTCTCAGCTAGTCATCATTGCCATTGATCTAAGGAAGGAGGAGAGAGCATCGAGGCCTAGTTTCCCTACACCAAGGTGAGCCTCTCTCCCCTAGGGTTTTCACTTTGAGGCCTTACTTTAGCAACACCTCAAAGCTTCTTCCCTCTAGTCCTTAGTTGTACTATGTTTGATCCTTTAGCTCCCGCGTCCTTCACTTTTGACTCCATTAACCCTAAGGCACTGATCTAAAGACCTCTTGTTTTGAAGTGAACTTGATCACAACAATACTCAAAACTCTGAATCAAACCCTAACTACTAACCCTAACCTCGGAACTAACCTATTGTTGCCGTCATCTTTAGTTATAATATCATTGGTGCAGCTAAACGTTTTTTTTATAAGCAATTGAATGGTGATTAAATGCATTAATTGAATGAAGTATTGATTTGTTGCATTGAATTCCATAGTGTTCCAACATTTATTGAAGAAGTGACATAATTTTCATTGCTATTTTATAAACATTGACTTCGTCAATATTTATTATCAAATTGCTTATATGTGTATCAGATAGTCATTGATTTATATGAAGTACTAACCCATTGAACAAGCTTGCATATATCAGTCTGTTGTTGCTTTGTCTCAAGCAGTTGTATCTCTTTGGGGGTTTTACTTTATTATTGGTTGTTTAGCCGGACTATATGCTCGGTGGTGACTTGTGAGGGGGAAATTATCCTTTGCCTTCTCAAAACCCTAGGTCACTGGGGACGTCTCCCCTGGACCTTACCACCCTAAACATAAAGAACCATCCCATTGTGGTGACATTGGGTGGGATTGGTTCCAGTTACGCCAGTTTTCCTCTCCAATCTCTAGCCTTTTATCCTTGCTACAAACTGTGCGATAACAGTTCCTTCTCGGGCACCATACTTCTCTCCATCTTGAAAGAGTTTCCTTGCCCAAGATGGCTTTCTCCTTGATTTCTTGAGTGTTGCATCTTCATCAAAGGTTACATCTATGTTGATCTCAATATGATGTTAACTTGGTATGTAAATTCTGAAGGCCTTAGAGACCTCACAATATCCAACAAATATTCCCTTCTTTCCTGAAGGGTCTAGCTTGGTTTTCCTTTCTTTCGGAATGTGTACAAACATTGGACAACCAAATATCTTGATATGGCTTACTTCTGGCTTCTTTCCGAAGAACATTTCTTTGGGGGTTTTGAATCCAAGTGAACTATGGGATAATCTGTTTTGGACATACATAGTTATTCTTGTTGCTTCGGCCCATAAGTGCATTGGAAGATCTTGATCCTGAATCATGGTCTTCATTGCTTCCATTATTGTTCTATTATTTATTTTTGCTACACCATTTTGTTGGGGATTATAGGGAGTGGTGAGCTCCCTTTTGATCCCGACATCTCTGCAAAAGATTACAAATTCTTTTGAGGTGTATTCTCCTCCATTATCTGACCCAGGTATCTTGATTTTTCTTTCTGAGAGGTTTTCTATCAAGGCTTTGAATTCCTTGAATTTTCCAAACACTTCATCTTTTGATTTCAAGAAGTAAACCCAAGTCTTGCGAGAATAATCATCAAAAAATGACACATAGTATATATACCCACTAAGAGAGGTTGATGGAATTGGGCCACAAACATCTGAGTAGATGAGCTCTAAGATTCCTTCTTCTTTACTGTCGCTCTTTAGGAAAGGATTCTTTATGTTATTTCCTTGTGCACATCCCTTGCACACACCTTCATGATCAACCTTGAATTCTGGTAGACCTGTAACTACCTTGCTTACCTATGGTGAGGCTTTGTAGTTGATGTGAGCTAGTATTATATGTCAAAGTTCACATGGACTCTCAGTGGAGTGAGTCAAGGCTACATCTGAGTGACCTTTTAACTTATACATGCCACCTTCTTTTGTTCCAATGACAATAGCATCTTCTATGGTTTTTCCTTTAGGCCACATAAGAACTTCACCATCTATGAATGCAACCCTGAAACCTTTCTTATCTAAATCTAAGATAGAAAGTAAGTTCTTTGTCAAACCTGGTACATATAGTACATCCTTCATCTTCATTAGGGTCCCTGAATCAAGTTTGTAAGTGGATTCTCCCACTCCTTTTATAGGGTACTAGTAATCATCTCCAAGTTTAATTTTCTGGGGAAAGTTCTTTTATGTAAGGCTAGAGAGAATGTCTCTCTGACCTGTCATATGCTTAGAGTCACCACTGTCTATGAGCCAAGTATCCTTTCCAGGTGACACAGATCCTGAGAGGGCGGAAAATAAGACATAGTCCTCAATCTCTTCTTTAGTCAACTCCGTAGGCGACTCATCATATTCAACTGCATGGGCATGATGTCTTTTGTTATTTCTCTTCTAGCTGGATAATTCTTAGCAATATGTCCCATCTTGTCACAATGGTAACATTGATAAGAGGAGAAATATTTTTTTCTTCTTTGTCCTTTCTGAAATTTATGGAATCTCCTTAGAGGGTGAGATTCTTTATGGAAATGGGTGAATCTATTTGGGAAGTGAGATTCCTTATGTAGGTGGGTCTCCTTCTGGAAGTGAGACGTTTTCTTTCCTCCTTTAGCATGAGAAGCCAGGGCTTGGTCTTCATCCCTTAATAGTATTTCTTATCAGTTAGCTACTCTTGCTTCTTCTTGAACACATTCTTCCCAAAGACTGTCAAATTGTAGTTTCTCCTTTCTGGCACAAATAGTTTGGATGAAGGCATCCCAAGGTCTTGTGAGACCATTTAGAGTTGTCATGATGAGTTCATCTTCATCCAAGTTATCTCCAATTGCTTCTAGTCATTCTTTGAAATGAGTAACCCTAGATAAATAGTCTTGAATTGTTTCTCCTTTTGGCATCTTTGTATTCTTGAGTTGGGTTCTCAAGTTCATCTTCCAGTTAATGTTCTTTCCTTCATACATTCTGGTTAGGGCATCAAACATTTCTTTTGGAGTATTCTTGGAAGACACTTGAGGGATCAAGTGATCTTTAATAGAGTATGCAATGATTCTTTTGGCCCTAACCATATCCTTCTTGTACTTTGCTTTAACTACATCTTCTGCGGGTTCTAGTACATTTTCCTTTATAAATTTTGCAAGGTCATTCTCTTCAAGAATGGGTGCAATCCTATACTTCTAGGCATGAAAGTTTTCCACACCTTCTAACTTGTCAACAAGCTTGGTGCTTGCAAAATGATCAAAAATTGAAAGTGCTTAGAAATTGAATCTTAACTTATCGGGAGGTGTGTTGGGCTGAGGCAAGTAGGTTGGTGCAGTCTGTTTTCAGAAATTCTGAATTTTACCCTTTGAAACTGAGCCTACACAAATCTGGACTAGTACTTCTGGTACTGGTTCTGGTTTCCTGGTTTTCTGGTTTTCTAGTACTAGTCAAAACTAGGGTTTCACTTTCCAGAGGCTCTGGCCACTAAAATGGTGCGCTCAAGATGCCAATGAGTTCGCTAGGCTAGGGCGCACTTTCCTAGATGGTTTTTAGTCAGAAATTCTCTTCCAATAAAAAGCCCTAATTTTATTGTACGACAACAATGACGTTTTTGGTTACCAAGTGAAAGGTGCTCTATTCAATCAAGCTCCCATACCATGTTAAATTTAGAGATGCTATTAATTTCTTTTCAATTTACTAGACAATAATAGCATAAGCAGGATCACTAAAAGAAACACAATCACAAGGTACACAACATTTTATTCTTGGAAACCCTCATGGGGGAGAAAACGCAACAAAAACTTCCTTAATATAGATTGCCAATACAATGCCAAGACCAAAGACCCAAACACTAGAGAATATCCAAGAATGAGCAATGCACATCTCTCTCCTTCTTCTTGCAACTGCAACTACCTCCAAACCTGCACACTAGATGAGTGACTTGAGTGAGTGAGTGAATGAGGCGCCTTCCTCTCTTATTTATACTAGCTGAGGGGCGCTAGGGTTATGTCTCTTCACCAAGTAGGGTCAACTTCTTCAACTAGTGGTTAAAACCACTTTAATTATCCCTAGGGACCGACTTCTCAAATACCACCATTTAACTAGGGTTTGACCAATCCACAAAATGGGATTTGGTCATACATAAGTCTCGACATGATCAATCCACAAAAGGGGATTTGATGTACATGATAATAACTCAATAATTAGAATATTCTTCACAGTTACAATATTTCAACATAAACTCTACTTAGTTACTTTCTATGGGATAAATATAATGGAGACAAAAGCTTTCACATTGTCAACCAACACTATTGTTGCATCCTAAGGGAAAAAGGAAGTATGGGTATTATAGTCCCTCGTACTTAGGGCAAAGCATTATGTGGCAAGTGGACCACTAGAGTAGTGGATGGCAAGGAACTATGTAATGCATGTTGCATAACTACATTACCTCAAGAGCTCCCCATGGCTAGAAGATATGGAGAAACCTCAATCTCCAGACTTTATTGATCGCCCCAACTCTCGTTCATATAACATGCACCTTTGTTATTTTTTACATCTAGGAGAATTGGTAATTGGATAAGATTACCTAGGCAAGGCCTGAGTTCAAATCAAATTGGTTGCCAATAGATTGCAAGCCAGTGCCTAGCAGAAAACTTATGACTTAGCAAGGGTCAAAACGTCTAGAGACATACCCACAAAGGCACCTACCCTTCTAACATTATCAACAAGCCATGACTCATTAGGGATTTGAACCTAGGTGAGGAGAGTACGAGAACTACCTTTATTGCCAAAAGCATTTGGAAGCCATGGGAGGCCATTAAGCACAAGTTAGCTGTGTGGAAAAAGTGACTCACTTAGATCTAGACTCTCCTTCAATGGCCACTATCTATAATGGTCTCTAGTCATTCTCTAGGAAGGAAAAAAACTCGACAAAGACCCTTGATTTTCAACAAATAGACCATTCAAAAAAGGCATTATAACTCCTAGAGGCATCTAATCTAAAGATTGGAAGCACTGAGAGACCCTAAATGCAAACTTTAAGCTTAGCAATCTAGAGGAGATTATCCTTGAGAAGGTTTGGGAATTGATCCAACTTCTTTCTCAAGCTTGATTCTCGAGGGCCCTAAGTTTGGTGGAGACATTGGAGATGGAACCAAAAGAAGGGGTTTTTAAAGTACAAGCCTAGAGATGAATAGAAGTGGTTTTTTAAGAAACCTACATTAAATGCCAAACTCAACAAGGTTTGGAGAATAAAGTCCAAGGAGAATCCCTAATTGTACCGATTAAATTCCATATGAACTGGCATCTTGAACCTAAAAAGCTTGCTTTCTTTGGTCCTTACTGCACGAAGGTTTACTCATAGGCAAACCCTACGACACTTGAGAGTTGTTGAACCTAAATTCTTCTTTTGTGTTAAGAATGAATCTTGAAAACCTCTATTGTGGGTTTATAAATACGCTCTACCACCATGGGAGTGAGCATATAAGCTATGCCATTACTTGCTCCTAACCAATATTATTTGGACCACTACTTTGGTAAGAGACTCTCTCCCTTGGTTTGTTGATTTTCACATTGCCTGGCACTAGATCATAGTTGAAATTTTGTATTACCTTTGGAAAACTGGAAATGAATGTTATTTCACTAGTGTACAACACAACACAAGATTTACTTGGTAGGAAGGTTTTGTGTCCCTTGCTTCTATGGCGAAGAGGAAAGTGGAAGTGGAGGTGGAGGTAACTTGCCTATGTACATTGATGGATTGTTGGATCAACATGCCATGTACCGTGAGAAGGGTGCCCTTTGAGAGGGTGTCCTCTACCCACTTTTCTTCCAATGGCCATCAACACTAGTGTAAGATAGGACACATTGTTAGAGAATGTGGAGAAAGAAGGTGAAACTTGCCTCCAACAAGAGGCTTTGAGCTCCCTTGGTTTCACAGGTTCCCTATTGTTTCACTAATCATCTCAAAGCCACAATGACTTGAAGAACCCGAGTAGGAAAATGATAGATAAAAGGTTATAATGGTGGATCTTGAGCCCATTGTTGAAGGATGGGGGCCTCCACTTAAGGACAAGGACCCTCCTCCTAACGCATTGATTCCCATTGCTAATATGATATGACAATGCTAACATGATATGATAAATGGTCTCGTGACCCATGCACACATAAGTGGATCAAAGCCCACCCCCATGTCCTTCAAATTTAAAGGTTAAGGTGATTTAACAAGATAGTTGGGAGGTAGGTCTTGTACTCTCCTCACCTAAGTTCAAATCCCTGATGAGACTTTGGCCCATTGTGATAAGGCTAGAAGTATAGGTGCCTCCCATGAGTGGGACCCACCTCGGGGGTGTGTCTCCGGATGTCTCATTCCTTGCTAAATAATAAGTTCATGCTAGGCACTAACTTGTGGGTTGTTGGCACTAGCCTAGGGATTATAGAAACAACTGAACAGATTTGAACCTAGGCCTCACTCGGGTAATTCCAACCAATCACTAACTCCCCTAAATTAAAAAAAATATGACATGACAATGCACTCTGCCAAGTTGGCAAATTACTTTAAGCAATTCAACCTATCACGAGTCTTAAATTTTGATAAGCTCTAAGTGGCTTCTTCACACTAGCTAGATTTTTGTGCATAAATGATATAGCTTGAGGTTTTCTCTGTATTTTTTCTATGTATTAATTGAAATATGAAGCATTTTATCCTCCATTTTTTTTTATTGCAAAAGAGTAGCAAGGGTGATCTTGAAGTGTTATGTTAGATAAAAATACATTAAAAAATAACAATAATAAAAATAAAACTTACTCAATTAAAAAATAAATTAAAATTACATGAAAAAATAACAATAATAAAAATAAAGTAACCTCAATTTAAAAAAATACACCTAAATAAAAAAATACGAAAAAAAAAAAGACATTTTACCAGGAATGAAATAATTAATAATAATTACAGTTTAGAAATTGTATTCTCTTTGTTGATAGATCGTGCTAACAACTGGTTTAAGATACATCTACGTTGGTTTAAGTGTAGGTCAAGACTCGGGCCGTACAACATTGGTGGGTTGGTAATAGACATAGTAATGGAATCGTATACAGACACAACAATGGAACATCCCCTCTATCAGCTTGCATTTTGGCCAGAGCAGGGAAGTTCACCCACGAATTGAGAAATATCTTTCTCCACCTGATAAGGCCATATCACTTTTGTTGCAAGTCTCGCGTTCGGATACCATTTTTCTAGTATTATGAAGTTTCGACTTGTTCTTGAACTCATCAAATGTTGAGATGGTGGTTCGGCGGTCTTCTCGTCAATCCTTAACTACCATATGAATCGTCGCAGGTCCATCGAATTTGTGACAAATTTATTCTTTTTACAATGTCCAAGCTTGAAAAAGTGGCTTCTGCCAGTCTGACCACCTTAAAGGCGAGGCCGCTCTCAGCTTTGTTTTCTGCGGATTCATGGCCAAAGGAGGATGCCACGGCTTCCGCCACAGATACCAGCTTAAAGCCGAGAATGCCACTCTGGGCTTGTTTTTCTGAGGATTTATGGCCGAAGGATGACGCCACGACAGGGGCTTCTCCGCCTCTATCAGAAACCGAAGACATCACTCAGCAAATCGCCAAATTGGTCAGGAAATTAGGGGTCCAGTCCCTCAAAGGTAAGCATCTCGCCTCTAAATTAACCCCATTACAAGTCACTACAGTCCTTATAAGACTTAAATCCAAAGCTAAGTTATCTCTTCTATTCTTCGACTGGCTCAGAATGCAGCAAGGGTTTAGACACACCACTTACACTTACTGCACAATGATCTCTATTTTGATGGAAACGAAAATATATCGGCCTGCAGAGGAGCTCGTGAAAGATGTCGCCATAGATGGCGCCCGGGATTCCCTCTCTAATATAGTTGAAACCCTAGTTAAAGTTTGCAGTGAGCGTAAATTTAAAACCCTAGGCGAGGTTTTAGATCTGCTTTGGAGAACATATGCGAATGCCGGCATGATTGAAGAAGCCCATGAAACCTTTCAGCGAATGAAGGTCCTGGGTTTGAAGCCCAATTGTCGGTCTTGCAATAAATTTCTCGTCGCTTTGCGGAAGGCCAATAAGGCTGAATTTGCTTTAGAGTTTTTTCTTGAAACCCTTGATCTGGAAATTGACCCCAATGAGTATTCTTTCAGCATTATATCTGATGCTCTTTGCAGAGAAGGAAAAGTGCAAGAGGCTGGAAAATTTCTTAGTGAAATGAAGGGGAGGGGATTCGAACCCAGTGCCTATGCGTATAATGCATTGATAGAATGGTATACCAACAGAGGGGATGTTACTGGGGCTTTTAATGTTTTGGAAGGCTTTTCGGCAGAGGGGATTTTACCGAATGTCAGTAGCTACACGTTCTTGATCAAGGAACTCTGCAATTTGGGGAAGTTGGATGAGGCTGAGAGGGTTTTCGAGGAAATGCAAGAGAAGGGTGTGGCTCCTGATGTTGTAGTGTATACGTTGCTCATCAGTGCTCATGGTAAAGCAGGAGATATGAGGAAAGCATTCGCTTTATATGATCAGATCCTCACAAGGGGTTTCGTTCCAACTGTTTTTACTTACAGTGTGCTTATTAATGGGCTCTGCAAGCTGGGGCAGATGGAGGCAGCAAACATGATTTTGCATGAAATGCAGAGCAAGGGAATCGATCCAAATGAGGTAACATACAACACCTTTATTGATGGATATTGCAAGAAAGGAATGATGGAGGAGGCTTTCAAGCTGCGGGAAGAAATGGTTAATAAAGGGTTCTCGCCGAATGTTTTTACATACAATAGTATGATGGATGGGCTGTGCAAAACAGGGAAGTCAAAGGAGGCAAAATCGATGTTTAATACTATGGTAAAGAAGGGTTTGTGTTCAGATACAGTTACCTTTACAATTCTTATTGATATTTATTGCAAAGAAGGAGACGTCGAGAAAGCCGGTAAGATATTTTCTCAGATGCATCAGACTGCCGTAGCACCTAATGATATAACTTATAATACACTTATTGATGGGTACTGCAAGAAGGGCCTTGTAGAAGAGTCTCTCAAGCTTAAGAATGAGATGGCAGAAAAGGGTTTTATACCGGATGTTTTTACTTATACTTCTCTCATCCATGGATTTAACATTGTTGATAAGATAGATAAAGCGAATGAATTATTTGAAGAGATGGAAGAAAGGGGTTTGGTTCCTAATATTGTTACTTACACGGCAATGATTTCCAGTCTCTCTAAGCATGGCAAAGTGCAGGAAGGCTTCAAGTTGTATGATGAAATGGTAGAGAGAGGTATTGTTCCTGACGACCACACATATAACACACTCATCGGTGGTCTCTACAGGTCAGAGATTGCACAATAGTTTCAGTTTGCACGTGGAAATCGTTGAAGAATCACTTGTTCCCGGCCCCTTCTAATTACATGGGCCGGAAAGAATTAGTAAAATAATGTTTAGATGCTGCTTTTTATCTCAAATACCATGTTTTGCGCCTGAGAGATTTTTTTATTTCACTCTGGCGAAGCAGGGGGCTCAAACTGTATAGCATCACACTTTTGAGCTGCAAATATGAATGCAACTGAATAGACTATTCCACAGGTTTTGACATTGGGGCCGGCAATTGCCAAAAATAGAATAGACTAATATGACATGCCTACGGATTATAAGAACTTTACAAGAAACGTTGCACATCAGTAGCATCATCCAAACGGTTTCTAAAAGTGCCTAGGAATAACTTGTAAGCATTGATTCTTTTGTATGTTTTGAAAATCCTGCATAGTGATCGTGGGGAAGTTTTTCTCACTTTATTGGATGTCTGCTTCTTTTGAACCTGGTATTTACATGTGCCAAAATATCAAAGCTTCAAAAATGTGTAGAGAAGGATGCAAATCCATTAATTATTAATGCTTCTGCTGCCAACTAAATCAACCTGAGTCCCCATCGCCAGTTCACAATGGGATTTTCTTGCAATATAGATGTTTGAATTGAAAGTTGGCAGCACCAATTCTAGCCCAAATCAAGGTAACCAAAATCAATATATGATCTGGTGTTTCTTGAACAAAACATAATGGAGTTCTTGAGTCCTGGAAAATTTGTTGCAATAAAGAAGAGTACCAAAACTTACTGTGACAAAGATTTCGTTAAACAGAAAAGTGACATATTACCAAATAAGTTTGGATTTGATCAATCCAAAAGAACCAAGAGGCAATAAGAAATATTACAAAACAGAGAGAGGTATAAGCTCCTACTCCCCTACCGTCTAACTGACTCATAACATATACATAAGAGGTATAACAAAAAATTCAAGAGTCAAAACAGTTAAAACAACCTGCACTTTTGTACCTGTGTCTGCTAGACTGCTTGCCCTGCTTCTTGCAGGAACTCTCCTATTACTGCCCAAAGGTATGATGCAATCTCAACTGATCGTCATGGACAATTGTTTGACTCCAGAAGTTTGGCATCCTGCAGTTGGTAGCATACAGGTGGTGGTTTGTTTGCCAGACATAAACGTATAAGGAGCTGCACTGGTGCTTTCACCATAAATGCTGTAGTATCCCCAACAGAAATATACTTATTTGTTGTTCAACGATGTTGTTTCTCTTTGGAATTTTTGCGAACACTTGGCATTCATAGGTTATGGTACTACAAACTGATAAATGAGTGTTTAGAAGCAGCTTGCATGTGTTCTAGTGATAGATACTTTATCAAACATACAGCATGCAACCCTTTTTCACAAATGACATAAGAGACAACATTGGCATTTTATTATGGATGAAATCTAGTGCACACAATAGTAGGACTCTAGTGGCTGCTACAACAGCTGCATTACAATAGAAAATACTACAAAACTTCAAGACTGAAACCTGGTGTGATGCCAAAGTCCCCTCAAATCTGCTGTCAAGTGTTCGCTGCCTTCTCTAACCCTCTTGGCCCAGCAAGTATGGCATTCAGCCCTCCTCAATTCTCCCTGTTCAGACCCCAACCTTCTGCAGAAATCCTCTGTCAAGGTGAATCGACCTCTCCAGCTTCCTCACAGTTCCTCCAGCCCACGGATCTGATAAATGAGAGACTTGGCCCTCCTCCAATTTCCCCAACGGCCTCCTACAACCACTCAGCCTGCAAATAAATGGGAGACGACTCCCTTAACTGATACACAGTCTCACAATCTTCACGGTTCTACTGCTGAATAGATCGGGCCCTCCAGAGATGCCCCACTGTCTCTCCAAATGATGTGAAACCCCCATGACTCTTGCCAAATCTGCAAGTGGGGAAGTTGGTCTCCACGAGGGAACCCCATGAACCCTCCATGAGTGATACGAACCTGCAAACAATAATATCGGCCTCCTCCTAGGCAGATTGATGCATTCTCAAACTGAAGATAATTGATAAGATGAACTCCAATGAGAAACCCCGGATGGATTTTCCCTTATGTCTATCTAGGGTGGATATTGTATCACCGAAACCAAACTAGCAATGGAAGGGTTTTGTCAAAATCCCAACGAAAACTTGACTCCAAGAGCACTCCAAAATGAGAGATCAAATCATCACGAGGAAGGTGAAGTGCTACCCTTCCTTCATACTTCTTCCATGCCTTCGAGAACTTTTCCCTTCTGACCAAATCAAACATGATTCTTATTTCTCTTTAAAATCACTTTATAACCCTTTTTTTAACTCTTTTTAATCTTGGAAGGTGATTAATTGACCTTAAAGACATTCTCGGATGCTAGAAATCTCTTTCTCATTATCCCAACCTTTAGATCTTTTTGTCTTGGTTCCAATGAGCCATTACACGAAGGTATCCCCTCAGATAATATGATTCAAATAATATCTTTAGTGTATTTAATTAAAGTATGCTCAACAAAAACCCAAAATTACAGAAATCGTCAGAATACCATGGAACCAAGAATGAACTGTGCAGAAATGATCGTGATGATGAAAGATGGTGAATGGACTAGCCTGGGTCCTATATAACTCCAAATTGTCCGAGCTCACTATTAACCTCATTTTACTCCTCTAGTCAGGCTGACGTAAACTCATAAGGTCGCCTTTGATTGTAGGGCAGGGGAATCCACAAATGGGAACATTACAGTCCTCCCTTTCCAAAGATTGTTTGTCCTAAAACAATGCCATCATAACCCGACGCTCCATCCACTGACCCAGACTGAAATTGAAAATGATACCAGGGTCCCAAACCACCCTTGATCCAATAAGGTGCGAACATAAGAGACCTGAATACCGCCACTAAGTAGAACAACACAATGTTGCAATAACTCAATTAGCCCCTCAAAGCACTGCTCTGCTAGGGGACCAATTGTTAGAATATAATGGATGTGCTCGTTTTACCATTGACAATATCTCTATTGTCACCCAACCATAGGCCGAAGCCACCCTCTGAGCACCTTAACCTTGATAGAGAATCACTCCGGAAGCAAACCCTAGGCTAGATAGCCAAACAAAAGGTAGTGCACATTTCCCCAAGGATAGCGCACCAACAAGAGCTGATCAGATAGTCCAAATCCTAACCAAGCGATACTCCAAGCCAAACGTGATCTGCTAGCTGCAATGTCAGCTCTCCTCAAACCCGCGCACAAGCCTGGGCACTGCAGTGCGCACAAGTTGCTGCTTTGCAATTCTGAGACTGCCTGCCAGAATGAGAACTGGCCTCCTGTATTTATACTAATTTTGGCTAATTCCTGGGCCGACTTCTCATTCTGGGTATCTGTCTGTTCAGTATATATTATTATTTATAGCCGACTTCTTCTCTTGGAGGCTAATAACTTAATATAAATTATCTTCTGGAGCCGACAAGTCTTCTAGGTTTATTAGCCAACTCATTAGGGTTTCTTCTTGCTTCCCGAAGTATTCTATCCTCGTCAGGTTTATACGTGGAGGTAAATACCTCCCGCAGCTACCATAATATCAAGACTCCCTCCTAGCTAGGGAGGTATTACAAGTAATGGTCTTGAGCACAAAAAAAAAACATACCATTCACCCGGTAGCATCAACATAGTTGTATAGACTAGATCATGAGCACCATCGTCATCATCAGTGTCATCAACTGCATCAGCTCTCGAAACCATACTCTATCTAAGTAATCAAACATGATGCTCACTCCACAGAGTGATACAAGAGCCATTCTTCTAATCTAGAAGAGTAAATACTCTGAACCATTTTTCGTCTGGGAAATCTCTGTCCTTTGATTATCCATCTAACTGATAATCATTTTCAATACTAGTGATAGTCTTCAAGGCAATCGAAACAGAATAGAACACAAATGTGTCTATCCATAGTAGTACATAACTACAATCCAGTGGTACACCACCACACCAAGTAACACACAAGTCTTGATCAACAACGTATAGTCATGAACAGTGGAACACATCCACCACAGTAGTATACATCTATTGTCATACAATCTTCATAACAATCATCTGATATCAACCTGCACAGAAACGATGTTATGATATAAACTGAATCATCTGGGCCAATCTTTCACTCACATCTGTGAGATCTGAAAGAATATCTGCCCTCAGAGTAGAACAATGAGATATCTGGACTATTATTCTCAAGCAAGGAAGAATAATTGTCCCGTCTTCTGAACCTGGACCATTCTTCCTACACTAATCAAAGTGCACCCTGGAGAGAATGTATAAACCCTAAGGAATGTTTGTCCCTGATTGCTGAGCCTGGACCATTCCTCACCCTGGGCCATTCCTCCTACACTAATCAAAGTGCACCCTGGAGAGAATGTATAAACCCTAAGGAATGGCTGTCCGGAACATTTCCTCTGTTAACCACAAGAGGAAAAGATTGTCCTGTACCAACCTCCAAAACGTACCATTCCTCATGTTAACCACAATGAGAAATTGTTGTCCGGCGAGGCGGGCCAGTCTTCTTGAGTAACCCTCAAGAAGAGAGACTGCTCTAGACCACTCCCCATGTTAACCACGATGGGAAGTCGTTGTCCATGATACATCAACAATCTGGATCATTTCCCATGTTAACCACAATGAAAAATCACTGTCCGTCAGAAATTTCAATCCACTTTCCGAACTGGAAAGGAAACTGCTCATCTTGGACCATTTTTCGAACTGGAAAATGACTGTCCATAAATCAATACAGATCAGTGCTCCCTCCCAGCCTGGGAGTCATCTCTTCCTTTTTCAATAAGGAAGTCGTCTCCACGAGCTCCAACTTGAGTACACAAACTCTTTTATCTTGGACAGAAACTTTACCAAGATGTTTGTTTATCTGCTCATCTCTGGAGATATGTATTGGAGAACCTCTTTCTCCTTTCTGAACTTCATCACAGATAATGTAATGCTTGATTTCAAATGTATTTCATTCTGGAGCACTGGTCTTCTTTGAAGGCTTCATGTAGCTATGATCAATAGAGTATATCATTGTTGGAAAACTAAAACATATCCATGTGGCACTTCTTCTGTCATCATGAGATCTGATCTACCGAGTAATCATCTTGATACAATATCTCTTTTATAGAAAATCTTCACCACGCTTCTGTTGTGCACTGGAGGTTCTCCACCAAGTTGTCTTCTTCTATCTGCATACAAGGGTTTCTTTCCGGTATGCCTCAAAGTCTTGAGGTTGCTCTGCATACGTTTTTTATTCAATTTCTCTGGAGAACATTCTTTGCATTCATCTGATGTAGAACTCCAACTCATGGATGTTACAGATGATATAATGACTCATGCAGAGATATGTCTGGTTTACTGAAACAAGTAATCATCATAGTCTTCTCCCTCCATCTGGGAGAACCTCTAGTTCTGGATCTTGCAATGCTTTCGTTCATAAGTCTTCCATACACTGTTCTTCATCACAATTTTCAATTCCTTTGCTTGATTGCTTTTAGTGAGTTCATGTTAGGCTGGTAATCTTGTGATATAATGACTGATTATTCTGGCTTCTCTTATTTCTTGGAATCTTCATGTTCTTCCTGATGTGTTTCTTTAGTTCTCGTGTCCATGGAGTTTCTTATAGATTCCATGCCCTAAAGATTCCATTTCTTTCTTTTATCATAGGATCACGGATGTGGATGGACAACCAGGGATACTTTAAGGCTTCTCTACGAAGAAGACTTCTTCTGAGGTTGAACTGGCCACGTACTGTCTTTCATGGCTGCTACCATGGATATATACTTCATCATCGTCAATGGATCATAGGATTAACTCCCTCCTAATCCTTGCTTCATGTATGAGTGCATATAATCGGCTCCCTCCGTCTAACAGAGTCCACACTTCCATCTGCATCCTTATTGTCTTCTGCAATATATAATTGGCTCTCTCTGTCTAACAGAGTCCACGCTTCTGTCTTGTTGTCTTCTATAAAACGTCATAAGTCTTTCTCCAATTTCCTCTTGATTGTTGACTTCTTTCTGTCTTTGCTTCTTCCATGATTGATTCG
>ML793019.1:329333-412827 GCA_009831015.1 Picea engelmannii
GATGAAGAAAACTTCCGATGACTTGTAAATGTGCTAGCCAATGTTTCAAGATGATATTGACGATACTGTCCTCCTGATGCCACTGATGATGCAGACCTCTCTCGCCTGATGTTGTTGAAGAAGACCCTTCTTGTTAAGGGGGAGTGTCGAAATAATGTAACTGCGAAGAGTATTCTTATTATTATAGTTATTTTATTCATAGGATTAATCCCCATTGTGGATTAATCATGTCGGTAATTGTATTAGGACCAAATCCCCTTTTGCGGATTGGTCAATAGACAATTATAATAGGCAGAATAAGAAGTCGGCCCCAACAGTTAATTAAGAGACCCAGAAATATAATTAAGGTGGGTTTGCCCACCCAGATTGAGAAGTCGGCTCTACCAGTGAAGAGACACTTCACACGTGCCAGAACTTGTATAAATACAGGAGGCTAACGCCTCATTTGAACACACAACTCGTTTTCTCATTCTCTTATGAGGCATGCTGAAATTACCAGTTGGAGAGAGGAGAAGAAGAGTGGCGCATCTCTTGGAGAAGACTATCTGTATTGGTTTGAGTTATCTCTTGAACATTGTATTAGCAATTTATGATAAGGAAGTTTTTGCTGGGTTTTCTTCCTCTAGAGGGTTTCCCAGGATAAATGATGTGTCTCTTGTGAATGTGTATTTCTCAGTGATCTTGTTCTTATGATGCTCTTAACTATTGAAATGCAAAGAACTATAATAATGGCATAAACATTAACACTTTTAAGGGAATCCTCATTCAGATCCTTGGGCCAGCTTCCATACCAAATGGTGTAATAGTCTTTAAAGGACAAGGTTGCACGGATCTCCTCACCCAATGTTAGATACTTTCGATAGTAAGGCATGTATGCAATTGCTACTAGTTGTCTCCTGAGTTCCAAATCTGTCCTCAACTTCTTAAGCCACTACATCGCTAGTCACTTAACATGAACAATACGAAAATGTCTTGTATGTACACAATTTGAAATAATTCCTTACCGATTTTCCCCTCAAGCTGGCAGGAAAACCAGCTCTGATACCACTGTAATATCCCCAACATAAATATACTTATTTGTTGATCAATGATGTTGTTTCTCATCGTGGAATTGGAATTTTTGCAAACACTTTGCATTCATAGGCTATGGTACTACAAACTGAAAAATGAGTGTTTAGAAGCAACTTGAATGTGTTTTAGTGATATATACTTTATC
Organism: Picea engelmannii; assembly: GCA_009831015.1. Classification (NCBI taxonomy): domain Eukaryota; kingdom Viridiplantae; phylum Streptophyta; class Pinopsida; order Pinales; family Pinaceae; genus Picea; species Picea engelmannii. The sequence continues at coordinate 330,550 of ML793019.1, forward strand.
AAACATATAGCATGTAACCCTTTTTACAAATGAAACATACAACAACTACATTACAATAGAAAATACTACAAAAATTCAAGACTGAAACCTGGTGCAATGCCAAAGTCCCCTCAAATCTATTGTCAAGTGTTCACTACCTTCTCTAACCCTCTCGGTCTAACAAGTATGGCACTCGGCCCTCCTCAATTTCCCCTGTTCAAACCCCAACCTTCTACAAAAACCCTCTGTCAAGGTGGATCGACCTCTCCAGGTTCCTCATGGTTCCTCCAACCCACATATCTGATAAATGAGAGACTTGACCCTCCTCCAATTGCCCCAATGGCCTCCTACAACCACTCGACCTACAAATAAATGGGAGGCAACTCCCTTAACTGATACACGACCTCACAATATTCACAGTTCTACAGCGGAATAGATCGTCCCCTCTAGAGTTTCCCACGGTCTCTTCAAATGATGTGAAACCCCCATGACCCTTGCCAAATTTGCAGGTGGGTAAATCGGTCTCCACTCGGGAACCCCACAAACCCTCTAATACTGATACAAACCTGCAAACAATAATATTGGCCTCCTTCTAGGAAGATCGATGCATTCTCGAACTGAAGATTATTGATAAGATGAACTCCAATGGGAAAACCCAGATGGATTTCCCCTTATGTTTAGCTAGGGTGGAAATTGCACCACCGAAACCAAACTAACAATGGAAGGGTTTTGTCAAAACTCGAATGAAAACTTGGCTCCAAGAGCACTCCAAAATGAGAGATCAAATCATCATGAAGAAGGTGAAGTGGTACCCTTTTTTTATACTTTTTCCATTCCTTCTAGAATTTTCCCCTTTTGACCAAATCAAAGAGGATCCTTATTTCTCTTTAAAATCACTTCATAACTCTTTTTTTCACTCTTTTTAATCTTAGAAGGTAATTAATTGACCTTAAAGGAATTCCCAGATATAGGAAGTCCCTTTTCATCATCCCAACCTTTAGATCTTTCTGTCTCGGTTCCAACGAGCTATTACACGAAGGTATCCCCTCAGATAATATGATCCAAATAATACCTTTAGTGTATTTAATTAGAGTATGCTCCATAATAACCCAAAATTATGGGAATCATCATAATGCCACAGAACCAAGAGCGAAGTGTGTGGAAATGATCCCGATGATGAAAGATGGTGAATCAACTAGCGTGGGTCCTATATAACTCCTCCAAATTGCCCAAGCTCATTGTTAACCTGATTTTACTCCTCTGGTCAGGCTGACATAAACTCATAAGGTCGCCTCTGACTTCAGGGCAGGGGAATCCACAAATGGGGCTATTACAAATGCACATGGGGAAAGAAGGCAAATTCATGTTGTTCCATCCTTTTATTATTTTGGAGTGAAGAAAAGCTCGATGAGCAAGACACCCGACAATGACATTCTCCTAAAGCCTGACAATGTCATTTTCCTTGGGCATGGCTTGCTTCTAACATACCCACTTCCTTTCAACTTCATAACTTGGGTTTTGGATCACCACATTCGATATAAATATATTTGTAAAATTGCTTACTGGATAGCAATATATGCTTGTCCTTCCAACGAAGGCCCTTGCTAGTGCATATCTTGGACTTCCCCAAGAAAGGAATGACTCTTAAATTTTTTGAAAGAAGTTACCTTGGTTATTTTCTGGAGGATTCTTCTTCGACTATGCCTTCATCCAAATCACTAGAAAAAATAGGATTTGTTCATCATGATCTTTCATCATTGACAAATCCATTATGGGTATCGAACTAAATCATATTCTGTGAGTATCGAACTAAGTTGTTGAATACCGGGTTTTTGTCTTGTGGCCTAGGCCTCCCCATGGTTTATTCTTTCGGATATTAGCTCTTGCACCTATAATACAAGAAAATCCCTCTCTCGGAAGAATGTAGAAAAATGAGGAAGCAAACAATCTTGGCAAACTACTCTGGTTGTGGAGAAAATCTATGAAGGTTCCTCATTGGTTATACACAACACCGGACAACCAAAGAATATTATGTTGGTGAATACATTTTACCTTGTGGTGTTTTAAATTTTTCCAACATCAGTTGTGTAGGGGTATTAACACCACGGTGAGATATTATGTATTTGACGTCTTGAGATAGTTATACAACTTTAAATATCATACCCTCTTCTCTCTTCCCCACTACTAAAATATTCCTTGTATTTTTCCTTGAAATATTTGACTATGATACATCATTTTGTCTACATGAGAGGAAACAAGGATAGTCTCTTCCAGCTGCATTTTCTACCATCATTTGAAGTTGGACAAAAAATCCTTGTTTTAACATAGTTGAGAGTTGAGTTTAAAAGGAGATTTGCCACCCAAACAATCAATGTCCATGGAACCTGTACTACAAAAACTAGATTGTTATCTGAAAGGGTGGTTGTGGAAATGGAAGCCTTGACATCCTAAAGTGAAGCATGAAAAAAAATCCCTATCCAATCAAGTTGTCTGACATTCTATGCCTTTCCTCTGATTAGACAAACTACATGTAGGATCTCCTTGCCAGTCTAAGTCAGCCTAGGGATCCAAATGCTACAAAAAGGCTAAAAATTTGTACCTATATTGATCTCGACTTTGTTGTTCCTTCTCATTTTGTCAAAATCTTCGAGGAAACCCATCTTCGACTGTCTACATTATTCTAGTGAAGGAAATCTTGGATCCCCTTCGAGAGTTAGATCTGTTCCTGCCTTCAACAGGAGCATACAGAGTCGAAATTGAAAGAGCTTCATTGTTCTTTATAAATTCCTATAAAACCCAATGACTTGAATCACCTACCACTGCCCTAACATTTGATAAATTTTTCGAATCCTTGCAAAAGATCAAAAAACCTCGGGAAGCATTGTTGCAACATCCAATGGATAAGAAATCACTATGCTAGATGCTTCAAACAACTCTCTTAGCTTTTGAATCCTCTAAATGACATTGTCAAGAACACAAACTTGGGCTTCCACACCCTTGTTGTTCTACTTCTAATCCCTTTTTTCAGAAATATGAAGAAATACCTCTAATATTCCAGAAAAGGATTCCTAAGTTCCAAAATGTCAAAGTCTGCAAGCACAATCAAGTCCTTGGATCAAGAAAAGGAAATGGCATGTGCTTCGTTTTTTTAAAAAGTGTTCCAACAATCGAACAAAATTACCACTCTGCAAACACACTGGGCTCTAACAAAATCAACAGCCGATACTTTTTTTATCCTTGAGCAAACAAATTTCCTCCATAAGTTGTCTAGCCAATCTCAAGTTCCAGGAAATGTGCTTGAAAGCATCATCTTGGCCACATAATGCATGCACAACACTGGCCAATCCAACCCTTGATGATTTTTTTTTTTCTTTTTTTTTGGTTTTCTAGTCAGAGGATCAACCAACCCCCTCCATGAATTGAGCATCAATGACCAATCATAATCATATAGTAATACTACCTAAGAACATAGAAGTTAATGAAATTTTTATTTGGATATATAATAAAAGTAAAATAGTATGTCAATTGGTCTTGCTCAAGTGGCTAGGGAGGAGGAACGTTATCCTCCCCACCTAGGTTCAAATCATGCTTATAATATGTTTCGCTCTTGTGAACCAATTGTTGTTGAGGTTTTGTGCCTTGAAGACTATCTTAACTCCCCTTATGGGCTACATGTTTGATGTTTTATTACACTTTAAAAATACATAAATAAAATTAAAAAAGTCTATATAGGCTAGCTCATACATAATTATAAATCTCAATTATGTCTTTCTCCACAACACAAAACATAGGTCATATAATTCCATAATCAAATGAAATAGATTGCATAATGGAGGAGTGAGCCCCCAACCACCACTGGATGACTTTGCATTTGGAATAACAAGCCCCCAACCATCATTATCTTGCTCAATGTCCTTAGGTAGTGTCTAGTCTCTCAAATTGCAAAGGTGAGTCATAAGAACTTGTCATTATGATGATGGCATAGAGTGTTATGAGGCCAACTGTGTCAACACTCTTGACTTTCATAAATAACTTGATCAACTATATGTTGTGGCCTCCCACTAGATCATTGAGATTGTCTAGAACAAAATGAGTTCATTGAAGAGTTAATGAGAGGCTCCTTGCTCATTGTTGGAGTTTGAGTAGCTTTGGAAGATATTCTTATTGTATTTGACCAAGAAAAAACCCTAAAGAATATTATTATATTATATTTGTTAAGTCATCCCTATTGTGCCTTGACAAGTAAAATGTAAAATAGAAAGATAAAGTGACAAGTTGGCCCAAACCTAATTTTAGGCTGGCCAACTGATATTTATAAGAGAGGCCAACGCCTCATTTGAACACACACAACACAAGTTATGTGGCTAAGAAGAGAAGTGCGTAAGTCTTAGAGGGAGATGCTAGTGCTCATGTATATCTTGGTTATGTGGTGCAATTCTACTCTTCCCTAGTCAAGGGTGTGAGGAGGATCTTCTGCTTTTTTAGTTCTCTCATCAAGAGAGGCATCGTTCTTGGTTGGTGAATCTATATTGAGGAAGTTTGATGGGTTTTTCCCCTAGAGGGTTTTCCCAGGGTAAATCTTGTGTATGTTGTGGATGTTATTCTTTCATTGATCCTTTATATACAATTATTGTGCTAATTGTTTTAAAAGTAAAAGAACATTAATCTAGTTAACTGCTTAAGATGAAAATTCAACATGGTTTCAGAGCGGGCCTAAAAGAAGGCATTTTCATAGCACAGAAGAACTCGTTGGAGAAGCTAAGAGCATAGGAAGACTCCCCGAACCCTAGCGCACCTCTCCCTATCGTTATATTCTCAGTTTGACGAATTTTTGTAATCTACAACTAGTGTTGCAACTGTATAAACCTTAGAAGGCAACGTCATCCACATTGTTGAAGGACGTTGGGCAAAGTGAGACCACTAGGGAACTCCCCTTAAGAAGGTGCACATATCCCTCAGAGTAGAATTTCAAAATTCAAATTTTGAAAAATTAGGGTTTCCTCATAAACCCTAGTCTTGGCAGCTACAGAATTGAAGCCGGAACTGGTCAGATTGGCATAACACTCTCTAGTAAGCACAAAACCTTTCTTTGAATTTTTTTATCTCCTTATTGTTTTGTTCAAGCATAGGATGGCACCCAATACCAAGCTTGATTAGAAGCTTGAAGGCGATGACAACTTCCGAGCATGCAAGTATAGAGTAATGCTCATTCTAGAAGAGAATGATATGGAATATTTTGTAAAAGAAGAAGTCCCAGAACCTGATGAAGATGAGGCCAAAGTGAAGTACAAGATGAAGACTCCGGTGAAGAATATGTATTGTAACATCTAGTTCTATTTTGATCTGTTGAAGTTATGACTATCATATTAACTATTGGTCAAAATTAAAGTCAAAGTATTAGGTTGATTAAAGTTCATATTTTTGAGTTTACTTGCATTCCCTCACTCAAATTTCTGTCAAGAAATCATATTGTCTTAGTACAGGGGATAGGTTGAAGATAATACGTGTCATCTTGAGTGAAGGAGATTTGGAAGAAAAACAACAACACTCATTCTTGAGGACAAGACTCCAAGTTCCAGGTTTGTTTGATTAAGATTCAAATTTGCACATATCAAGTTTGATAACTGCTATACTACTAGTAAACACTATAGTTGTGGTAGAAATCTTTGAAAAGTTCTATTATTGTTAGATACAATGAATACTTGATAGCATGTGAACACTATTGATATAAATGCTTATTGTAATTGTTTACTAGATATAACTAACATCTCCTCTAGGAGAAACTTCTTGCTTTGTTTCCAGGTTACCATGGAGGAATGATTGATCACAACACTAGAAGAGTGTTGTTCTCATTTCTTATTATTGTATTTCTTATTTTTGGCTCTTATTCCAGGTAGGTCATAAGTGATAGCTCTGAAGGAGCTATTGTGACGATTGTTCTCGCTATTCTTTTTATTATTATTATAAAGAGTATTATTCTTGTCCACTGTTTCTCGCTTGTTGTTCTTGTTCCGGGCATGTCACAGGTGATAACCCTGAAGGAAGCTATAGTGACGGTTGCAGGAGGCAACATATTAGATGGTCTCTAGTTTGAGACATGGAGCAGACTATCCAGATAAGAAGATTGTATACACAACCAAATACATCCATGTATCGAAGAAGAAGAAGAAGAAGAAGAAGAAGAAAGTTACTTTTGCAAGACACAAAACATCTCATATGGAGACTGATCATGAGGAGAAGATGGCTCTAAAGATTATACAGAATCAGAGGGAGTCAAGATTCAGAGGGAGCATGAAGAATCAGAGTGAGCCTGATCTTAGCGGGAGTTTGTGGCTTAAAGACTTTCATTCAGAAAGTATTCCTCCATAGATTAAAAATGAAGAAAGAGACGTCCTCCATGACTGACAGGAAGATTCCATGAGTTGAGGAGGCTAGAGCGTAGCTTCAGAGACTTCCAAGATAAGTGAGATCTCCCGGGAGGATTCCCTTGCTTCAGTAGACCTTGTTTCAGTGACAGAGAAGGAAGCCAGACAGAAGGACTGGGATTTTGATTTTGCTTTGAGACCAGAAAAGAAGTCAATGATGACTTCCAAGATTGACCTACCAGATCAAGCATGTTGTAGATAACAATACAGAGCCTGACTTGTGGCTAGAAGATTCTCCAGTAAGAAGGAAAAATATTGTTGAAATATTGTAACTTCGAAGAATATTCTACCTAAGAGGGAATGTTGAATAATATTATTATATTATATTTATTAATTAGGCCCTATTGTGCCTTTATAAAATTCGGCCCTTTTGTGCCTTGACAATTAAATGTAAATTAAGAAGGTAAAGTGACAGGTCGGCCCAGACCTAATTATAGGCTGGCCAAACCATTATTTATAAGGGAGGCTAGCACCTCATTTGCACACACACCAACTAGCTCTGCAATGCGCAAGTCTTGGAGGAGAGCCTACTGCAGTTAGGTGTGACATCAAGGAGGGTTCTTGGTCTATTTCTTGGTATCTCTTGCTTAAGTAGTGTGCTCCTCTTTCCTAGTGAAGGAGTAGAGGAGGATATTCTACTTTGTTTTTGGTGTATCTATATTGAGGAATTTTTTGTTGGGGTTTCTTCCCCATGAGGGTTTCTCAGGATAATCTGTGTCTTTATTGTTTCTGTGATTTCCTCTCTTTTAGTGATCTTATTTATGCAACTAATGTTCTAAATGATTGTAATAATAAAGAACTGTAATTGTTAGTTGTATAATTAAAACATCAACATGGTACCATAACAGGCCCAAAAGAGACCAATTCACAGTTTATAAAGAAGTATCTAGCCTCAACGCACCCTCTCCCAGATTTAGTTTTCAATATTGCAGCTGTTGCAGAACTAGGGTTTTTGCATAAACCCTAAGAGTGATGTTTTTACCTTTGTTGGAGGGTGTTGGAGAAAGCAAGACCATCTAGGAGCTCTCCCTAGGAGGGCGCATCTAGTCCCTAGATCTCCAAAATTGGAAGTTTGAGGAATTAGGGTTTCTTCATGAACCCTAGGTTGTAGTTGCAGTTGCAGTATCAGTTCCTTCGTTCCAGTTGCAGTAAAGTTTTGGGACTGGTTTTTTTATTGTTCCAGTGCACCTTACCCTAGAAAACCTCCAGCTACCATGAAGCACCTTTGAAGTTTTAAAGGCTTGTTATCACTTGTCGTTGCTGCTGGATGGTGCCACTACCTGCCGACGTTGTCAGAGGTATATACTTACATATGTTTAAACTATATCATTATTTTAAAGTTTACTTACAAGAGAAAGGATCTTTTGTCTAAACAACAATCATAAATCCAGAAGGATCTCAGATCCAACACATTTAGAGAAACTATGCACCCCAGGTTTGATTACTTTGATATGCCTCTACTTGTTATGACATTTTTTTGAACTTATGAATATCCAGGTTGCATTTTGATCTGTTGAAGTTATCATACTAACCATTGGTCAAAATTAAAGTCAAAGTATTAGATTGATTAAAGTCGAGATTATAGAGTTTATTCCATAACTCAGATTTCTATCAAGATAGCATATTGTCTTAGTACAGAGGATAGGTTGAAGAAAATACTTGTCATCTTGAGTGAAGGAGAATCAGAAGAAAAACAACAACACTCATTATTGAGGACGAGACTCCAGGTTCCAGGAGAAACTTCTTGTTTTGTTTCCAGGTTACCATGGAGGAGTGATTGATCACAAAACTAGAAGAGCATTGCTCTCACTTCTTATTATTACTGTATACATCCACATACCGAAGAAGAAGAAGAAGAAGTTAATTTTTCGAGATACAAAACATCTCATATGAGGAAAAATCATGAGGAGCAGAAGGCTCCAAAGATGACAGAACAAATACCTCTAGTGTATTTGATCACTCTTCATATCATCAAGAAGAGTTAGTAGAGCCAGAAGGGCCTACCCAAAATCAATGCAGTAATCAAGAAGAGACCAACATAATCCCATGACACTTTGCAGGATGCAAAGCCATATAACATTGATGGGCCATATCAGAGGGAGAAAATGGATTCGAAGATTATATAGACTCATAGGGAGCCAAGCCTCATAGGGATCATGGAGACTCAGAGTGAGCCTGATCTTAGAGAGGATCAGATGAGAAAAGAGGTGTCTTCCAGGACTGACAGACATATGCCATGAGTTGAGAAGACTAGATCGTAGCTTCAAATACTTCTAGGAGACATGAAATCTCCTGGGAAGATTCCCTTGTTTCAGTGACAAAGGAGGAAGCCAATCAGAAGGATTGTGATATGGATTTTTCCTTGAGACCAGAAGGGAAGTCAGTGGTGACTTCCAAGATTGATATAACAGAACAAGCATGTTGCAAATAACATTATAAATATGTACAAAGATTGATTTGTGTCCATAGGATTCTCCCAGCAAGAGGGAGAATACTATGACTAGACACTTGCTCCAGTAATCGAAGAAATAGTTCCAGTGTTCGTGAAGACAGCTAGACCAACCATGATTCCGATAAAGTATGAGATTCAGAGGAGAATTCCTTGTATTTGATTTTGAGTTGCCTCCATGAAAGAAGAAAAGCTACCTTCATTATCAACCACTCTCAATTTTAGAGAATATGTTGCCATGATAGAATAAAGGAGCTACTCTCGGAGTTCAGTAACTATAGTGAGAATAGAGCAATTATTCTCAGCTTCAGAAATAACAGCTATAGGTGCAGAGTCCCAGTTCCAGAAGGAACAATTGTATAAAATGTAGAGGACATACTCTCAGGGAGTGAGACAAATAGTGATTTTCAGAAAGCACATAGAAACAACACATGATTATGCAGCTTGAGTTGTAGTTGAGAAAGTGTACTAGTTTGGTACAATGTGATGTGAAAATTTTGTTTTGAAGTACAGGACAGGAAGACTCATGTCTGCAAGTTGAAGAAAGCTCCAAGAGCTTGGTATGGTAGGATTGATAGTCTTCTGATGAGTTTGGGATTTACCAAGAGTAAAGTTGATCCCAAGCTTTACTTCAATATTGAGAATGATGGACCAATTATATCGCTGTTATATGTAGATGACTTATTCTTGACAGTCGAAGAAAATATCATCACAAATTGTAAGAAGACGTTTGCCACTGAATTTGAAATGAAGGACCTAGGCCCGATGCACTATCTCTTAGGTCTTGAAGTGTGGCAGATCCTAGAAGAGATTTTCCTTAATCAAGGAAAGTATGATGTGGAAATTCTGAAGAGATTCGACATGATGGAATGTAAATCCATGTCCACTCCTATGGAGACAAATATGAATTTATTGGTTGATATTTCGCCATAAATAGTTGGTGTTACTCTATATAGACATGTGATTGGTTCGTTGATGTATCTAACGAATACCAGAGCATATATATGCTTTTTTGTGAACACCTTGAGTCAGTATCTGGTGGATCCCAGACGTGTTTACCTTGTAGTTGTAAAACATGTGATGAGATACCTTAAGGGTACGTTGGACTATGACCTCTGTTATAATGGAGATTGTGACTTCAAATTGTACGACTATACTGATTCAAATTGGGTTGGAAGTGCTTCAGACAGAAAAAACACTTCAGGATGTTGTTTCAGTTTAGGGTCATCCATGACTTTGTGGCAAAGCAGGAAACAATCGAGTATTGCTCTCAGTACGACAGAAGTAGAGTACATTGCAGCATGCTCCGCTAGTTGTGAAGCCATATGGCTTCAGAATTTGTTGACATGTCTATTTGACCTAGAGATGGATCCTACCTTGATATTTTGTGATAATCAGAGTTGCATAAAGATGATAGAGAACCCAATGTTCGATGATAAGGCGAAGCACATTGAGATCCGGTACCACTACATTCGTGATATGGTATAGAAGGGATATGTGAAGCTCCATTATGTTGGCATAGATGGGCAGGTAGCATATGTGTTTACTAAGCCTCTGTCTCGTGTGAAGTTTGAGTACTTCCGAGACAAGATTAGTATAGTCCGAAAGGAATTCCCTCGAAAGGGGGAGTGACGATGATGATACTATGGTATCTTGACCACCAACAAGGAAACTCGTTAGGATTTATATCCTAGGGGATTGATCATCCCTGGAAAGATCCCGTAAGGTTCAGATGGATGGTCTGTCAAAGTGCCTATGTATGTATATACTTCTTGTGGTCAGTAGTGTGGCACCTCGTTAGGATTTATATCCTAGGGGATTTTATTATCCCTGGATAGATCCCGTAAGGTCCAGATGGATGGTCTATCGGAGTGCCCACTATTGTTGTTATTTGTTGTTGTTGTTGTTGATGATGCTCTTGTCTCATTCTATATCCATTGGTGTTGTTGTTCCAGCTTTGTGTTGTTCATGTTGATGTTCCAACTTCATGGTGTTGTTGATGATGATGTTACTCAAGCTCTGCGTTGCATCTGATGACGATGCTTAGTTTCTATTGATGTTGATGATGAAAAACAAACTTCCAATGATTTATAGATATGACAGACAATGTTCCCGATGTTGACGACGGTGTCTCCTCCTCTTGATGAAGTATTGAGTCCAGTCATTTGTTATTAATGTTGTCAGTAGAATACCCTTCTTGTTAAGGGGGAGTGTTGAAATATTGTAACTTCGAAGAATATATACCTAAGAGGGAATGTTGAATAATAGTATTATATTATATTTATTAATTAGGCCCTATTTTGCATTTGTAAAAGTTGGCCCGTTTGTGCCTTGACAATAAAATGTAAATTAAGAGGGTAAAGTGACAGGTCGACCCAAACCTAATTTAGGATGGCCATACCACTATTTATAAGGGAGGCCAACGCCTCATTTGGACACACACCAACTAGCTCTGCAGTGCACAAGTCTTGGAGGATAACTTACTGAAGTTAGGTGTGACGTCAAGGAGGTTTCTTGGTCTATGCCTTGGTATCTCTTGGTTAATTAGTGCACTACTCTTTCCTAGTGAAGGAGTAGAGGAGGATCTTCTTCTTTGTTTTTGGTCTATCGATATTGAGGAAGTTTTTGATGGGTTTTCTTCCCCATGAGGGTTTCCCAGGATACTCTGTGTGCCTCTATTGTTTCTGTGATTTCCTCTCTTTCAATGATCTTATTTAAGCATCTAATGTGCTAAATGATTGTAATAATAAAGAAGAATTGTAACTGCTAGCTGTATAAGTAAAACATCAACAAGATCATGACGAGATACTTTCTCTAGTAGTCAAAAGAAGTATCCTCAAAGCAGCCACAAGATACATGAGAAGGAGTCTCATGTCTGCAGATTGAAGAATGCTTTGTACGGGCCTAAGCATGCACCTAGGACATGATATGCCAGATAGACAATTTCCTGATGAGCTTGGGTTTCACCAAAAGTACAACAGATTCCAACCTTTACTTCAAGGTTGTGGATGGTGAAACCTATGATATTGCTACTATACATGGATAATCTGTTTCTGATAGGAAATGAAAATCTCATCGTTCAGAGTAAGAGGAACCTTGCTTCAAAATTCAATATGAAGGACCTAGGCATGATGCATTACTTCTTAGGTTTGGAGGTATGGAAGAGACCTGATGGGATTTTCCTTAACCAAGGAAAATATGAGTAGAGATCCTGAAGAGTTTCGGGATGTTGGATTGCAAGGCCATATCTACATCGACAGTGGCTTACTTCAAGTTTCTGTGTGACACAATTTCAGAGACAGTGGATGCCACCATATACAGAAAGATGATTGGTTCTTCGATGTACTTGACGAACACAAGGCCAAATATATGTTTTATAGTGAATATGAACATACTTGTTGAATAAGCCTCTGTTGAGAGTGAAGTTTGAATACTTCATAGACAAGCTTGGTATGGTTCAGAAGGATTTTTCCCTCGTGAGAGGGAGTGATGTGTTCCACAGTAGCGGGAAGTCATGTGTTCCCCATTAGTGAGAAGTGATGTGTTCCCTAGTAAAGGGAAGTGATGAGATTCCTAGTAGTGGGAGCTACTCTAGCGCAGGTTGGTACTCCAATGCAGGCTGGTATGCTACCCCAACGCAGGTTTGTACTCCAACGCAGATTGGTATGCTACCCCAACACAGGTTGGTACTCCAACACAGGCCGATATGCTACCCCAATGCAAGTTGGTATGCTACTCCAATGTAGGCTGGTATATTACCCCAACGAAGGTTGGTATGCTACTCCAACGAAGGTTGGTACGCTACTCCAGTGAAAGTGCATAAGTTCCTATGAGTTATAGACCCGTGATTGACAACAAGACAATGACCAAGTGTGTAGAAGTGCAAAGGCAGTGATGATGATCGTGACGAGAAGAATACCTTCCTTGCTAAGAGGGAGTGTTGGAGTTTGGGTAGCTTTAGGAGATATTCTTATTGTATTTGACCAAGACAAAACCCTAAAGAATATTATTATATTATATTTGTTAAATCAACCCTATTGTGCCTTAGTAAAAGTTGGCCCTATTGTGCCTTGACAAGTAAAATGTAAAATAGAAAGATAAAGTGTCAGGTCGGCCCATACCTAATTTTAGGCTTGCCAACTGCTATTTATAAGAGAGGCCAATGCCTCATTTGAACACACACAACACAAGTTTTGTGGCTAAGAAGAGAAGTGTGCAAGTCTTAGAGGGAGATGCTACTGCAACTAGGAGATGACATTGTGGAGGTTCTTGGTCTACTTCTTGGGTATATCTTGGTTATGTGGTGTGCTACTCTTTCCTAGTCAAGGGTTTGAGGAGGATATTCTACTTTGTTAGTTCTCTCTTAGAGAGAGGCATTGTTCTTGGTTGGTGAATCTATATTTAGGAAGTTTGCTGGGTTTTTCCCCTAGATGGTTTTCCCAGGATAAATCTTGTGTATGCTATGGATTTTATTCTTTCAATGATCCTTTATATGCAATTATTGTGCTAATTGTTTTAAAAGTAAAAGAATAATAATCTAGTTAATTGCTTAAGATGAAAAATCAATACTCATAATGTAGGGGTCTCCCCTAATACTCCAATCATTGTCATAGGTATAGGTATGATACATCTAACTAAACCTTTTGAAACCTATACAATGGCATATACAAATTGTCATAGGTTAAAGAACTATGATCCCAAGAGATCTCACAAGTTGTGCTTTGTTAAACACAATAATTTTGTTTCTTCCAAATGTAAGAAAACATTTGTATTCTTAAAAGTTTCCATGTTTCATGGAATTCAACGATCTTGCACAATTTGATGCCTAGGAGAGTGACTTTCCATGAAATAGGAGCAAGGAGGAACTAGCCAAAAAAAATTGTATCCTAGTCTCAAGTAGATTTAGCATAGCTTCAAAACTAAAACACATGTTTGAGGTCATGACAATCACACATAGAACACATATAACATTTGGGTTGAGAAAAACCAAGGTGCATCAACAATGATTGAGAGTTAAGCCCCAAAGGATAAGGGACCAAGCTATAAAATCCTTCTTGCAACCATCCAAGAATTTCGATACATTATGTAGATGAAAGAGCCACCATCATATTCAACTAGTTGTCTAGCACAAATTTATTCCAGAGCCCCGAATGCCCATCAACAAATTATAGTTCTTAAAAGTCTCGAGCCTATTTCACTTCCAATCCTTCAACCATTCTACAGGAGATTGCAGGCCTAGTTTCAAGTTGATATAGTTAGGGACAATCCCCCTTATTTATTTAATCACGACTATTTTTGTCTTGGTTAGTGTGTATTTATTTTTTAGTACCAACCAAGGGACCCAATCCCTAGTCTAAACATAAAAAAGGTCCTTGGATCGGAGAGCCAAGCTATTTCTCCCAACACTTTGCCTTCATACAATACCATATGAGACCACCATAAGGAATGGCCATTAAAGGATAAACCAAATTTAAAACCATGTCCTTTCCAATTGAGATGAGGCTTTATAGTCTCCTAATTCTTTTAGATGCCATGAGCAACAAATTTCCCTTTCACCTTAACATTGAATGGGGTGGAAATGAGAGTTTGTAAGCCCAAGTTTGCCTATGATTTCTTGACGATGGGAGTTTCTTGGTGAATGAAATTATGAAGAGGCACCTTCTAGGCTTCATTCACTTATAACACTTAGATAATTTATTTAGCAAATAAGGCCTACGCTTGGGTGTGGGCTCTTAAATTCCGATACCCCCAATCTTTGGGAGTGTAACATATGCTCTAGTTTATGCAATGGAAACCTTTTCCATCCTTCATGTTCACTAAAGGACACTACAAGGGGAATTCTCATGATATTGATAGAACCATTCAATTGGGATTTATGCAATTCCAAGCTTAATCTTTCCACTAGTCCCTTAAATGGGATCCACCTAGTTTGAACAATCAGGAATCAACCTCTAAAACTTAAAAAAATGGATTTGTTAAAACTATTAATATGCAAAGTGTGTTTCAGTTAGGCCCACAAAATCCAATCTTCAGTCTCAAACAAGAAGATATCACGAAGGGTTCCAATTACTTTGCATAAGAAGCACAAATCTAAGAACCAAGGGTTCTCAATGAGAGGCTTTCCCACATTGAGAATTACTTGCAACCATCAAAGGGAGTGAGCATGGATAGAAAGGCCATTCTTTAAATACTCCTCTTTCAAACAAAGGAAGGGTTTAACAACTTCTGAAGCCTTATAAATTATTTTAACAATTAAAGAGCCTTAAATCTTTACTAGGATAGGGGTGATGAGGAGGGATTGAAAAACAAGACCTTTCCACCCTTTCTTACCATAAGGAACTCCTAACATGACGCAATTGTGAAGCAACGACCTCCATGCTTTGTCCAATTGTAGGGATATCATGATCCATTTGGCACATAAGGAAAGACCTTGTTTACAAATGAATAATCCCTAAACCTCTCCAATCTTTTGGAATGCAACATACATTAGTTTTGTCGTAGGCACTTCTATAGCCCAATTTGGTAGAGATATTGTCACATGGGTAATTCTTACATTATTATATGTCGAATTAAATAAAAACACTAATAATGAATACCAATAATAATGTTGTATGCTAGCCAAATTCATATACAAACATAAATCAAAATATCTCTATATATATGAAAGTAGGAGATTTGATATGTACACATAATACAAACACTGTTATAAATAGATAAAAACAGAGATACCATATTTACACAAAAACAAAATTTCTATAAATATGATATTGACATATAAATATTGTTACAATGCAAATATAAATCCTCTGCTCAAGATGAGGGAGATGTGTAATTCTATGCTCTAAGTGAAGCAAACAAGAGGCTTTTAACAAAATATGCTAATAAATTCAATGCCAACCTTAAGCAATATATTTCAATGTAGATTTTAACAAACACACACGCACACATATATATCAAAGATTAAAACATTATTCTAGTTGTGTAAAGAAAGATTACATACTCCCAGGTTTCAAAATTTACTTAAGGGTAGTGTAAATTTCCCACTTCATCCATTTAAGTACAATTGAAATCCCCCTAATAATAATCACAAAACATTCTCTTCACCAATATTGCATTTTGTTTTCTTCTTTTTGTTTTTTGGTTTCTTTTGGTGTAGATAAACAACAAAGTGAGAATAACATTTTTTGGTTTCTAGTTGCCTTTGAACATAAACACCAAGTGTAGAAGTGGATATGTAGTGGCCGGATTTCATTTTGGTAGCCTCCAAAAGTAGCGTAGATCCATGTTAACTCCAACTCTATCAAGCATCAAGAGGGATAAGATCACTAGAGCTGAAAACCTTTTTGAGGGAGAAAAACTTAAGGAAAGTTTGCACCTCAACATATATGATCCCTCTTGGCACTTGATAGAATCAGTGTTAAGATGGATCTGCATTGGTATTTATGATGGAAGTCTCTACTCCTTTCCTAGTTGGCCTAGAGAGTCCCAAATAAGCTTATTGATGTTTACATAAGCAACAACCAAAGGTTCCCAACAAGATGAATGGTAAACATGGGTTAGAGTAAACACCTTAGTGCAAATTTGCTAGTGCTTTGCCAAGGATAAAGACCTAACAATCTACTTAGCTACCTTAATTTTATCGTTTCCATTATTGATTGCCACAAGTCTTTGGGGAGTCCTAAAATATCAATGGCATCGCTAAAACATAAAAAAAAATAAAACCAAGTTGCACCAAATCCACCATGTATCAATGGGCCACTTAAGTAAGGGGTTTCCACTCTAGCAATAGCACAATTATTCCTTTCATTAGAAAATAGAGTTGAAGGCTAGGTAGAAGGTATCTATGCATTCAATGTTTCTTTGGTATGAAGTTTCATCTTCTAAGATGGTTAGAAAGGAATCATTAACATAGTGTCTTTTTTGGAACTATCTCCCTCTTATCATGATGAGGACAACACACCCATAATCAGAATTATATGGTAACTAATATCACCAGTCAATTCGGTCACCTTCAACTTAGAATCTGAGAGTGGGAGGTATCTATTCCACCAAACTAGCATAATATTTTCTCCTAGCCCCAACTATTGTTGCATGTCTTGGCACACATCCACTAACATGAGCACACAAATGAGCATGTGATTGGTAGGACTTTTAAACCCTGGTGGGGGATATATATTAGCTACTTGCTTACACCAACCCAATAAGCCACCATTGAACACAAAGTGATTGTCAATCAATTGTAGGTATTTATGCTCAAACATAGCAATACCCAAAATTTTCCCCATCCATACACTTCTTTGAAGGAGATATCTAGGAGCTTTGGTTTCCATTACATAAACTATAGGCATGAGTATAAAGACTTGGTGAATAGATTTGTAGAGTGACCTGGTTTCTTTAGATTCAACCCCATTATTAGTGAGGCACACTAAGGCTTTATCAAATAGAGTTTCCACAAGTGGCAGAAACAAATTGGTCATCATAGTCAAGGGCCTAATACAGATAATATGAAGGGCCACTCCACTTGATCACATGCCTTCCCGAAGTTGATTTTTAGTAATATTTTGAAACTAATGGAATGAGCTCATTGCATACCCTCCAAGGCTATGAAAATGTCGCCAAAAAAATTTCAACAATCACTAAGCCGTATTTATTATGGTTGAATTTTCTTGGGGGAGGAGGTATCTCACTTTCAGTACAAGAACCTTAGCCAGAAGTTTGTAGGAGACATTAGAATGGGTTATCGATCGCCAAGTGGTGATCTACTCAATATCTCCAACTTAAAAATATATTTAATATTCCATCTATTGGCAATCTCTCCTAATCATTACATGGGCTACGTGTGGAAAACCAAGTGTGTGCAAATATTCCAAACCAGAGTTCATGAAAATCAATTGAGTGCAAGATAACCACAAATTAATCTTATGGGCACGAACTTGGGGCCAAAAAAAAAACCTTAGGGAAATTAAACATACAAATAAAGGCTCATTGATTTCTAAGTACTAAAGTCTATACTAAAGAAGAAAGGTTCATTGATTTCTTCGTATTTAAGTGTGTAGTCAAGAAGAATTGTTGAAAAGAAGTAACCCAAAGAAATCATGTTATAATTCCAATGAGGAAACAAGAAATTAGAGTGAAAGAAACCATCATAGACAAAACAAACAACTTGATAAATTCCAATGAAAAGACAAGAGAAAAGGAACAAAAGCACCTGAGTCAAGGGGGGTAAACGTATCAGTTGTATGTGTTACCTTTGAAGTTGTTCAATTGTTGCAATGCACATACCACATTTCCATCATTGAATTATGACATTTCCATGTAACCAAGATGCAAAGGAAGGGAACATCTCTTCTATAGTTAAGTGTGTGGGAAGGGAAAATAATATTTCACTAAAATAAATATGGTGCATGAGGTGAAGGCTCCACAATGCTTGATCTAACTTTTGATAGAATGAGAATGGATGCTCATAAAAATCTAAATATGAAGCGATTTTAACAAAGTCCCATTATGCATTCTCAATACTTATTTGGGGATCAAACATTATTCATATAAGAATGGATGAATGTGAGGTTTCTTTCTTATTCCCCACTCATATTTTACTCATGTTCTCCCATGCTTCACCCAAAGGCTCCTTATTATGCAACATCAATGTATGGTTTGGTTGGGAATGGTGTTCTTTCTTTTCCTATTTTGCTCAGTCACTCTTTTTTTTCATGTAAAATGGATGAGGGAGACCTAAATAGGAATAAAATGCATGCTTTATAAAAAAACACTTGAGTTTTAACTCATGGAATTATGAAGTCCCTGAGGTGTAGGACGGTCAGTGACAGAGTGTGTTGTTAAGGTGCTTCATGATGTTAAAGTCACCAGTTCGAAACTTGCGGGGACAAAAAATCTAGCCATGTTAAAGGTTGGTGTGGCTCAGGCCGGGTGCGATCCCCGGGTGATTTTGATGGCATAGATGCCTTTGAGTCACAGTTTCTTAGCCACAGGTTAGTTCGAACAAAATAACAAACAAAAAAGAAACTCATGGAATTATGATGCTACGTTGCTTTGTGTAATATTTTTTCTATGTTATTTATGTTGCACATAAACAACATGGTCATGCAAAGCAATAAAATTGTACAACTAAGAGGATAAAAGACTATGACAAGACCATGCACTTACATCCATGTTAATTGATTAATTGTTATAAATTGTTATTTGAGCTTGACATGGGTGTTGCTATGTACCAACTAGTCGAATACGCATAAAAAATACCTAATTCAATAATACCACACCTAAATCAAGTGAAAGAGTGAATGAATAAGATACCTCTTCAAGGTGCAACCTCCTATTACAATATATCAAATGTACAAGATAAGATTATCATTCAAATGAGTCTCCTTGATGTGTATATAAGACAAAAAGAGGTCTAGAAAGCAATAATGATAAGTCAACATAAATATGGTTAATGTAATGATAATGAATGAGGGTTATGGTTAGGGGATTAGCATGCCCCTCCCCTTCAAACCAACATTTCCCTACATGTTGATCACATGTGGATGCTTCATTTTGAAGAACCCATCTTCCCAAGTCACATCTTTTATTTGTAGGTTCTTCCACTTGATGAGGTAATCATTAATTACTTGATTTTGTAGTTGTTTGATCCTTATTTTAATGACAATTTCAAGTTCTAGTATAATTTTTCCCTCTTTATCAAGAACAAGAAAAAAACTATGAATTGAGTTCTTCTCATTGATTACCTTCATTAAACAAGAAACATGGAATATCGAAGGTATACATGAAGATGGAGGAAACTCCAATCTGTGAACCATACTACCAATCCTCTACAACACCTTATAGTGACCATAGTACTTGAGTGATAATTTATTGTCCTTCTTTTGTTTCTTGAGGAACATATGTTTGCATGGTTGCAGCCTAAAAAATACCCAATCCCCCACCTCAAAGTGAAATTTACGACAAGGTTGATCTGTTTATTGTTTTTACCTATTTTTTGTTATTCCATCTTGTCCTTCAATAGTTGGAGAACATCTTGTTGGTGCTTGACGTGATCCTAAACTACTTGAACCTTAGGTTTCCCTCTCATTGATGATTTGATGGATGGAGGATGATACCAATAGAGTTTCATAAATGGGGACATTTTGGATGAAGTATGGAAGGAAGTGTCGTACCACCACTTTGGAAAAGGTAACCATTTGACCCATCGTGAATGTTTATCAAATATAAAGAAATGGAGATAACCTTCTAGACAATTATTCACAATCTCAGTTTTCCCATTGGAATAGGGATGGTAAGAGGAGTAGTGAGCCACTTGAGTGCACAAACATGAAAACAAGTTAGCCCAAAAATTACTAGTAAAAATTGGATGCTTGCCACTTGTAATAATCTTGGGGTTTCCATGTAGCTTCTAAATTGTTTCCATAAATGTTGTGGCTATTGTACTTGCTTTAAAAGGATGAGAAAGTGAGAAAAAATAGGCATACTTTGTGAGTTTATCCACCACCACCATGATGGAATTCTTCCCTTCAAACTTTAGTAAACTTGTGATAAAATCCATGGAGACCTCTTCCCAACACAAACTTGGCATGGAAGACCTCTTCCCAACCAAACACACTGACACAAAATTTTGAACATAAGTTTTAAGACCTTCCTAGAAAAACCTTCTTGATCCTATGGTAATTTTTATGAAATTATGAGTGTCCCTCTATTGAAGAAGTGTATGGTTATGAAATGACCTTCAGTTCGATTTTGAAACCCTTGCATAAATATATTTCATCCTTATACCAAAGTGAATCATTATTCCATGCAAATTTATCCAATGCACTAGAGTCATGTAGTAGTTTTTAAATGAGTTTCCATGTATTCTGGTCTTGCTACTATTCTATCCTTTCTTCTTTCATCCAAACAAATTGTAGAATGGAAATAACACAAATGAAGGCCTCAATGTCCTCTTCTTTTCTTGAAAGTACATCCACCACCACATTCTCTTTTCCTTTTTGGTATAAGATTTCAAAGTCATACTAACATCTTTGTGATCCAATTTTTTTGCTTTTTTGAAGATAGTAGTTGTTCCAAGAAGTACTCAAATTATCATGATATTTTTTTACCTTGAGTGTATTCCTATTCAACAAGGGCACGAGTGTATTCCTATTCAACAAGGGCACGAGTGTATTCCTATTCAACAAGGGCACCATTGATTAACTACATGAAGCATGGCCAACATTAATTCCTTATCATAAATGTGTTTAAGTTCTTCCCTTTAAGTTGCCATCTTTCAAAGGCAAGGGGCCTTCCTTCTTGCATTAAAACTACACATGTGACATATACCTTGATGCATCGTACCTCACAACAAATTTTTTAGTAAAGTTAGGTGTGTCTAAGAGAAGAGTTCTAGATTTGGTCTCCTTGAGATTTTTAAAATCTTGGGTTGCTTCTTAGGTTCAATAAAAGGAATCATTTTTCAATAATGGTGTTAGAGGTGCTACTATTCGATAATAGTTCTTAACAAACTCGTGGTAATAGCCTGTCATTTCTAAGAATATCCTAAAATGTTCAAGGTTTTGGGAATTGGTCATTTCATTATCACTTTAATTTTGTTAAGGTTCACCTTGATGCCCTCATGACATACAATATGACATAAATATTCCACTTCTTAAATGTACATTTTAAATATTTACATTATATCAATGCACACACAGATTTTTTAATAAAATAGAAAGGATAACATTAAAATTCACACACAGTACTAAGAAAATTACCCTAGAAACTCTTAACCAGGAAAACCAACAAATGTATAGAGTCCCACCTCTAACTCTCATTGTATTAACTTCATTGTTTACAATAAAATATATATGATTATGTGACATCCAAAACCCTAATATATTAACCCAGATTATATTCCTCAACTGAAATTATATAACAATGGTATGAAAAATTGTTGGCCCAAAACCGCCCAAAAATAGACCAAAAACAACCCAATTTTTTTTGGGAGGCTTCCCCCCAAAACCTCCGGACAAAGAGAGCCTTCCAAACCCCTCGATGCAATGCATAATGCAAGGATTTAATCATGTAAAGAATAAAATACATACCCAACATTCTCCCACTCTTTTTCTTTGCATACAAGGGCCTCAAGGATTACATGATCAACAATTCAAGGCAACAATGCCCATTTCTCCTCTACACCAAGAGAACTTCTCAGTGCTTACAAACTTTGTCAATGAATCTACGATATTCTTCAAAGTGTCCACCTTCACCAAAATCACCTTCATGTGTTCAACTATGTCTCTCACAAAGTGATACTGAACATCAATGTGCTTTGTCTTAGAATGATAAGCAAGGTTCTTTGCTGAAAATATTGCACTATGATTGTCACAATCTAACCTTATGAGGGTTTTTTACCAGTCCATGCCTCATGCAAAGTTTTTTCCACCAAGATTTATGAGGGTGATCTATTTACTAGGTAACATGTAGTACCCACTACCTCTACCTAGAATTCTTGTCCTATCCCGACACCACTAAGCATGCTCCTTGTTTTTTCCATCAACATCGTATTCATCCTTTCTGTAACCCCATTTTGTTGAAATGTGTATGGTGTATTATTCTACCTTGCTATATTGCACTTCTTAAATAGTTTCTCAAATTCATTCCCACATAACTCCCCATCATTATCTATCCTAAACATCTTTATTTTCTTCTATGTTTAATTCTCAATAAGATCCTTAAACTCTTTGACTCAAATTTATTTTGAAGGAAATAAATCCACGTTTCCTTGAAAAATCATCATGAATGAAATGTAGTACAAACATTTACCTAGTGATGGAACAAACATAGGTCCAAACACATAACTTTGTACTAAATCTAAGATTCTCATTTCTCTTGTAGCACCAGATGAGAATCTTACCCGATTATATTTATCATATATGTAATGTTCACAAAAATAAAAATCCAATGTGAAATCAAACATACCTTCAACCATGCATTTACCATGTAGTGCTCGAAGGCCCTTCTCTCTAATATGTCCTAGTATTTGATGCCACAACATTGTATTTTCTCCACAGACAGTAGGGGTTCTTTCTTCTTCATTTCCACCCTCGGGAACAATAGAATTGTTACACCCATTACTGATAATGCTTCCCAAAAACTTGTACATGGTTCCATTATGAACTCCCCTCTTCAACACCATTTCTCCTCAAACCATTTTGCAAGTTTCCTTTTCAAACATAGTATGTACACCTTCATTACTCATCTTACTCACAAATATCAAGTTTTTATCCATCACAGGAATGCTAAAAATGATAGGGACTGTTCTAATCCTTCCATCCTTGAGAAACAACTTGATTTTTCCTCGTCTTGTGATTATGGATGTCAAGTCATACCCTAGGAAAACATCACCTCCATTATACTTTTGATGTTCACAAAACCACTCCCCATTGGGATTCATATGAAAAGAATCACCTGAATTGATCATCCATACATCATGTTCTGCATGTGTGCTTGAAGAAGCCAAGTACACACCCCCTCCTTCCTTTGAGGAGGAATTCCTTTCTGTGGAAGGAACATCATCAGATCCCTTCCCTCTCTCAACACTTTTAGATCTATAATCCTTCTTTGAATGCCCATTTTTACCACATTTCCAACATTTCCTTAAGGATTTTTCTAGATATTTAGATCTACCTCTAGATTTAGATCTCTCACTTAAGGACTTAATTTTATTTCTATCCAGGGAACGCCCTCTTGTAGATAAGGCATACATGCTATAACTATGCATGTTTTTCCTCCTCATTTCTTCTGATAAAAAGGATGAAACCACATCCAAACTTTAATGTGGTTGCATTACTCCCAATAGCTACAATCATACTATCTAATGAATCTGACAAAGAACACAACAAACCAATGCACTTATCTTCATCACAAATTTTAATGTCAATAGATAACAACTAACTTACCACAATATCAAAGGAATTTAGATGCTTTGTCAATGAATCTCGATCATTCATCCTCAGAAGGTACAACTTCTTCATATGAAAAAATTGTTTACCAGGGGCTTAGACTGATACAAATCCCCTATCTTATCCCATAATGACTTGGCTATAGATTCTCTCAAGACATTCTATTAAACACTGAATTTGAAAGACACAACCATATTGTGTTCTTTTCCTTCATATCCAACTTCATCTACTCTTTCGTCGACATACCCATAGGTGTAGTACCAAGATCAACATCGACCAACTCTTCTTTTTCTACCAAAAGATCCTCCATCTTGAGTTTCCATAGCTCAAATATTTTCCCATTAAATTTCTCAATCTCAATTTTAGAACTGCTCACCATTCTCTTTCACCACTGTAGAGCTCCCACTGAAACCAGGTTTATCATAAACCCAATATAATTGAACCCTTAACAGCAAAGGCATCCCCCTAAATCCAATAATTGCTTTGATACCAAATTTATGATTTAAACCTTTACAATATAGCAATGCACACACAAATTAATTATAAACAGAAAGGAAAATAATAACTTTCACACATAGTACTAAAAAATCTACCTTGGAAACCCTTAACCAAGAAAACCAACAAATGTTTAGAGCTACACCTCTAACTCTCATGGTATTAACTTAACCATTTACGATACGATATATAGGATTTTTGATCATCCAAAACTCTAATCTATTAACCCAAATTATAAATGGAATTATATTAAAATGGGTTGAAAAATTGTTGACCAAAACCACCAAAAGCAACCCAAAACAAAATTCTCAGGGGATTTGGTGCAACATACATCACATGGAGCTAACCGTGCAAAGAATATAACACATACCCAACATTGAACCCCAAATGAACACTTGAAAGGATTTGCATATAGTTTTTGCTCCTCCAATTGTTTTAAGACCATGTACACATATTGTACATGTTCTTCACAATGTTTGATGTAAATTAGTATATAAAAAATAATACCAACACACATTTTCTTAAGAAGGTCTTGAATAACATGCTCATACTCTTGAGCAAGAGGAAGACCTTTGGAATATCAAAAAATACATTGACATGATTACAAATAACTCTTTGGATATCCAAAGTCACAGAGGGGTTAGATGCTTGAACATCTAGTGAGCACAATGATGATATTAGAAATAAGGCTCCATGAGATTAGTTGAATAACATGCTCATACTCTCGAGCAAGAGGAAGAAATTTGGAATATCAACAAATACGTTGAAATTATTACCAATAACTCTTTGGATATCCAAAGTCATGGAGGGGTTATATGCTTGAACATCTAGTGAGCACAATGATGCAATTACTCATGGGTGTCCCATTTCTAATAATTTTATCATGTTGTAAAGCTTATCATTTTTTAGATGGTTTCCCTTGCATACCTTTGAGTTGAATTTCCTTGCCTTCCAAGAAAACTCTCATGAAAAGTTCTTGGAAATTAAAATCCACTATCCTCAATGGTTGTAAAAATAGACCACTAATACCACATCCTCACCATCCATTTGGATTGGAATCATTGGGCTATCAAAAAATAATCCCCCATAGTGAGATTAATATTAGAGGACTTCCATGAACAATTTATGGTACTTGCACCTACGACCATTACTTGAAACTCTGGTGTTAGATACATAAAGCAATTGGGAAAATTTTCTAACTTGTGGTTAATGAAGTTGTTGGTACTACCACAATCAATCAACATTGTTACCTTTTTTTTTTATTTCTTGATATCTCCTTATATATTGAGAGTTTGAGTGCTAATGTTGGGCAAAGCATGACAAGATATGGTTGGGGTAGTCTCTTTTAGTTTTGTACCTTGAAAAGGTTTTATCTCTTGTTCTTCTTCCTCTTCACAATCTATGTAGAATAATTTCTTCTCACCACACTGAATGTGTTCACTATACATTCTGTCACAATTGAAACATACTACCCTTTGCTCCTATTTCATCTAATTGTTAAGGTTTGATTCTTGTGGGTTGAGTGAGGTTAGGAATGAGAATATTTTTATCTTTCTAGGTGTAAGTGGCAACCCTTCTAGTAGCCATATTTTTACTTTCAACTCTCTTTACCATACTAAAAGCCTTATCCAAGGATTTTGGATCCAAGAGACACACCTCATGTTGAATGCTCTCTAAAAACATAAAGTTTTCCAACAATTTATTCTCTAGAAGGTCCTTCACTCTAAGAATCAACTTTTGAAACTCTTAAATGTGTTGTATAACTAGAGCTCTTTTCTTAAGATTTGTCAATTTGCTAAAGAATATGTTGCTCATACTATCTTCATAATTTGATACCATTTTATCCATAAAAATGGCCCAAGAGATAATGAAGTCCTTTTTGCATTAAAAAATCCATTGTACTACATAAATTGATCAAATTCTAAATATAAGCATGCAATAGTTACCTTTTGTAGATTTGATACTTGGTGTAGATCAAAGAATTGCTCCATATGGAATATCTGTGTCATGAGACCTTTACCATCAAAGTTTGCCATATCGATCTTGGGAATGAAGTAGTTCATTGGTATTGAGTTGAAACCATGATGATGTGGATCTTGGAGTGATGAATGATCTGGTGCCTAGGACTCAATATTCTTGTTCTCTAGATATGTTAAAATGTTCTATGTATGAAATGAAGAATTGATCCTCTTGTTATCCTTATCCTTTTCTTGAGAATTTAGGTTGAGGCTTGTTAGTTCCTTAATAATGTCCTCCTTCGTACCTTTGAGATCATCTTTGTTTTCCATGTATTTGAGATCTTTTAAAAAAAAAAAAATATGTTTTACTTTCTATATTTAGTAGTCAACATTATTTTCCATTGTAGTTTCCATGACACTATTTTCTATTCCAACTTGGACACCTTAAATTCCAATTCATCATTGTGCTCTTGTGTAAGAGACGAGCCTTCAAAATGATTTTCAAGAGTCACATTTAGATTACTACATCTAGACATGATGGACTATGGTTTGGTAGCATCATATGTGAAAGGGAGTGTCAAGATCTATAACTCTCTGATATACCATTGGGTTTCCAATATTGGTACTCATTCGGTTATCACAACTCTATAACAAGGAGGATGGACTATACCCTTAGCCATGTGATCTGATTCCAAAGAAAATGAGAGCGATATCCCAAAGTGTTGCTCTTGGTGTACTATAGATACACACGACCAAAAGGTGATCTAAGTATGGTATTGGGTATTCATATGAGGATTCTAATATACCATATGGTATGTTGAAGATCAAATCCATAAACATATTTTGTCTAATACAGTACTACTCAATAGGTACTAACAAAGGTGTACAAGGTCATGCTATGTAGAACCCACCTATATTCCATGCATACATGCTTAGTAGACACAATTTTACCCATTGAATGACATAAATATGTGTGTTTATAAATATTGATACATGTCTCAAGCCTAAAAAATATAGTTGTTGTAGAATTGAGAATTTCTAAACTTGGGGTATCCTTAGCACTCTGATTTGGGGTCTACTTTATTCATCGACCTTGTGCATGTTACAATTTCACTAATTCTACTCTTTTGTTTCTAAATTTTTTATAGGATGTACTCCAATATGTCCTCTTCAATTTCCCATTGATCCCTTGCAATTTGGATCTTCCAAGAGAAAGTTAGGTCCAATGTACTAAACCTATTGTTTTTTGTGATTCTCATGTGAGTGAACTTGTATGAATGGCTACTTCGCCAATATTTCACTAAAATGTCTAAAATTGTAGCCTATAAAACCACATGCTTAAGCCTAGTTTAGGGACTAGATGAAAACCCTAACTTGTACAACATGTAACTCCAAAAATATGAGGAATTGGATTCTGAATTTTTTACCTAATGTACTTTGCTTGTTCCTCTGTCAACCCTGAAATTTCCATGGAAATTGAAATTGTCCAAAAAATTGTAAGAGAAAAAATGGTATGATGCCTCATTTGGAGGAACCAAATGATGGATCATCCACTCTGATACTAATTTTTATGTACAAAATAACCAAATAAGCATAAAAAACCAAATATGGTAATTCTACAATTAAATAAACTGAAAGAGTGAATGAATAAGAAGCATCTTTGAGAGGGCAACCTTGTATTACAATACATCAAATGCACAATATAAGATGATCATTTGAATGAGTTTCCTTGATGTATATATAGGAGACAAAGAGGGCTAGAAATCAATAGTAGTAAGTTGACAAAACTATAATTAATTTTAAAATAATGGATGAAGGTTATGCTTAGGGGATTAACATGTGTATTTGACAAAAGATAAGAGGATAATGTGTTTTTGATAAATGGGAAACCACCACTATTGTATATTTCTTGATATGAATGAGGTAAATGGAAATCATCAAGGGAAAATTCAAGGGACAACAATAAAGAAATGATAGAGAGATTTGGGTCTTAAAGTTATTGTGTTTGTATGATATGTAATGTGACAAGCATAAAGAATGATAACTACAATGTACATGTAAGGAAATTTCCCTTAGGGAAAATTTGCATGCATGGACATATGTAAAATACAACAAAAATGTACGAGGAGAGAAGGTATGAAATGGATGCAAACTAGGAAGAAAATGCATAGAATCAAGGGCCCAATTTAGCACATGAATGTTCCCCAAGGTGCATGAAATAATATAATAAAATGATGGCATGTATGACAATAAGGGGAAACTGACATGAATCAAATGTAGGGTGTGGTTCATAGAGAACCAATGTTTGAGTCAAAAGCATAAGAGTTGTCTCTCTTGAGTTACATTATTGTAGGAGAAATTCAAGGGAATTTTGTGTGCCATAGAGAAAAGGTTATGATCCTATAATATTTATGATCAATAAAGAAAATAGAAAATTATGGTCCTTTTCTATTGGAGGGTCAATATATGGAGGAGGACACTTTTTCTGAAAAGATCCCTTAGATAACAGGTTTGCAAGGAGCCTTATATGCATGGATGTTGGGGAATAAGGTAGAACATGACATGAAACAGAGGACACAATCCTGTAGATAATTGAAGAGGAACAACAAAATTCAACTATACAGGTGGTGTCTAAAGACACCGTTAAAACACTTAAGCAAAGCGCACTATGATCAGAAAATCACAGTGCATGTTGACATCTTGATCTGCATGATCTATTGCACATTATCTAATGATAATAATGATCCAAGGGGTATGATTTTATAGTCTCAAGATCTAACCAAATTCCATATAATATGGAAGATCTTGTCCACATGTAACCATCGATTGTTAAATTTGACTCCCTCAAATCCACTCTGTCGAGTCAGCTCGACGAGACTCGATTTGACCGACTATCCATCCAAATCATAGTCAATTGTTGGATTTTTAGGTCCACCACCCGACTATATTTTACTGTTGGTCTACTATTGACCGACATGCACGTCGACTACTTGACTGACTGGTGTAGTGTGTTGGTTGATCACCTGACCGATTGGTGTAGTGTGTTGGTTAATCACCTGATCGACTGGTGTAGTGTGCTAGTCGATCACTTGATTGACTGTATCTAGATGTAGGTCGACCTATCAACTGACTGAACCCAAGATATGTTTGATGAACCATCAATGCTTGATGTTCCAACATCCCCCATCAACACACAATTATGGAGTTTCAGGAGCTGAAATTATGTCAATAGGACAACCCCCCATAATTGCAACTTCTTGAAGTCCAAGCATAGCGTAGAGATTGATAAATCTAGATTTAGCTAAAGGTTTGGTGAAGATATCGACAACTTGATCATCTATTCTGTAATATTCAAGAGAGAGAATGTTCTCATGAACCAACTATCTAAAATAGTGAGTATGAAGCTCAACTTGCTTCATCTTACCGTGGGCAACAAGATTGTCAAAAACTTGTATAGTACTTTGGTTATCACATTAGATTATAGCCAAGCTCTCCCAAAATTAATTGTTGAATGCATACTGCTTCAGTACCTGCTTGAACGACGCCACAATATTCTGCTTCTATAGTCGACAAAGATACTACCTTTTGTTTTCTGCATGACCATACCAAAGGTCCAGTGCTATAGAAAAACACAACCAAAAGTGGACTTTCAATCATCATCGTCGCGAGCCCAGTCAGAGTCAGTGTGGCTAGCTAACGAATATGAACTTTGACAATAGTTGATACCAAAATGAGCGATACCTATTAGATAGCAAACAATTCATTTGACTACTTTCCAGTGGATTACTTTAGTGTCTTGCATAAACCGAGAAACCACACTGACAACAAAGGAAATGTCAAGTTGACTATGAGTAAGAGGAATAAGACTACCAACAAATTGTTGATAGAGTGTAGCATTGAATGCGGGTGTTTGACAAGTTTTGGTAAGCTTTAATCCAGACTGAAAAGGAGTAGCACAAGGCTTTCAATTAGCCATCTTAAAACTTGTCAATAGATCCATCACATATTTAGACTAAGAAATGAAAAATCCATCACAAAGTGGTCATACTTTAAGACCCAAAAAATGATGTAGAGTACCAAGATTTGTCATGTCAAAAGAGTTAGCAAGTCATTTCTTCAATCTAAGGATGAGATCATTATTATTTCCAGTAATGAGTAAGTCATCTACATATACAACAACAATCAAAGTGTCTCCATTGGTATGGAGGACATACAAGTTGTGATCAGATTCACATTGTTTGAAGCCAAGTTGAAGGAAGAAACTATCAATATTAGCATATCAGGCTTAGGGAACCTGATTCAAACCATAAAGCAACTTCTTGAGTCACCAAAACAAATTTGAATTTGTCATAAAACTAGGTGGTTGTTTCATGAAAATTTCTTCAGATAGGTCTCCATGAAGAAAATCACTCCACATCCATCTGATGGATTTTCCATCCAAAACGAGCAACAAGGGAAAGAACGAGTCGAATAGAGTTCATCTTTGTGACAGGGGAAAATGATTTAGTGTAGTCAATGCCTTCTTGTTGATAAAATCCCTTTGCAACTAGGTGTGATTTTTGTCACTCAACAACATATTCAGAGCTAAATTTGGTCCTGTAGACCCATCGACACTTCATAATGTTCTTTCCTTGCGGTTGGGGAACCAAGTCCCAAGTTTTATTCTTAAACAAATAATTGATTTCTATCTTCATGGCTTGCTCCCATTCAGGTCATCCTTCAACATCTGAGTAGGTGACAGGGTCAAAAGTTTTAAGTACACGATTCATCAAGGCAATGCTGGTATGTTGCTTTTGACTTTGAGTTTGTCGTTCGCAGGAGGCATCTCCAACAACTTCAATTGTCTTGGTAGGCCATAAGGGTATAAAATAAATGTGTAACTTTGGTTCACTTCAACAGGTCATTCAAAATTCGAAGGGTCTTTAGTCGACGGACCAGTTGAAATAGAGGACGATGGACTGGTCTACACGGAGGTCGACAGTCTAGTAGTAACATGGAGAAATTTTGACTATCCAGTCGAGGGATTGAAGAATGGGATAGGAGCACGAGTGTCAGATACAAGATCAAAGGGATTATCTTGTAGCAATCCAAAAGAGGCATTCAACAACTTAATTCCAAAATACTTCTCATCAAACTAAACATCACATCTAATAATGATTTGTCGTTTGACAGGATCAAACAATCGATAGGATTTCAACTCTTCAGAGCAGCCCATCATGATGCAAGAATGGATATTTGCATCCAATTTATTTATACAATCATCAGAAATGTGATCCAAAGAAACACATCCAAACACATAGAGGTGGTTGACTGAAGGCTTATTCCCATGCCATCGTTCGATTGGAGTCATGGAAGGAACAACTCGAGTCGAGACGCGATTGAGCAGATAATTTGCACAGTATACTGCTTTGGCCCAAAAGAGAGGAGGCAATTATTTAGCCTCAAAAATACATCTATCCATTTTGAATAATGTTTGATTCTTGCATTCTGCTGAGGAGTGTGAGGAACCAATTTCTGGTAGTCAATGCCAAATCGAAGTAGGTATTATTCAAAGGGTCGATTTACATACTCACCTCCATTTTTCAATTTCAGGCATTTGATGGGTAGACCACATTGCTTTTTAGCAAAGGCTTGGAACTCCTTGAAATCCTAAAATATAAGGTTCTTATTCTTCAGAAAGTAAACCCATGTATAGCAAGAGAAATCATCAATGAAAATCAAAATATACCTTGCACCTGCCAGTGAAGGTAAATTGATGCAACACACATCACTATGAAGTAATTCTAGTAGGTTTTCTGTGCTCGCCACACTTTCCCATATTTGAATGGTCTCTGATGATGCTTCCCAAATACACATCCCTTATAGACTCCTTCAGGGGGAAACAC
This sequence comes from Picea engelmannii, assembly GCA_009831015.1. Lineage (NCBI taxonomy): Eukaryota > Viridiplantae > Streptophyta > Pinopsida > Pinales > Pinaceae > Picea > Picea engelmannii. The sequence continues at coordinate 362,689 of ML793019.1, forward strand.
CTTCGACAAACCAACACCATGTTCTGAGCTTCCGGTTCCCGTAGACTTTAGAAATTCAAGTGTCTGATTTTTTCATGTAAAACTCAACTTCACTCATTGGTGTGAGAAAAAGTGCAGTCAGTTTGGTTTTAGGTCGAGTCAAGTCACAAAACTTGTACAAGTTTTCAGTCAAGTCTAGAAGCCCGCCAGTGACAATCAACTTACCTTTCTTCAAATCACGAGCATAGAACCGATCTGGCCAAAATTACACAATCTTACCTGTCTATGTTAACTGAGCAATAGATAATAGATTGGCACTAATATTTGGCACATGATAGACGTCGAAAATTTTCCCATGTCGACAAGCAACATCACCCTGACCAACAACAACTAGAGCAAAATCATCAACATCATAGATTTTACTCTCCTTAGCTTTATTCAGTCTCATGAACAAAGAGGAATCATGTGCCATGTGGTGAGTGCACACATAGTCGACTACCCATTCATTCTGCATAGAATGAGACAACAAGGTGTGATAAGTCCTGACTTGGAAGGTTAAATTATTAGTGGGTCGTCTCACAGAGAAAAAGTCTCCTTCAAGGCATTTAACCTTCTCCTCTAAATTGTCTCTCTTCTTATAGTAGGTTTTCTCCACATGTCCAGTATTTCCACAGTACTAACACATATTCTTATTTCAACTTCATTGTGGTGCATCTGCGTGTCTCTGAGGTTTTTGGTCATGGTATGCAGGTTTCTGTGTAGAGGCACCAAATCATACTCTATCCTTGGGATCCATATTTCCCTTTTCCTTGAGAAAGTGGGCCTAGTGTTTACCACCAAGCATGCTTTCTCTAAGAAATATATGTTGATCAGTAATGAAATACCACATAAATCTTCAAAGGTGTAATCCTTACCATCTTCCTTGTGTGCTTTTCAGTTGGTGCGAAAATTTGACACAAACACGTTGAATGGTGTTCTCAAGTTCATCAGGACCAACTCGATGAGTTGTAAATACTTCTTCTAATAGTTCTTTCCACATTCACCCAATTTCAACTGGAGTTCCTTGACACGTGCCAAACAGTCCTCCATACTCTACAAGAATGGGGATCGAGAGAGATCAACTCTTTCTCCAACTGCATGACGTGGCCCTCATCGACTCGGTCGAAAAACATCCTCATATTCTTCTAGAATTGATGAGGATAGTCGATTCCATTGAGAATAAAATGAATCTCCTATGAGATGTAGGTCATAATGACCCCTACATCCGCATCCTTCTTGGCATCGACAACAGACTTCACCTGGTAGTCTATTGGATCTAGAATCACAACCTTCGTATACTTCCATAGTCCTTTTATCTTTAATAGGGTTTCTATATCTGGTGACCATATTGCATAATTTGATCTGTTTAGAACAAAATGATCAATATTCAAATCCATCTTTGATATCTACACAGACTGGTCTATTCCAATAACTTTTAATCAACAAACCACCGACCCAAACTTAATCAACAACTGATCTGACTTAACAAGGTTTGCATATAATAGGTTAAGGTTTTAAACCATCAACTTTTATACCATGTTGGGGAATAGGGTGGAACACAATATGAAATAGAGGACATAGTTTTGTAGATAATCGAAGAGGAACAATTTTTTTTGAAGATACAGGTGGTGTCTAAAGACACTGTTACATCACTTAAGAAAATTGCACTATTATCAGAACATCACAGTGAATGTTGCACATATTTATCCACATGATCTATTGCACAATATCTTATGATAATAATGACCCAAGGTGTCTGATTTTATAGTCTCAATATCTTACCAACTTCCATAGAATTCGGAAGATGTTTTACACATGTAACCATCGGTTGATAGAGTTGACTCCGCCAAATCCACTTGGTCGAGTTGACTCGATAGGAATCGATTTGACCGACTATCCATCCAACTCATAGTTGATTGTGGGTTGGTCGATCCACCACTTAACTATCTTCGACCTTTGGTTGACTATCCGATTGACATACATGTCGAATACTCGACTAACTGGTGTAGTGTGTTGGTCGATCACCCAATCGACTGTATCTATATGTAGGTCAACCTCTCGATCAATTGAACCCATGAGATGTGTGATGAACCATCAATTCTTGATGTTCCAAAAATGGATGTGGGTTTAGTGTCTTAGGTTATAAAGACTCCAATAAAAATTGTCAGCTGAGGGGGTTATATCCACACCATGAAAAAATATAAATCTAGGGCCAATGTTTGGGGGTTGCATCCCTCCATAATGGGGAGTCGGTAATAGTAGTTGAACCATCCCAGAGACATGATTAGGAGAAATGAAATACCCTATGCCACCTCTATAGAATATGAATGTATTGTATAAATATATGAACACACGATTTTCTAGGAAAGACAAGTAGTTGGATCTATCTTCCAAGAAACCTTGAAGAGTAATTTTTAGTGGAAAAGGAACATTGTAGGTTGAGGAACAAGGTTTGTAATAGATCAAGTCGAGAGGATTGATTTTGCATGCATGTTATCAAGGATTTTGTTTGTTTTCACACACATTGAGTTTTATTGAAATAAAGCAAGTAAAGCAACTAAAATTGATCAAGATCCCACTGTGATTGCTAAAATAGTGTTGGGGCTTGGAGAGGTCAATTAATTCTGCTTTATATGGGCCAAACTATACATTGTAATAATCAATTATGTGGAAGAAAACAACAGACCAATCCTATGTGTTGGCAACTTGGGACAAAAAGAAAGAAAACTCGAGGGAAATTCAACATGTAATCATATGTTATTTTATTAGGATATTTGACATTAGGAATTGTTTAAGACCAACTTGGTCTAATGTACTAGTCAAGTGTGCTTCTAGTGTGTTTCTTTCTTAGTGTTCTTTTGTCCTTTTGTAACCATCTGCAACAATTCTATCTTGTGCATAAGTGATCCAACCATTTTTATATTCTTGGTATTCATGACACTTGATGTGTCACACTTTTCACCTAGTTGGTCCATGATCTCTATTTAAATATCATGGAGGGTCATTTCTTTGTGATGGAAAAATATTGGTGTTATTCCACATGACAAAGAGTAGAATGATGTATTAGATGTAAGCCCTTATTTGAGCAATAACATAACTTTTATGTTGCTCCATGGATGTTTCCTTCTTTTAGGGTTTTACCATATAAATCTTGGTATCTTGATATTTGAATTTTGTGATTTATTTCTCTATGGTCTTGATTCTTGTGGTTTCCTACTTGTTCATTTCAACATGTTATGAAAGTGCCTATGAGGTTAAATCCTTTTTTGTTTGAAGATTGAGTAGCTTATGACATCTTTGTAGGATTTTTATAGTGCATGTTGAAGTTATTAGTTCATTAGCAAGATCAAGCTTTGTAGACATCTTAAGCATTGGAATTGAGCTTTAGAACCCATATTTTGATTATGAATCAAGCCTTTAGAACTCCCATTCTCAACTCTTAAATATCTAAGCTTGTTGTTCATTTTCTATGAAATCCATACATCATGGAAGAGTTATAACCATTCCATTATTTCTGGAATCTCTATTATGGTCAAACTTTATGTTTTTTCATTAAACAGGGCCTTGCTTCATATATGAGTATTTATTCACTAGTAGTCCATGGTTGTTTGTTTGAATACATGTAAAGCTTTAGTTTTTTCAAGTTTTCATTTAATAAAATTTTCAGGCATTGTTTTTGGTATTCCAATTTGTGTTCAATGTTTGTGGTTGTTTATAAGACTAGTTTCATGCACCATTATTTGGCCTTGGACCTTTATCTCTCGGACTCGATGTCTCAAATTTAATTCCAATTACTTGTGTGCTCAATCTCAATGTTCATTATTTGAGTTCCTCCCACACATTGCCTTGGACTCAACACTTTCTCCATGAAGGCCAACCATTTTTTTCCATGTAGGCACGCCCATTTTTGGTGTTGTGCATGATTTCTAATAGCTTTCTTTAGGTCATGGGTGCTCTCTCCAAGAGCCACTCCCTCTGTAATAGAGCCCACCCACATGGGCCAATTTCTATTGGTAGATCCACCCTCTCTTGGTCCCATTGAAAACTGATGAATGACTCCATTGACAGAGTAATGACCCGATGATTGGAGTCTCAACTTTAGAGACCATGCCCCAAAGGGGTCACATTTCCATATGACCTAGAGTTTGCCAAATTATATCACCATATCCATGATAAAATTTGACTTTGTCACACAAACAACATGTAAGCCATGATAAGCATATGCACCACCTTGACACATCAACATGCTACATGCCACTTGCAAAGACATCCACATTAACACCATGCCAACAATTTTCTCAGAGTGGTGCCACGTCATCCTTTGTGAGGCATGGATTATGATGTCACCATCTTGGAGGACCCCTTTCATTACACTTTCTATTTTTGAATGTTATTTCAAACATTGATTACTTAGTCAAACTAACCCCATTTTTAGTGTGGTTTCTTGCTGAGTGTGCATTTTTTCATCCTCTACGTGCTAGTGCAATTTGTTTTTATAGATTACACTATTTGGTTCTTGTCATTTCTCAATTTTATTAGAAACCCCTCTCTAGTTCTTGTTTATGTAACTTTTGGAAGGCATTCCTTGGTCATACTGGCATATTTTTTTGTGTTTTTTTTTAATGTGTATTTTTTGCACACTTTAAATGGGTGTATTCAATTTCTATTTTTTATAAATATGTGTTTCCATTCTTGATTATATTTAATTTGAATGTTATATGCTTATCCAATACTAATTTTTTCTCATGGAAGTCTTATATGGAAGATCAATTGAGAAGTATGACATTGTTCATGATTACCTTTGTATAGAATTTTCAATCTTGGATGCTTAAATAAAGATAAGAGAGATAACAAAAATGACGGGGCTCATATACTCATTGGCATGCCAATTTATGAATTTCCTAGACTTTATATTCAAAATCTTGACACTCCGTTTGACACATGGTGGATTTGGCCACCATTTACTCTTTGTAGTGTACTTAACCCAAAAATTTCAGAGTACTCACATAAAATATAGTGCAAAACCCATGAACACAAGAGAAAGGAGGGATAAACCCTAATAAAGATATATTTGATAATTAAAATGAGAGCTATGTTCACTTTCCTCTTTAAGGGGTCAACCTCCAAGAGCAATGCTCCAAATACAATAACAATTCTTGACAAAACATTACATAACCTTCTACTCGATATATAGTTATCCATAGATAATATTAACTACCTATGGACCCCTTATAATGAGGGTCGACCAAGTAATTTAAGCCTTATTAAAAAAAGTAACCTTTTCACAATGAGTGGCTATTAACTATCTATTTAATGGGCCTTATTCAAGGAAGGTGCCCTCATACATCAATAAAGTATCTAAGTAAGTGGGTTAGGGTAGGACCCTAACATGCCCTCTCCCTTTGAAAGCAACATTGTCCTCAAGGATGAAGGTGAGGAAATGTTATAGAATCATTGTTGGTTACCATGTGGCATCTTCTAGTTGCATATATTTCCACTAGATCAATACTTCCTTGATTGTGCACTTGTGCAACTAGCACTCTCTAATATCCAATACTACTTCTAGATGGAGCCAAATGGAACCTTATTCATTAATTTCTGGTAGTTTTGTATGCACTTTGCAATTTGATCCACAACCTTCTTCAAAAAAGACACATGAAAGACTAAATGAATCTTGGAGTGGGCTAGGAGATCCAACTTGTAGACGACCTGACCAATGTATTGTATGATTTGACAGGGACCATAGAATTTGGGAGGTAAATTCGGGAGAATTTTGTCTTTGAGTGGTGTATGTTGATAAGGCTACATGAAAAGAAACACTTGATCCTTTTCATTAAAAGAACATTCATATCTATGCTACTAAACTTGTTGTTTCATTCAATTTTACGCCATAACCAAGTTGTCCTTGAGGATACATATAACAATTTCTCTAGTGTGAATGTTCTATCTACTACATGAACCTTGGAGGTCCTTGGTATATAGGATGCCACTAATAGGGGGTTTTGGCCATAAAAAGCTTCATATGGTGTCATTTTGGTAGCTCCATGATAAATGTTGTTGTACCACCATTTGGAAAGGGGAAGCCATTGTGCCCATTGGTGTGGATTTCTATAAGCAAAGCATCTCAAATATGTTTTTAAGAACTTGTTGACCACTTTTGTTTGACCATTAGTTTGAGGATGATATGCAGTGTTGATATTCACTTGTGTACCTTGAAGTTTAAATAGATCATGCTAAGCTATGCTAGTGAATGTGGGGTATTGATTCAAGACAATGGAAGTGGGAATACTATGTAGCTTAAATATATGATCCATGAAGTCCTAGGCCACTACTAAGGAAAGGGTGGAAGGATGAGCTAGGGCATAAAAATGAGCAACTTTTGAAAGATGGTCAACAACCACCATGATGATTGATTTGTTGCCTACTTTGGGAGTCCCATGATAAAATCCATTGAAATGTCTATCCAAATATGTGTTGGGATTGGTAGTGTTTGTTATTCCCATGGTATATTCACCATCTCTCCTGTGTTCTTTTGGAAAGCATCACAAAATTCTATGAATTCTTGGATATCTATTTTCATGCCATCCCAAAAGAATGAGCGCTTAATTATTTCATAGGTTGTATGAAAGCCAATGTGCCCTGTTATTGGTGATGACTGTAGCTCCTCTAAGACTCAATGTTTTAGGGTCAAATATTTTTCCAGAACAATGCACCCTTTATACCGCCATGTATCTTATTTCCATGTATAAATTTTAGGTGGGTTGGGATCTACCTAAATCCATTGGGTGAGCTGCCTTAAATTACTATTTTCTACCCATTCCTTGCAAGCCTCCTCGAGCCATCTAGGACATGGTAGTGATAAGGCAAGGAGTGAACCATCCTCCTCAAATTGTCTGGATAAAGTGTTAGCCACAACATTCTCATTACCCTTCTTATATATGATCTCATAATCGTACCCCAACATCTTGGTGACCCATTTATGTTGCTCTGGTGAAGATAATCATTGTTCAAGGAAGTACTTTGGACTATGATGGTTAGTCTCGATCTGAAAATACCTCCCCATGAGATATGGGTGTCATGTATCCACTACATGAAGTGTAGCCATAATTTCCTTCTCATATGTGGATTTTCCCAAATTGCAGTCACACAATTGTTTATTAGTGAATGTCAAAGGGTGGCCTTCTTGCATCAATACTACTCCAAGACCTCTACCTGAAGCATCACATTCCAAGAAAAAAATATTATTAAAGTTAGGAACTTCTAATATTGTAGTAGTGCACATGACATCCTTTAAAGTAGAAAAGGCTTGTACTACTACCTCACTCCAGAAAAAGACTTTATTTTTAAGGAGTGAAGTTAGGGGATTTGTTATTTTGCCATAAGTTTTCACAAATTTGTTGCAGTAACCTGTATGTCCTAAGAATCCCCACAAGATCTTTATTGTTTTGGGATGGGGCCAATATTGCATAGATGCCACTTTCTTGGGATCAACACGTGCTCCCTCCTGACTTAGAATGTGACCCACATATTCAAACTCAGGATCCCTAAGATCACATTTGGAGTGTTTCACAAATAATCAGTTGTCTCTCTAAATTTGTAAGGACTTATGAATATGCTCTGTGTGTGATTCCCATGCTTTACTATAGACCAAGATATCATCAAACAAGACTAGCACAAAATTGCATAGGAAGGGTTTGAAAATATTGTCCATGAGGATCTGGAAAGTGAATGGAGCATTACAAAGGTTGAAAGGAATCACTAAAAATTCATAATGACCTTCAAGTGTTCTGAAGGTTGTCTTTGGGATGTCTGCCTCTTTCATCTCAATTTGGTGGTATCATGAACGTAGATCAAGCTTAGTGAAAAATTATGCTCTGTGAAGTTCATCAAGGAGATCATCAATAATAGGGATGATAAATTTTTCCTTGATTGCCAACTTACTAAGAGCCTAAAAATCAGGACACATGCACCAAGTGCCTTCCTTCTTTATTGCCATTACTATTGGTGATGAGTGAGAAATTGTAGTGGGATGTATAACCCCCACCTGCAACAGATCATGAACAATCTTTTCTATTTCATTATTTTTTGCAAAAGGGTCTCAATAAGACATACATTTGGTGGTTGAATTTTTGGAATCAAAGGAATGACATGGTCATGCTCTCCTTGAGAAGGGGTTAAACCTTTTTGTGTCTCAAATACCTAATTATGTTTTTCAATGAATAGCTAAAAGTTTGGATGGATTTATTGTGTCAAGTTATCCATAACCTCTATGGAATTAAAATGGGAAATAATGCCAGAGTGGCTTTTTTTTAATAAATTCTCCATGCGATGAGAGCTGACTATTTCAGGAGAACCTATATGAATCCCTTGAAGGGTGTGTACATGACCCTCTTTAATGAAACTCATATATATTTCTTTGAAATCCATGGTGACTAGTCCCAACATGTGTAGCCATTAGGCCCCCAATACTATATGACACCCACCCATATCGATGGAAAATAGACGGGTTTTGAGCTGATAATCACCCATATAGAGTTTGAAATTTTCACATTTTCCCCCATATTTCATCATACCTCCATTGGTGATTGTTATCCATCAAATTTTCACTAGGATGGATTTCCAGCGAGCCGCCAAAGATTGAACATTTTCATGTTCAAAGTTCAGAGTTCAGAAGTTCAGTCGGTCAATAAGACCACATTTTTCACATTTTCCATACAAATTGTAATAAGAGATGGTGCATGATGAACTTGTAAAATGTCTTAACCACCTACGACTTAGGCATGAGTTGTTACTCTGGAGTGTTTTTTTTACTTATTAATTATATTTTGTTGTTTAAAGGCAATTTATAATTTATGAGTTTTTTCACTCAATTCTCCAAAGCTGGAGTATATACTCATGGTTATTCCTTAGCATGGATCTAAGACTAGTGTCTAATGTATATTACCATGCTAAACATACTCCTAAATTATTATGGAAATGTGCTAAGTCCCCCTTAGGATTTTTTTTAATCAATTTATTAATTTTTTTCCACAAAATGAGAATTTTTAATTAAAAAATAAAGTTGTAATAAAAAAAAGTGGTACTAGGAGTTTTCCTATGCCTTGGGGGTGCTCATTTTTGGACCTAGAGCACCCACATTACCTAATTACCCACTTGGTTGAGTAAAATTAGTGATTTTAATCACTTAAAAAACAATTTTACTCAAAAAACCCAAAAAAGACAAATACAATCAAGAAAAATCAGCAAAGGCTATTTTCTTGGAAACATGTGGGGACATCTTTTGGGTTAATAAAAGCCTCAAAATACAAGGTGGAAGCCATATGAGCAATCTTATTGGTCAAGAGATAAAATATATGACATGTGGTTGGAGTTATAGCATGTGCTCCATAAGAGGGTGCACACCTCTTGAGAGGTGGCACATTCCCAAGAGGGGCAACCAACCTCTTGAGAGGTGGCACCCCCTTATCCCCTCAAAGCTTACATGTGGCGAGTTGTTGGAGTGTTTAGAGAGGTGGAAGCCTACTCCCATACACTTGGTTGCCTTTTTCATACAAGTGGTGCACACTCCTTTTCCACTTGGTGCGCCTTCCTCCATTGAGATTGTCACCCATTTAGTTATAAATTGAAGCTTCCTCCCATTGCACAAACTAGTTAGAGTTTTGGGAAGGATTTTTGTTGTATCATTCTTGAATTGGAATAAAGAAGGATTTGGAGGCAAATTTATGAGGTGACATTGTTTTTGTTTTTGTCCATCTTAAAGACACTATTAAAGTGTGTGTGTGTGTGTGTGTGTGTGTGTATATATAATTCAATTGGGTTTAGCTCAAGTGTTTTGGAGATATTATTGTTATCCTCCCCATCAAGATTCATTTCCCGTAAGTGACACGTTGAGCTCATAATGAGTATATTGTTGTAATGGATTTGAGCCTTGTTGTTGACTAGTCTTGTGCCTTGAAGATTATAGGGTTTACCCTGAGTACCATCCTCAAAATGAGGGGAAGTATTTGGGTATTTTCCCTAGGCTTTGTGACCTAGATTTTTTTTTATCATTTAAATCAATTTAAATGTTGATGTGAGCTGTCATTCTTCAACTTAGAAAAAAATGTAATTTTTTTTAAACATCATTCTATGAGTGATTTTAAAAAATGAAAACAAATCCAAATATATGAGAATGTTAAATATTCAATGTTTAAAAACAATCAAATTTTAAATCTCTTCATGTCATTATACACTTAAAAATTCCTTGGTTTAATTTTTTTTAAAGTCCATGTGCAATTCCCTAACAATAAATTTTTTTTTTAAAAGGTTGATATGTGGGTTCCTTCAAAATACATAAGTTTTTTTTGGGGGAGGCATATCAATGGACAGGGTTTGCATTATAAAATGCTATGATCAAATCATGCAATCGAAATTTTACAAAATAGGGGTAAACTTGAAATCCATACCCTTAATTCTTCTAGTCTTGTAAGTCCATATAATTTGAAAACATGGCAATTGTTTAAATGATGTGTGAGTAGAATGCACCAAGCATATTTTCCGTACAAACCGTCTTATCAAACACACAAAAATAAAGCATCTAAATTTTTTTATTGGAAACATAGTTTTTTCCCAAATAGGATATCCACCTCATTGTTCACTTAGGATGATGGATCTTCAGATTCCATAGATGCTATAATATATGTGACTAAGTGGGTAGGTGGGAGTCCAACTTCCTAAATTGAGTGAGCAACAATATGCTCCATAGGAGTTCAAGGCAAGTTAGAGGATGAAAATTCCACATATATGTCAATACAACTTGGAGGAGGAGGAGCCACAAAGTCAAGGGGAAGGTTGAGATGGGCCAATATGCCCTCCAACAAAGACTGAATGGTTGCAATCATAGGTCATTTTAACATGCTTTCCCCACAATACTATCATTTGGGCTCATGAATCATAATCCCATTTATAGAGGCTTAAAATGTGCTCTCCTATGCCAATAGTGCACTTGTCCCTAATTTTATTCTACTCTTTCAACTGCTTCTGAGAACCTTCCTTTCATTTATTCCACTGAAGTGCCAAATAAGTTATGTTCCCACTAGTTTTTTCTATATCCTTCTTGCATTGATTTAATCCCTTATTTAGGTTTTTAAAGTCATATATGATATGTAAATTGTCATGGATATTCCATTGGAATAGATCGTCCCAACAAATCTTGAAATATTCTAAAAAATAATATTAATCAATGTATTTCCTTAGATCCCAGATTTATTATTATTAGCTTAATGCTCAAATTTATGAAAATAATTGAAATATGAAAATGAAAGAAAAAGAAAATGAACACACCATCCACACAAATGAACATAAGATGTATCCTAGGAAACTCGATACATGAGAAAACCTATCTAGAAGGTGAGGCATATGCTTTGCTCTATTTTCTTTAGTTATGAAAATGAAAATACAAAGAAAGACACTCACTATGGAGTTGCCTATGACATTGTGGCCTGAATGGATGCTACAAAATCTTCTTCCTCCTTTTTTATTCTCTCAAATCCCTATCCTATATGCTCTACTCAACTATGGAAGTTGTAAAATGCTAAAAGAATGGAACCCTTAATTTGTGTTTTTCATGCCTCAACCCTTAATTAGTGTTATGGTTTTGGACCTTCTAAAATATTCCTGAAATTCCACATGTGAGTAATGGGGGCTAGCATTGCATCCATTGGGTACCATGATGGTCAACAAGGTAGATCAACTTGTGGGAGGCATAACTTACGCACATGAACTCCGATTGAGGTGATTTTTGCACCGTTGGAAATATCTCAACGCGTAGAACAACATTGAAGGGTTGGGACCTATTCTCACAAAGTTTTGATCCTGAAAAGTGTCATTTAATGCCTCAAAATGGATTTGGAAGGTTTTGGACCCCAAATCTCCAAGCTGGGGCCTACCACTAAAATGAAACCTACAAGCCAATTCCTTCAATTTTTCCACCTAGAAAGTACCAAGATAGATGAAAAATTATATAATGATCAAACCTATATAACTTGCTATAGAATACCTGTAGTTGTTGTATATAATGATTTTTTATAAATCAAAATTAGTTATTTGGGTCATTATGACTTTTGGTAGAAGGAAACTTTACACTGTAGTGGACATACCCACCAAAAATCTCAAATACTCAGATTGTAATTTAAGAGATGTAGGTTATTTTATGTACATACAACATAGTTGTAGAAATTGCTACAGGTCACCTATAATGGTTGTTACAGATCTAGAAGTTGCTACAAATATGTTGTAGATGTTTTTTTATATTTTATAGTGGTTGTATATCATCCTTGAAGGTGAATAAGCCGTCTAATCAGGATATTCCATGCAGTTATTAAGCTCAGTCTCTTCGATGAACTTCAAAGATATAGGTTGTATATCAAAACTATAGAATTTCGTACGGAACACACGTAGTTGTTGTATAAAATGATTTGTACATAAATCAAAATCAATGATCTCAGTCACCATGATTTTTGGTAGAGGAAAAATTTACATTGTGATGGATAAACCCATCAAAAATCTAAAATAACTAAATTATACTTTAACAAATATAGGTTATTAATTAGAGTTTTAGAAGTTAATACAAATCACCTATAATGGTTGCTACAAATTGTCTGTTGCAGTTTCTATGAATATAATAGTTGCTTTAAATTTGATGTTGCTTTAAATTTTACAGTTCCTGCAGATTATCCTTGAAGGTGAATAAGCCCTCTAATTAGAAGATTCCACGTGATTATTGAGTTGAATCTATTTGATGAACTTTCGAGACGGATTTTGACATGTTGAATAAGTGAATATAATTATGGTGATTTAGAATGTCATCAGTTCAGATGTGTGATCATCATGGAAATGGTGCATGTGGAATATTTTTGAATGCTATTTTATCATTGATTTGAAATCTTGAAAGTTGACTAGTGTGCATTAGTGAGTTCTAATGCCAAACTTTGTTATTATATTTAAAATAAAGGGTGTTGAAAATGATCTATACTATGGAAATTTTCTCTACATACCATTGTCATCAATGAACATTTTAGACCAACAAACTCTATTGTTGTTTATATGAATTACCTAGAATACATGTAGATCTAGATTATAGTTTAAGAGATATAGGTTGTTTATCAGACCTATAGAATTTGATATTGAACACTTGTAGTTGTTGTATACAATGATTTGTCTATAAATAAAAATCAATGATCTAGGTCACTTTGATTTTTGGTAGAGGGAAACTTTACATTACGATGGGCATACCCACCAAAAATATCAAATACCCATATTACACTTTAAGAGATATAGGTTGTTTATTAGAGATATAATCGTTGTTATAGATTATCTATAGCAATTGATATGGATCACTTGAAATAGTTGCTATGGATCATCTGTAATGGTTGCTATGGATCACTTCCAACCGTTTCTATGAATCTAATAATTTCCATAGATATGTTGTAGATGTCATTTTAATTTTTACAGTGGTTGTAGATCATCCTTGAAGGTGAATAAGTCTTCTAATAAGGAGATTCCATGTGATTATTGAGCTGCGTCTATTTGATGAACTTTGGAGATGGATTTTGATATGTGAAATAAGTGAGTATTCTTATGGTGATTTGGAATGTCATCAATTCTAAGTGTTGCCAGCTTGGATATGGTGCATGTGGAACTTTTTTTAATGCTAGTTTATCATTGATTTGAAATCTTGAAAGTTGACTAGTGTGCATTAGTGACTTTTAATGCCAAACTATGTTATTATATTTAAGAGGAAGGGTTTTGAAAAATGGTCTATATTGTGGAAATTTGATTCACATACCATTTCCATCAATTGAAATTCTAGACTAGCCAACCCTTCTTTTGTTGTTGATATGAATGTACATTACAACTATTGCACTTTAGACAACATTAACAAATTTGGTTGATCATTTCATATATTTTGGGTGATATTTGATATGTGTAAGTATTCACCTTCATGTGATTTGAAGGTGGAACTCTACCTTTGCCTCCATCCCACATTCAAAAGTGAATTGAGAGCCTAATCAATGGGATAATCATAAAATATCTTTTTGATTACATCATAAGATTCATCATGTCTTCACATGGAATTCTCTGAGGTTTCCACACCACAACATTTTTATTTATTTATTTTAATAAAAACAATGTGTCGCTTAAGTGACGTTGTTAACATCAAATGGACATTGTGTCACTTAAGCGACATCATCAACATTAAACAGACAATGTGAAAACAAGCCATTTTCGACATGGTGTCTCTTAAGTGACGTCTAGGAAATTGCTACTATAGCTTAAGCATTTACATCATGTCACTTAAGTGACAACCTTTGACTTTTATTTTTATAATTTCTTTGTAGCCTAGGTTTGAAGAGGTCAACTACACGTTGATCAAAGGATGATGTGTCATTGAAAAAGTAACATCTAGTTTAATAAAGTACATTATTTTGACACCACGTGCTTGACGTTTATTCGACGAGAGGAAAATTTGTATTCAACATTTAACCAACATTACAAAAGTTGAATGAGCATCAAATTTTGACCCCAAATGCAATAGTGATGGTAGTTCCCAATTTTCTAATATAGTTTTGCTAATTTGTTACCAATGGTTTCTATTTGATCAAAATGACCACAATATAATGTTTTATGAATGTATTTGCATAAGTGCTCATTATGCATAATTGCACTGCAAAATGTTTGTGTTGTGATGTGCTGTAAGAAAGGCACATCATGATTATTTTGTGGTAAATGGGAATTTGTCTTGAAGGAGCTTTCACCATAAAGACTATTGAATCTAGGGATTTGTTTAAATTCCTAGCATTTTGTCTTCTATTTTTTTCCACTAATACCCCATTGTTTGGAATTCCAAAGCTTGAGTAGTTTTCTCATTTGTATCATCAACACTTCCTTGACTCATGTGCAAAAGTGGCTCAAAATTTCCACATATCAGTTTCTCATCATTCAACAAAATGTCATAGGTGTTTACGTGTAGTTGACCAAACTCTTATTACTATGTTTAACAAATTTGACAACCAATATATGCAAAATATATCTCCCCACAAACCTCTATGGTCAAGAGTTATAACAATTGATTTCTATCTTAACATTCATTCTACATAAACCTCTAAATTATTGGTGTTATGCATTATGAACAATGATTGGTTTTTTTGTTTTTCTGATACAAAAGCAATGATTTAGTATCATATTGTTGTAAATAGAATCTAAAAATTTATATTGTGCCTTCATTAAATTCCTAGATGTAGCAAAACTTGCATATGGTTAAACAAACAGTCTGTCCAATAATGCATGCAAAGTCTTCTAAATGAAGGAGATCATAGTTTTCTATGACATTGTTCAAAGCAAATTTGTGATTACGAGCATTGGTTTTTTTTACATTTATTAACTATAACTCATGTGTCCATATTTGTATATTTAAATAAATATAGTGTATTACATTGAAACAATCAATTACATATAATATTTGTATGGCCTAGTGTGCAAATTAGACTCAAAGCAATAATTTTTACATATAATATTTCTATGTCATAGTGTGCACATTAGAATCAAAGCAATAATTTTTGCATATAATATTTATATGGCCTAGTGTGCACATTAGACTCAAAGCAATCATTTTTTCCATTTATTGCAATCTAATACAAATAGAGTAAATTTGCCTTGCACACAACACCAATCAAACTGATTTGTACCTTAACTATGGAGGCATGCACATCATGTTCTTTAAATTATAGGAATGCAATACTATGCAAAATGATAAAAGTAAGTATGTGTTTGAAGTTGTTTTTCAATATTCTATCATCAAGGTTTATAAAGTAAACCTAGAAGAAAAAGTTTTAAAAGTCCAGAAATATGGGCAAAGAAAGATGGAGACATGGAAAGCAAAGTTAGTTATATATATATATAAACGAGAAAAGATGCAACTTTGTTTTCAATATATTTTGTCATTCATATATAATAAAAATATATTGAAAGCAAAGTTACATTTGATTTTTTGTTTTTTCTTATAGAGAGAGAGAGGGGGACTAAAATGATCAAATGTAATTTTGGTTTCAATATATTTTTATAATATATATGAATAACAAAAATATATTGAAAATAAATACCTTGGTGGGTTAATTCGAATGATTGAGTGTTGTGAATTTTAAGAAGGAACTTGTTGGTTCAAGTCTCCAGGTTGACTGCTTTTGTAAATAGTGTGGGTCTTGATGTCCCCATTGGGTTAGGTTGTCAAAATTGTAACTAACCAATTTACCCCAGGTATCATCCTCAGAATGAGGGGAAGTGCCCATTGAATTTTCCCAAAATGTGCATTCCATCAAGAGTGTGAGTGTGAGTGTGTGTGTGTATATTATATATATAATTCATTGTGCACTGATATATATATATATATATATATATATATATATATATATATATATATATATATATATATCACTCTCTCACACACACATATGATAATGAAAAAAAAGAACAAATTATATATTTTTTTCTTTTTGTCCCTGTATCATATATTAGTGTGTGTGTGAGAGAGAGAAAAATATATTGAAATCAAAGGTACATTTGTTCATTTTGTGCATGTGTGTGTATAAAATAAATATTTGGAAGTGGATAAGGAACTTGTAAACTATTTGGTGGATCTATTGTAAGGTATGGGTCATGTTGTCACTCAATATAGCACTTGTGCAAAGCCTCCATGAGATGCTTGATAAGTGTAACATATTGAAGTAATTGCCACTATCACCTAAGTAGTTACTTCCCTCATTTTAGTGAAGGATCAAGGTCCAACACAAGGGAGGCTTCCCTAGTAACCTCAAAGGATCTTATAGCAATGTTAGAAAAGTCTATGGCTCCTTAATATTGGTTAGTTGATTGTACCATTATCTAGGTCAGGTTTCAAGGCTAAGTCAAGGTGGTTTAGACAAAGAAAAATCAATGTGTGTGAGGGTTTTTTCTAAGGAAATCAATGATAACTATAAAGTCAAAGAGTAAAATAAATGCCCTGAAACACTAAATCTCAAAGAAAAAGAAAAGGTTGTAACAAAACTTGTGGTAAAAGATGATTCACTTAAGCAATAACAAGTTTATGATAGCAAAAATAAACCAGTTCTAAATTAGTAAAGATGTAAATGGGAAATATGATAAATGCAAGCTAGAAGACTAAAAAATGAATAGCCAATGATTGATGAAATAAAATAGCATGAAACTACTTTAAACGAATGAAAGATGCCAAACCCTAATGGCTAAAAATTGTAATAATGTAGAGATAAATTATCTTAGAGATGATTATAAGTTAAAAATGCAACTAAACCCTAGATGTTAAGCTAACAATGACTAAAAATTAAAGATGCAATACAACTAAGGTTAAATCTAACATGACATCAAGGAGAAAGAGAGTTATGGTTTGAACATCACTTGCAAAGGAATAATACTAGTGCCATTTTAGTTCCTTGGGCATATGGAGTTTATAAATGCAACCTCTATGGAGGAAAAAAGAAAGAAAACACAAGGATCAAACCCTAGGGGAGTACAATCACAAACCCTAGGTCTAAATCCTCTAGGAAAACAAAATAGGGGAGTACATGCACAAACCCTATATGTCATCCTATGTCTTCTAAGGCCTCTAACAAGGGATCAAGATGAAAAAACCCAAGAGGAGTACACTCACAAGCACTAGAATTTAGTCAATAAGGGTAATTCTTGTAAGTTTTAAACCTATGAAGTAAAGCAATGCATATAGATTCTTAAGCAAAACATAATTTAATCAATGGCTCATACACATAGTACACAAAGATTTATACCGAAAACCCTCAACTGGGGAAAACCTCTCTTATATTAATTATATCGAATTTCACCATTCATCATACAATATATACAATGTTTTTAGGTATTTCTTAGATACCAAAACCCTAATCCCTTAATCCGAGATTAATTTAGAAAACCGCTAAAAATAGCAAAAAACGCCCAAAAACAAATTTCAGGGCCCTGCCCCAAACACTGCGTGTAACTAGGGGGGGGCATACATGGCCCCCCCTATGACTCCCCTAGGAAGTGTCCGATGCACATGAAACATAGACCACTACTAAAGGGATCGTCAGACGCAATTGTCGAATCTAACGTGCCCACACACACACATGCAAATAATATAACACATACCCAACAATTCTAGGGGAGTACAATCACAAGCCCTAAAATCAACCTTATATGCTTCAACAAGCTTGAAATGAATGAAAACAAGGGAAGGGAGCTCAATTGCAAGACTTTCTAGGGTTCCAAAACACAATTTATCCAAGGAGAACAAGATACCATGCAAAGTATCACCAATTTGATAAATCATTTACTTAAAACACCAAGAACAAACCATCAATACTTGGAAAGAACGCTTACTAGCCAAGTCATTGAGCATGAGAAAACCTTATAACATGAATCATCCACAAAAATATGATGA
The DNA here is from genome assembly GCA_009831015.1 of Picea engelmannii. Lineage (NCBI taxonomy): Eukaryota > Viridiplantae > Streptophyta > Pinopsida > Pinales > Pinaceae > Picea > Picea engelmannii. The sequence continues at coordinate 381,188 of ML793019.1, forward strand.
AACATTCACAAGATTAGTCTCCAAGAGGTGCACATAAGTGCTCCATGATGAGAAAGAAGTATAGAAGACAAGAGAAGTGATTCTCCATAAGTGTGAGTTATGATTTACAAATGAGGTAAGCATTATACTTTTATATGAGGAAACCCTAGCACTTTACCTCTCAAAAATCCCCTAAAATGTAATTAATCCATGATACATGGTGGATAGGTCTAGGTCGACCCCCAAAATATCCTCAAACATGAAAATATAATGCTAAAACATCAAAATGTCTCCTCAAAAGGTCACACATGTGGGTGTGGGTGTGAGTGTCTCCAAGGGAGGTGGCATCATCCTCTAAGGGGTACAACGGCCTCCAAAGGCTAGTGTTCTCCTCAAAAGGTGTAGAACATCATGGAAGGTCATGTATCCTCACCCAAGGGTCTCATCTTCTCATCAAAAAGTTCCAAATCATCATCACCAATGCTAGGTCATCCCAATCAAGGATCAAATCATCATCATGCATGATGTCATCATCAACACGTGTAACGTCCAAGGGGTAGGGTGTGACATCATGAGGGAAAAATATGAAAACAACCTCTCCAAAGAGGTGTACTATCATCATCAATGCCCACATCATCGATCCCAAGCTCAAATTCTCAAAGGGCATGATGGCCATGGTGAGGGGCTTCCTACACCCTAAGTAATCCATCAAGACATATCTACAATGTACAAGCTCATATGCCCAATGTCCAAGGTCCAAGAGGTGTGGGAAGGTGTCCCGGAGTAAGCCAAATCATCAAAAGACCCAATGCTCTACACCGAGGGCCCAACGTCCTCTGTATAGTGCACAACGTCCTAGGCATAATCATGAAAACTTCCTCCAAAATACCATGACAAGGGTGCATCATGATCAAACAAGGTCAACATAATCAATTAAATCCAACATTACAAGATACATCAGTCATTTGGATCATACAAAGTAGATCGCTACTTAATACAAAAGCCTTGTAAACAATTCACATTAGGTATCTTCTTCAAACTTCACACTAGCTCAAGACTTTATGCAATTTTACAAGTTTAAGTATGGGAGGGCCATCACAATATGCTATAAGGTGTGCCAATACCCAAGTATAGGAGTAGTTCTCGATAAAACCTTCAAAGTGTAAGTATATGTGAATGTGGTGGCATGGGGTTTATTTCATGATCATGGTTTCATTGACATGCAAGAACACATGTGGGTTAATCTCCATGAGTGCTTTGTAGAGGGAGCGCTTGGTGCTTGAGATAGCCTTTCCTTGACAGTGTGTCTATTCCAAACCCCTTCTTGTCTTTTGATATTCTTTTATTGCTTTGCAAGTCCCCTTTCTAGGTTCATGCTTTTGTTATTTTTCTTACTACGATTAAGTCCTTTTAATTGATATGCATTCAATGCACTAGGACTAGGGGCGATTGCCTCATAGTGAGGGGGTAGAGCTCAAGCTGACATTTGGCTTTTGATTTGTTCATTTTTCATCCCATTATTTATTATTTCTTTTACATCATGTTTTTTCATTCTTTTTTACTAGTTGCATCAACTTCGACATTATATCCCTTCTTTTCATAGGAGGATGAAGGAACGAACATTTTTGGGATACATGTAACAACCATTTCCAAAAGATGGGACAACAAGAGGAAAATATATGAAATGTGTTAAGTATGGAAGGGAGTGTTATGTTAACCCTATCAAGGCCTCCCAATAGTACCCATGTTTCCCAACAAAGACAACACCAGAATAGGACACATATGATAACCACGAAGGTGAAACAAGGAAAAAAACATAACTTTAAAACAATCATGATCCATTATCTGACTTCAACCCATGATAATCACCTACATTCCTAATGCATTAAAGTGAAACAAGGAAAAAAACATAACTTTAAAACAATCATGATCCATTATCTGACTTCAACCCATGATAATCACCTACATTTCTAATGCATTAAATATAACACATCATATGAAACAATGAGTAGTGTACCTCATGTGTGTTAGACCACTAACATCAAATGAATCATGCTAATCAAGTGAACGAGTTGAGAAATGACAAGGGGGGAGGCATCTGAGGGGATGGTGTCTGTGGAGAATGTTGATGATCATATTTGGGATCATTGTCATCATTAATGTGGACCATGAGACATGATCTCCTCTAGTTACCCCTAGGCGAGAGGGGGTAATAGGTCTAAACTTCATCTTTCAAACCTTTGGATCTTCTTCTCTAGGAGATCAATGTGGTAATTATCTTTCGATGGCTGCAAACTTGTATTAAAATAAGATATTTGGACTAGGGATAGAACAAAACCCTAGATATTATTTTAGTTTCATAGTGTCAAATAGATCTAGCTGTTATTCATATGGAAAGGATAAGGACATTTTTTAGTCTCAATCCAATCTCTATCCTTCCTTATCATTAGGTAAACATGGGGTCCAAATCTCAACATTAGAATACAAGTTAAGTGTGCTTCTACACAATGGAACAAACTTGCATGATGTGATAAGGGATCTCCAAAGTGCACATTAATCCTTCTTAACACGATTAGAGTAAATGTGTAGGTTCCTCCATGTTCACAGAGTGTTAACCCGCATGCAATTAGTCTCTCAAAGAAATGTGATCCAGAGAAACCAAAAATGTGAAAATCACAACCACAAAACTTACATACAAAGGATGTATATTATTTTACTCTAATGTAAGGATCAAATCCAAAGTTTACTTCACATGAAAGAAGTTATTAAGGAATCCATATGAGGTTAAGGATAGGAATAAGAGATTGAAGGTAGTAAAACAAAGATAAATGAGACCAATATCCATAGTAGGTGAGGGAGTAATGTTGAAAGAAAAAATCTTCTATTGACGTAGGGCTCTAGTGGGTAAATTTTTCATGAGTGGTTCATTTCCAAAGGCACGTTACAAAATGGTTGGAAGAGATATGGCTATCAGTATTGGGTTATGTCCCCACCTTCCATATTCTATCCAAAGGATGGATCATGTTTGTGTTTAGGTAGGAGGATATAGAGAATATCAAAATGAGACACTAGTTCTGGAGTAAAACATACTCAGCATTAAAATAATGGGAACCTATCTTTGACCCTAATAGGGAGATAGTAACTACCCAGTCTTTGTGGGTCAAATTGCATAGGCTATTGATTGAGTTGTGGAAAGAGAAAACTTTGATAGATATTGAGAATTCACTTGGTAATTTCATATGTCTTGACCCAATCCATTTTTCAAATTCTAATAGAATAGTAGCAAAGCTCTATGTATATATGGATTTGAGGAAAGGTTTGTCAAATTCCTTGGAGATATTGTATGGAAAGTAAAACCTCATTCAAATAGTTGACAATCAAAATATTACATTTGTTGTCAATGGTGTTAGAAACATGGTCATATTAAGTATGAGTCCCCATTGAGGGTTGGTTGAAGAGATTCCTCAATGGGCCATGAGGCTCAAGGCTATAAATATTCATCTATTTATAAAAATGTTGGGAGCGTTAGAGGGAATTAGAGGATAAAAATAACGGAGAAAGAGGTTCAAGAAACATATAATCTTTTTTTATTGTTTTGGAAGGGAAGAAGGTATTTAAGACTCAATCATATATAAGTTCAAGGTAAAAGACCCATTGAGGATGAGGTCACTCAAGAAATAGGGGGGGTCTCCCACCTAGATGTGGATGTGATACGTTATACTAAAAAGGATATGAATATTCATCCTACAAATGGTAAGGAGGAACAAACTACTATTGTTGAGGTGGGCCCAGGGGTTTTATCTTCCAAAAAGAATCCCACTATGGAATGCATTTAGTCATAAATGGTAGTGGTGATGGATCAATGTAGAGAAAAGGTAAAAGATCAAAAATATATCTTATTTGATGCTCCAACTGAGGTAAGTGAGGAAGTTTCTAATTTTAAGAAAGTTATATTTATTGAAATCACATGCCTAAATGGGAAAACCGATAAAAAAGAAGAGCAAAAGTATCATTTATGATCTTATAAACCTCTATCTTTTGAATCTTAGGATGTAGGGGTGGAAGGTGGATTGCAACCATATGGTGGAGAAATTGGAATTAGACCCTCACATGGTAGAAATTACTTTAATCATGTTGCAAAGGAAAAGGAAAAACATGAAGTTAAGGTGGCGAAACAAAGCATAATTCCAAGGACCCTTAGAGCAGGAAAATCTTCAAAAAAGGTTAAACAATGATCCTTTTATCAATAAATATTCATGGGATGGGCACAACCCACAAGAAGAGCACTCTTCATATAACTTGTCCTCATAATGTGGATATAGTTTGTGTACATAAAACAATGATGACTAGTAGTGTGGCCATTGAATCTATAAAGGGGGTACATATGGCATGGGATTTTGTGGCTTTGAATTAAGTGGGAAAGGCATTGGAATTTGCGGCTTTGAATTCAATTGGCAGGTCATGTGGATTATTAATTGGGTGGAACAAAAGGTGTAGGGTATTAGTTTGAATTACAATAATTAATTTTAGGTACTTCCTATTTGAGTTTTAATATGCCTGGAACATACACGAACATGAAGGAATTATGGGAGAAGTGGTTTGAGTTGGATTGAATAAAAAAGGGGGAATGTGATTGTATGGGGTGACCTTAATTTCTCTATGAAGTGAGGAGAGGTATGGGGAAGGGATGGTAGGCTATATCCTCTATCTAATTTTTTCATTCATAAATTTGAAGAGGCCAACTTTTGTGATGTGGAGTTAGTTAATATATCACTGACATGGAGAAATAATCACCTAGGGGAGCATGTAATACAAAAGAGGTTTTTTATATCCAATAGGATCGTGTCAAAGATATCCAAATTCAAATTAAGTGTGGGCCTTGGCGGAATATCATATCTCTCAAATATTCCTCCAAATGGAGAATGATGACTTAAAACCATCGAGGCCTCTCATGTTTAATCACAATTAGTTGTGAGATGAAAGATACAAGGAGATGATAATAAGGAAATGGTTTCATGTAAATTTGGAGTCTAAGAACTGAAGGAAATTGTATCCTCATTTTAGAGAGAGAAAATTCCAAGGCCTAATGGCTAGCCCATCAAATTCTAGCTCCTAACTCTGGTTCTAGCTATGGATTTGACTCGGTTTTTTGGCTCCACTTGTTCTAGGAGTACAAAAGTCTACTCATTAGTTATATTCTCTGAGATTTCTTCATATTGTGAACTCTTCAATTTGAATCCATTCCCATCTTCAATATGAAAGCCCCTTTCATTTTCAAACTTGGAGATGGTCTATCTTGGAAGCCAACAAACAACAAGTTGAATTTTTGTCTTCGCTTGTCATTGTTAAATGTATGCGACACTCATGCAATAGTGATATCCCAATGATCATGTGCCATCACACAACAAATCAACAAAATACGTGTGGTATGCATTCTCTTACTGAGATTCACTACTTTTCAACATGGGAAAAATTCTATTTCTTGTGCATGCTTACGCAACCCTCTATCTCTGTGGTAGTGTTAATTGAATGTCATCTTTCAAGTGCAATCATAACACCTTATTCTATTTGATTCATTGTTGTCGTGGATTTCCAAGTAAAGCTCTAATTTCATTGACCTCCATGGACCAATCTATGGCACATCTCCAAGAAGGGAATATTTTGTTTTGATATGGAAGGAGACAATTATATTGGAGTTGACTTTGATGCCAACTTCAAATTGTTGTCTACTTCATTGGTTAGTTTGATTTCCTATGCTACTATAACTCCCCAAACAATATTTGATACTTTTGTTGAAAATGTAGGATGGTCTTCATTCCCTTTAGTCTTAACTCTCTACACTCTTATCTTGATTGTGTGGTTCATGGGATCAAGCTCCATATGAAGCCTCCAACACTTTACTTCCCAACGTCCACTCAATTTGCAATATTGTCAAAAACACTTTTTTCTATATGGACTGCTTGGTATACTCATTTTATCCATGTGACTTTGGATTTGTTGTTTTATTAGGGAAGTCTTCTTTCCATTCTTCCTCTGAAAGCATTTAGGCTTGTGGCATATAGCTTTCTTTTCTCCTAGCAAGGTGCCTCAAGATGGCCTTTCTTCCCATAGAAGTAACATGCTTCAAAATAACAACAAATGGTAGTGTTATGAACTTTCTTCTTACAGTAGTGAAAAACAAGGGATGTATTACATGATGCATACCTCTTTCTCTTTTTCTTCTTGTTCCAATTGATTAGCTTGCTACTTCTTCTAAATGCAAGTGCAGGTTGAGTCTCTAAACTCTTCTCTTCACTTCCCTTCTACAATTTGACACAAGAAGGATGAAGTGGTAGTGTACTTGCATCTTCATTTTCCATTGCTCTTTATTTTGATGAGAAGGTCAAACGTACAACATATTTCGACTTCAAAAAAGTGATCTTGGTGGTCATGGTCTTCTCCTTTTTGTCGTCAAAATTTAGGATCTCATGCTTGACCCTCAGTTTCAGCTGCAATGGAGCTTATGATTCCTTGAATTATTTTTCCAATCCCTTGACCATCATTGTCCTTCCACCTTAATAGCTTAGAACCAATGCCTTTAGTGTGATTTTCAAAATCGCTCAAGTTCTCTTGAGAAAGTTCTAAGGAAGGTGCACTTACCATGCTTGTCTCAATCATGGTATCGTATTTTGTAGTAGCAATGGATGGTTTCCTTGCTTATTTGGTATCTTAGAAAAATTCATGTATATTTTCCAATTCTTCTTGTTTCTTTTCCAACTCTTGGTGAAACCGAGTCATTATTCGAGTGAATATCTCCTCTTTCCAATTATTTAGCTGAAAACCTTATTTCCCAACTGCACAAGACTAACTCTACTCTTGTCCCAATCTGCCATAATAGCAGTTAGGGAGTCTTGATGTTGAGCAAAGTGATTTGTTAGCAATGGAAACATTTTTGTGGAGGTATCAAGGTCTTTTTCCTACTATATTATCCTGTGTTCAATCATTTGTACCTTCTCCTTCAAGTGCTAGTTCTCCTATCAAATATACACATCAATAAACCTTAGGTCTTATAGCCTTTCTCTCTTTTGTCCTTTAGCCGTGATTGGTTTGCTTCATCCTCAATGTACTAGCAACCACATCATGGTCAAGGATTCAACTACTCTACGATCTGTAAATGAGGGACTTATAGCCCACTTGTCTCACTAACATGGATCCTTTGTAAAAGTGAAACTTGTTCTCTATTCTCTTGGAATTCACCAATTATAGGTAGGAAGGAACTCTGTGCAAATTCGGTTAGCTATTTGGTTTACCTATTTATGGTGGCCAAACTAATTCCCAATAATAGGAGACAAGACACTTTATTTCCAAGCTAATTACTAACACAACTAATGTCTGGAAATGTGCAATCACAACACTTCAAATAATAATAGATTTGATATCCATTCAAATTATGTGATGTTGATCAAATAAGCAATGCACTCTTCTTAATTCAGTGCCAAAGGATTAACCTATCCTCTATGTGCTTCAATACATAGACATAATTCTTTTTTTAAGATCATTGTCCCTGCAATGGCATATAAATGGATATAACAACTATGCACATAAACAATTCAACACCAATTTGTATCCTTGTGTTTGTTCCATTGTGAATTGGTTGTTTTTATGTATGGCAATTTCTAAACCATTGTCCAGTGAACCCAACTCCTATCAATTTGGTTTCTAGTTGTTGATAAAGATTGCTTCATGCCCAAGCATTCTCAACACCTCAATAGTCCTTAAATACATGGAATATTAGTTATTTAATTAAACAACTACCTCTCCTATTGAATGCAAACAATTCCAACACTTTTCCCTTATATTACCAAAGCATTAACATGTATATATGCATATTCAAAGGACAATATTAACTTAAATTCCCTTGAGGAACAAAAATATACAGGCTTGTGTATTCAAACAATACCAACACTCCAAATGACATTAACAAAGAGATACATGGCCTTTGTATTCCCATGTAATTAATTTCCAACATCCATTTTTTTAGTCTCATAAATTCTAAAGTCAAATTTTGTTTCCTCCACATAGATGGTAGCACTCAAATTAAAATTGTTTACCAAAGGACAATAAATCATCAACCACAAATTCAAAAAAATAGACCTATGAAATGTCAATGTTACCGTCTCAAAATTTATAATACATTGAGCATTGATAGTGACAAATAAATATGCTTGGGAGCATGAGACAAAAAAAGAAAGATGCCAATGGTTGGATGAGAGAGGATGTACCCTTGACCATGTAGATTGTCCAATCCTTGGATTGAGTGAGAATTAATGTTCCGTGAGATTAATTTAGTAAATTAATTCTTAGTTGCAGCTTTAACTCAATGTATAGCCTCAAGGAAGGAGGTACAACCTATACAAGGTTGCTTACAACTCTTACTGTGATGTGTATAACCTATCTAAATGCCAACAACCTCAATAAACCACAATTTGTTGTTATTCAGGGATATAAATAGAACTTTGGGCAAGCAATTGCAACAATTGTTTCATAAACAACAATGTATCTTAATGATCAAAGGATAAATGGATATTTGTTTTCTAATAGCTATTGTTATTCACACCATATCAGGGAAAATCGATTTATGAGTATGAGTTATCAAATATATTTGAAATTCATCGTGGTAATCCATTAGAAAAACTAAGAACAACCCATTAAACCCAACTAAGAGAAGTAATTCCATCATACAACAATTACACAACAATCATAGAGAAATTCATAACACAATGAACACAATGTTTAACCTAGAAACCCAAAAGAGAAAACCAACTTTGAATGGTTTCTCAATCTTTATTTCGATAATTTTAGGTTACAATGCAGGTTGTAGACTCATGGGCCATTCAACAATTTACACAACCAATCCTCTTCTACATCCAAACCTATCGGCCGCCAAAAGTCCATTTGTGAGTCCAATTATAAGAAGATATATGCAGAGCTAGGGATAATGGGAAGGGAAAGTGTCCTTGTCCTTTCATTTCCTATTCCCCAACTTTCTCTCCTATCTCATTTTTCTTTTTCTCAATTATTTTTTTTTTCATTTTCTTTAGTTTTATTTTTTAATGCTTGGATTGTCTTTTTTTTTTTTCTCTTTTTTTTTTCTTTTCAAATCTCATTAAGTGTCAAATTTCTTGTGGGTACTAAGTCTTACAACCTTTTGTTTTTCTTGGATCCATTTCAAATTATTTTCCCAAGGAAAACCTCGTGGGATCCTCCCCTCTTCCCTCAAATATCTGGATGGAGGGTGGCTCAATTGTTAGCCACAATAACATCTGGTAACCTTGAGGGTTAACTCAATATGTTGAACCATTAAGATATAGCCCCGAGAGTTAGTTCAATTGGTTGAATCATTTGTCCAAGACATGTTGGGAACAAGGAAGCTATAGGTCACATGTCCAAATTTGGTCAAGTTCTCTCATTCATGGATGGCATCGCTAGTAAACCCATCAATGTAGAGTAGCATACCTCGTCTAGGGGGATTGAACTAGGCACCTACTAGCACAAAACTAGCCAAATTCCCAACAAAACCAATGACAATTGGTTGAGCTAACCCCTTGGAGTAAAAATGTTGGGAACCATCTTGTCCCACCATCAAGCATTGAGCAAGAGTGATATTGTCAGTACTTTAGCAACCCTATTCATCCCATGAGAGATAAACATGTCACGTGTAGGATTTGAACCTAGTGGGGAGGATAACATCTTCTCCTCTTTACCTCCCAAGTTAGACCTGTGTGTGTGTGTAGAGAGGAAGAGAGCCCACAAACAATAATGAATTAAACCTTCATGATTACCTTTTCATTGAAGTATAACCATAATGTTTAATGAGTGTGGTTTCCAAGTATAAGATCACAATCCAAAAGTTCAATTTCACAAAGTCAAATATTTGGGCACAACTTTAAGAATGAACAAGAAGCATGGAAATTTTAATCATGGGAGATGATATCTAGCTATATATAATGTGATCATTACATGGGCCTAATGGAAGTGAGGGGTTACAATGGCTTATGCAACAATAAGTATAATTTGCTTCCACAAATATATTGAGTTAATCTTACAACAATGCTTTGGTTTTACATCATGAATCTATAGTGTTTTTTAGAAYTGAAGCAATCCATGTTCATTGTTTAAAAAAATGCAAAGGTGACAATACATGCATGTGAAAGTGCCCTAATATTAACTTTGTAAATGAGGAAAAGCATGTAAAAACCATGGGTTTGCGAAGAGCAATTTTTTTTTTTTTTTAGTGGCTAGGTTTCAAAATTCTGGCAAGGGAAGAACTTTGCAAAGGAATACCCAAAAACATGTTTCACAATTTCAAGGTTCAAATATGAAAAAAGATTCCCAAATTGGTAAAAAAATGCCAAGAATAATTTTTAAACAAATCAATTGACAGAGATCAAAGGTGAACATAAAGCTCATCAAAGAAATTTTAACAAATACATCAATAACCATGGAAGTTTTCAACTATGAAATACAACATTTATTTCTCCCCATATTTCCTTTTTGAAGTTTCAAAAGGTGCAAGGAACTCCAAATGGGTGATTTATAAAACTCTTCAATTTTGCAAAGCTAAAAGGCACAAAAAGTATTAGAAAAAAATGCAAGTGCCATGAAAAAATGCAATAAAGTCTCTAAATGCCTTGAATTATTTTTCATACTAATTTTATTTTTTTAATTTTCACATCCTAAGTTTGGCCAAATTGCAATATAATTCACAAATATATGAAAATATGCTCCTACAAACAAGCATATGCTGTTGAAATTAATTTTTGACAAGATTGTTGGTAGCCCTAGGAGGTGGAGCAAAACCTTGGTGTTGAAATTAATTTTTGACAAGATTGTTGGTAGCCCTAGGAGGTGGAGCAAAACCTTGGTGTTGAAATTAATTTTTGACAAGATTGTTGGTAGCCCTAGGAGGTGGAGCAAAACCTAGTCAATGAATATTAAACAAAACCATCAATAACCATGAAAGGTTTCACTTGTCTTGGAAAAAAATATACATGGCATCAATGTAAGCAAAATATTTAAAGTATGACAATGATATGCACCAAGACACTTGGATAACAAAGCACATTGAATAAACAACTTAAGTTCCATGAAAAACAATGTAATAAGTATATAAAAGCCTTTAACTCTTTCCTAGTGACAAAGTATTTTGTAATTTTCACATCCCATGTTTGTTGCAATTGTAATATAATTCACAAAATATATGGAAATATATGGCTACAAACAAGCATGTGGTATTGAAATTAATATTTAACAAGGTTGTTGGTAGTCATTGAACATGGAGCCAAACCTTGACAAGGAATATTAAACAAAACCACAATAGCCATTGAAGGTTTCACTTGTCTTGCAACAAAGAGATGTAAATGTGTTGAACCTGCACATAATAGATCTAGCTAGAAAATACTACACACATTTGCAGAGAGAAATTGAGAAAGAAGAAGAAAGAGAGAAAGAATAGAAGAATTCTCATTAACTGTAATGAATAATGAATAATTTACACATGATATACTCTGTATAACTAAATCAATGCACATTGGAGGAGAACCAATGCGCCATAATGATGGTCTAGAGTGATTTGGACGCACACCAACAATTACGAGATTGAACTGCCACCTAGTCTACAGTTTGATGCCTGATGCATCCTAAATGATCTCGAATCCAAGGAATAAGTGTAGCGGACCCATGCTCGTCATCAAAAACCTGTCATGTAGAATCCTCTTGACTGCAACAATCGTTGAAGTCGAGAAACCAGTGATCAACAAATCATCAACATACATAACTAAGAGTAGAAGTGAATCAACCGTCCTGAGCATGTAGACATTCGAGTCGGATTTACAACGTACAAAGTTCTGTGACAACATGTAGGAGTCCATCTTGGCATACCATGCCCTCAGAGCCTGCTTGAGTCCATAAAGGGACTTCTTCAGTCGACAGACCAAAGATGAGTCCTGCATAAATCCTTGGGGTTTCTCCATATAGATCTCCTCAGATAGATCACCGTGAAGAAATGCATTCTTCACGTCCATCTGATGGAATTTCCATCCCTTGGTTTCCACAATGGCAAGTGCCAATCATATGGAATCCATCTTCGCTACTGGAGCGAAGGTCTCATTATAGTCAATACCATGCACCTGCTGAAATCCTTTGGAAACAAGCTTGGCTTTGTATCTGCTAATCTGTCCATCCGTTGCGCTCTTGGTCATGTAGAACCATATGCATCTAACAAGTTTCCTTCCAGAAGGAAGGGGAACCAGATCTCAAGTCTAGTTCTCGAGGATGGAGTTGTACTCCTCCTGCATGGCAGATTCCCAAAAGGGATTTCCAACAGCCTCGCCATAAGACCGTGGATCTGAAGATTGAACTAAGAAAATATGTCTGGAGGGAAATGGTTCAGTGGCAGTGTGTGCAATAGGAGGCTCTTCGAAATCAAATCGAGTACTCCTAGTATCGGATGGATCACCAACAAGATCCCCTGCATCCCGAAGAGTAGTTTGTGCCCACTTGGGCCTCTAATATGGCTATGCATCTACATTTCGATGCTCTGACTCTGGATCTGACTGTACTGACTCTGTATCTGAATCATCTGAGTCCTATGAATCATAACTCTCATCTGAAGAGGAGTCAGCATGTGCATGCTTATCATCTTAGACAGGTGGAAGAATGAAGGTGTCTGCATGCGGCTATTGAGGTACATGTGAGACACTTTCCTCAAATTGGACACTTCGCTCAATGATGAGTCGGTCTGAGGAAAGATAAATAAGTCTATATACCTTCACACTGTCGGGGTATCCAACAAAAATACACTCAGTTCTCTGTGGATCAAGTGCCTTCCTCTTTTCAGAGGGAATCTGGACCCATGCACGTGAACCGAAAATATGAAAGTGGGTCACCTCCAGTTTGAGGCTGCTCCAAGCCTCGTAGGGGGTCTTATCCTTGACAAATCTATGGGGAGATCTATTTTGGATGTAGGTTTCACAATTAATTTCTTCAGACCATAGTCTCTGTGGTAGTGACTTTGCATGTAACATGCAAGATGCCATCTCTTTTAGAGATCTGTTTTTCTGCTCAACAACTCTGTTTTGCTGCGGAGTATAGGGAACTGTGTGTTGCAATTGAATCCCTACCTCATGACAAAGATTATGGATCTCATGATTGACATATTCTCCCTCGTTATTAGTTCGTAGGGCTTTGATTTTCTTTCCGGACTGTGTCTCAACTAGGGCTTTGAAATCTTTGAGGTGTTGAAAGACCTCGAATTTTTGCATGAGAAAGTAAATCCATGTGAAACATGAGAAATCATCAACAAAAATGAGAACAAACCTCACTTTTATGATAGATGGATGTGGAAAAGGACCCATGAGGTCACTATGGATCAGATCTAAAGGAGCAGAAGCTCTCTGAGTCTTTCCTTTGTCGAATTTCTCTTGAGGGTATTTTCCAAGAACATAGCCCTCACAAACTCCTTTGGAGAAATGGATGTATGGTAGACCATCAACCAATATTTGCTTGCTAAGTTGTTTCATATATATGAAATTCAAATTTCCGAACCTTTCGTGCCATATCCTACTACTTTCATCAGCATGGGTAAGCAGTAAAGCAGAGTCTGGTTCAATAAATTTAGAAAATGTATACAATCTAGATTGATGATTTACCTCACCTGTAGAAACCCTAGATTTGGTTTGCATGTCATATATGTCCATTGCATTTGGTGTGAATATGAATTTCTTTCTGGTGCCCAAATTTGTCATCCGATACATGAAGAGAAGGTTGATGAAAAGTTTGGGAATGTGCAACACATTCTCGAAGCTTCCGTTGGTGAGTTCAATCCTTCCTTTACCGGTGACTTCAACTGGAGAGTTGTCCCCCATCAGAATAGGAGGACCTTTGCATGCATCCAATGAAGAATAGCCTTCTTTTGTTGCAGCCATGTGATGTGATGCTCCTGAATCTATTATCCAAGCATCAGAAGAGGAGTTGATGACAATCAAGGCATACCTAGAATTGCCTTTCTTGGGATTCTGATCTTCTAGCTTCTTCTTCTTGGCACCCTCAGGGATGCGATCTCCAAGGTTGTTTTGATGAAGTATTTGAGTAATTTGATCTATTTGTTTCTATATTCATGCGGATTCTGGATGGAATCCTTTATGGTAGTACGTGCATTTATCCCCTTTTCTTCCCTTTCCACCTTTGGATCCAGAGGCATCGGTGAAGGGTTTTGAGTACCCTTCCTTCTTTGGATGTGCATGAGCTTTCCTTTTGTCTCTATATTTAGATTTATGATATTGATGGCTGCCATCTTGCACAATAAGTGCATGTGCCTTTGGGCCTTTGATTTTTCCCATGTTGATGAGCTTGGTTTGCTCTCGTGTCAGGGATTTGATAAAGTCCTCAGAGAAGGAATCTTCCAGGTGGCTCCAGAGGTGAATTTGACTGAATGGAATGTTGATACGAACGCATAGAATTTTGGACCAAGTTTGGAGAGAATGATGAGAACCATTTGTTTCTCCTCCTTAGATTTATCAACCCCGCAAGCTTTGAGTTACGACAGTAAATCCTTGAATTTTGTAAAGAAATCTTAGATATTGTCGAAGCTTTTTGGATCCAATGTGAGCAATCCCACCTTCAGTATGTGTTCCCTCATCTCATCCTATTTTCCAAAGAGCCCTTCCAAGGTGGTCCAGGCTTCATTGGGGGTTTTACAGGAAGATATGTGAAAAAGGAGATCGAGAGAAATCAGACTGCAAATCGTTCCAAATGCTTCATCCATTCGATTTAAATACTTGGATTTTTCTACGGATGATGTCGGTTCTGTATCTGTATTCAAGGTTAACTTGTACAATCCTATGGTTCGGAGATGAATCACTATTTTCTCCTTCCATGCAAAGTAATTGTAAGGTGTAAGAATGAATTCTTTTGGGAAATCCATCTTTCCGCTGTCTTCAATCTTTTGTACCTGCAAAAAATTTGGTGTAGCTTTTTCTTAGCAGTCCGTCGGCTCTGATACCATGTAAATGTGTTGAACCTGCACAAAGTAGATCTAGCTAGAAAATACTACACACATTTGTAGAGAGAAATTGAGAAAGAAGAAGCAAGAGAGAAAGAATAGAAGAATTATCATTAATTGTAATGAATAATGAATAATTTACACATGATATACTTTGTATAACTCAATCAATGCACACTGGAGAAGAACCAATGCACCATAGTGGTGGTCTAGAGTGATCTAGATACACACCATCAATTACGGGAGTGAACTGCCACCTATTCTAGTCTCTCGGGAAGTTACGGGAGTGAATTGCCACCTAGTTGAGTTAACTAGTCAACCAGTCTTCAGTTAACTGATTGAAACATAGTGTAGTGAGGAGTAGATCAAGGAATCAAGGGTAATGCGCCAATTTGGTGATGAAACCAAGGCTAATGTGCATTAGCATGGTGATGATCCCAATGTTGCATAGTGACAAAACCAATGCAACATCTAGACTCAACTCAACTAGTCAAACTGAAGTGTCAATTGAAGAGAATATTCTTCAGGTGGAATATTCTCTCCTAAAATATATGAGACTGGATAATGACTAATAATGACTAATAAACAAGGAAAAACCTTAGGAAAAATAAATCCTAGGTGTGGGTGAAGTAACTCCAAAAAGAGACATGGCATGAATACAAGTAAAGAGACACGTGCATGACAATGATATGTAGTAAGAGACTTGGAGAGAAGAGTGCACTAAANGGGGGGGGGGGAATGCAAGCAAGTAAAATTGTTGGCATACTATATATAAGTGTAGTTCATAGGCTAGTGGGGAAGGAGGGTGATGGTAGGAATTTAATGTCTCATTGGCCGAAGAGGCTCCATTGAATACGATGTTTATTGTACATAGCCACCTCTTCTATATTCATTTGGTATCTCATTGATGGTAGGAGGAGGCTTTATTGGAAGGAAGAGGCTCTCTCACCTTGCATCTTTGGTTGATGGTGAATTAATCTCAAGAAGTAAATCATTCCCTAAGGAGGGAGACAAGGCAAAGAGGTTTGATACCCTAGAGTTGTAACCACATGAATAAACAATGTGAATTTTACTAGGCAAAGGTGCAAAGAAAGGAAAATGGAAGCATCTATTTGCAAGCTAGCTTTGGATAAAAAACATCAAGGCATAAGGTTTCCAAAGGAGAGGAAATGGAAAAAAGATAATCAAAGCATAAGCACACAACTAGAGGTGATGGTTATCACACTAACATGCACCAAACAATTCACTTAGATCATTACCATAACAAAACTATGCTAAGAATTATGTTTATTCTAATTACAACATAATTCAACCCATGATATTTTTTCGTTCGATATGAAAACATTTGAACGGGACTAGTGCTCAACATGCAGTTTATGGGTTGTAACAACAATGGAATTTAATAAAATTAGAAATGGATTCAAAACATCTCAATTTGTGAAAGAAATTTGTTGGTTCTAACGATAAACTATGTGCTTCTCACAACCAAATTTCTTCCTCGACTTTTCAAAATAAGAATGATTGCTACTGGCCAAAACAAAGACTCTTTAGTGCATTGAACAAACACATATTTTCTCTATTTTACATGATGCAATCATCAATAAGGAACAACTGGATTCCCTTTCCTCAATTTTAAAAGGTGATTGACACCCACACACATGTCTGGAATATTTGAATTTTGCAAGATTTTTTTTCGTAAGTAAGAAAAAGTTATATTAATATGAAGAAGATATACATAAATTCATGAACTCTATCAGATGCCAGAAAAACCTTGACAATCTTCTACAATAAAAAATAGAGCAGGAAAACTTGCCCGCTCGAGAGGGGAAGCTAGGCTAAAAAAGCATAATCTTTCTTAAAATCTGAAGTTTGTGTGACCAACTGTGTCTAGAAGGACTACTAAGACTTCCCATGACATAAAAAACTAGGTATAAAAAGGAACTGAAAAAATTGTGAAGCATGTTATTCCTTTGTAAGAGGAACTTGAGAGAAAAATGGACCCACGACGTCCAGGTGAGCAACTACAACAGAGGGATCTACCCATGGTTGACTCATAGTAGGAGGTTGAAAGGTGCCTCCATGATGTTTATCTATCTAGGTCACCACTGACAGAATATAAGCATTATGCTCCTTAGAGTCTCCATACGATGCCTCAACTAGTGAAATTCTTCATCCTTAGGTAGCATGCCCAGAGCCACCATGGTTTTGGTGTGCCAATAGAGTTCCAAGGTCCTAAAAAACTTGGAGTTCTGAGTTTTGATGCAGCCCAGGTCCAGGATTAAGCCACCCACCTACTGCTCAACTTCCTCATTGTCGTTAAATTCCCTAATCATCCTAACCTCGACCTCCAATGTAGGCATGGTCGCCTGGTCTTCCTTAGGCACATAATCATGGTAAAAATCCACAGCAACAATAGCAGCCTTGGAAACATGTGACAAACTAGTAGAAGAGGGACGAGGCTTGTGACCACAGGGAGTGATGAGGATGAATGCCATAGATGTTGGAGACTAGACACAATCTTGATGAGAAAAGAGATCGACCTTCTGAGGTAATAGAGCCACAACAAAAAAACAACCATGGCCTTTTCTTGGTTATTTATTTGCATTGGAACCACAATGCCCTTCACCCGCAAACAAGTCGAGCTTTCATTGCACGACCTGGGCATGAACATCACCATTATGTGAGGGCGTGAGCCGAGTATCCAACTCGTGTAAGCTCTCATACTCGCAATCCACCATATTCTCTCCATTAATAACCATGACGCTTCATCCTTGTTGAAGCATCGACCCCCCAATTGCCATATCATGTGAGTTGGCCACCTGTTGCATGGGGTTAAGAGTCGTCACCTCTGCATAGGACACATTATCATCAAGACAAGTTGACACCCCATCCAGGGTTCATTTTGCAAGATAAATTACTCTTTAGTTTCGTAATTGAAGGAATCCAAATGTATATCAAGCTGCCAAATATCTTCGGGGATGAAATAATAACATGTCATTAATAACTATATCAACAACATTGTTTTACCATTAATCTATTCAAGCACTCCCAATATCTTCGCTTTTTTAGAAGGTGACTCCTTCCTTGAGCATAAGGATGATAGGGACAAATAAAATGCAAGATATAGTACATTAGCAAGCAACACAACCCTATAAAACCCATGTTTTCATATTTTAAAGACATTGGAATATAAGTTTGAAACTCATTCATTTGAAAAATAACAAAAAGAAAATAAGATTGGCCTGAAACCAGAAACCATTTTCAAAACTTGGACAACAAGCATGCACCCATTGACATAGATGATAATGATGTACATCCATGCATAGGCACAATATTAAGTAGAGTGGTACTTTAAAATTATTAACATATGTGACTATTAAGCATACTTAGTTGCAAACTAACAGAAGAAAAACTAACGCCACCCTCATTGGTTACTAATGAACTTGCTCGAAGACACATTGTGTGAGAAACTAATCAAGAAAAAAGAAACTGATAAAAAAATCACCCTTTGGTCTATATAGAGCCATACACATAGAAAAACAACCAAACTATGACCACTCCAAACAATAATTCCAAACAACCACACCCCAATGCTTTGCACCCCTACGAATAAAAGCAAAGATGCCCAATGATGCCCAATTCTTTTTTGAAGAAAACAATGAAAGAAGTGACCAAAAAAACCAACTCAACAACCTATAAATGACATCAATGACTCAACAATGCACACTCAAACATAAAAACACAAAGCTCCAAACCAACAACCACGAGAACAATAATGGAGATAACCTTGTAACCCAACTAGACACATGAAATCTCAGCATTGAAAAGTAACAACCAAATTGCAATGACAACAACACAACCTACCAGAGAACACAATGAAGCCACAAAGCACACTATGAAAGAACCAAGCAACAACTTTGCAGAGCACTTAAGGAGGAAATCGACATAACCAATGCTAAACAATCAATGAACCTAGAATCACAACACCAAAAAATGCAACATGCAACACCAAAGGACAACAAACACATGCCTTGCAATAACCCTTGAGAAGGAGGGTAGCATAGTTCAAGCCCTTATCACCACCCTTATGTAGCCACCCTAGTTTGTATAGATGCCTTGCAACAACCCCTATGAACAACAAAAGAATCAAACCAACACAAGAAACCATAAATCATTGGTGACCCCATAATTACAATGCCCAAAATCACAACATGCACCACAAATAACTCCAAACCATTAACTACACAAGCAATGTGAAATGCACACCACAACCATACACTAAGGAGCTCATATTGAGCCAAAAATACCTACAACTACTACAACCAAACTAGTGTGAGGAACCATAAAGGACTGAGAAGCCTCACAACATGTACCATGAATAATTTTGAATTATGAACCACACAACTAGTTTGAACCGCACACCACAACCATAGATTAAGGAGCCCATATAAAGCCAAGCATACTTGTAGCCACCACAACCAAACTAGTAGGAATAACCATAAAGGGTCAATGAGCTTATAATTACAACAACCAAAATCAACATGCACCACGAAGAATTCCAAACCATTAACCACATAGTGAGTCTGAAATGCATGCCACGACCACAAATTAAGGGGTCCATATAGAACCAAACATACTTGCAACTAATGTGGGCAACCACAAATGACCAATTAAGCTAGAATTGTGGCATTGAGAATCACAACATGCAACACCAAGAATTTGAAACCATGAATGACACAATCACTGTGAAATGGATCCCAAAGGATGGAAGGACCAAACCAACACGAGCAAACATAGAGCACTAATTAATCTCAAATTAAACACCCATAATCACAACATGCAACAATAAGGATTCCAAACCATGAATAACACAACCATTATGAAATAGATACTACAACCACAGACTAATGAACCAACACAACGACAAGCATAGCTAAAACCACTATAGGTGAAGATACAAGAAATCTCCTATGTAACTAGTGAAGCAACATTGGAGGTAGCATATGAATTGAAAATTGCAAGACACACAAAAGAGTAAAATCTACATTCAATGGAGCTTGCCCCACCAACCATGGAATTAAATGCCCACCACCACTCTTCCCCACTGCCACCCTAGCTCATATAGGTGCCTTACAACAACCCATGCAGATGACAGATGGACCAAACCTGTGTGAACAACCACAAAGGTATGATGAAGTGATAATCATAATACCTAGAGTTTCAACATCCAACACAAAGAATTCCAAACCATGAACAATACAATTACTTTGGAAAGCATAGCAAAACCATAGAGTAATTATCCCATAGAAAACCAAACATCCATGCAACTACCATTGGAGCCAAACACACTGCTATCTCAATGGACAAATAATGACGTCACAACAAAGCTTCCTCCTCCAAACAACAAGTTGGGAACTGAATAAAAAAGGCACTTATTGCCACCCTTCTCCATTGCCATGCTAGCTTGTATAAGTGTCCCGCAACAAGCCCTATGAACAACATAAGAACCAAACCAATATGAGCAAGGATTGATGAGCCTAGAATTCCTAGAATTGCAACATACACCACAAAGAATTCTAAATCATGAACGACACACTCAATATGAAACACAAACCACAACCATAAAGTAATAAACCCATCTACAACCAAACATACATACACCACTCCAAGAGTCAATGCACAACGACAACGATGTTATCTCACTAGAAAAGTAACCTCTACCATGAATCACAACTAAAAACTAACAAACCCTTCTCCCCAAAAACAACTTCCACCTCTCAACAACGAATCACTAAATGGATTGAGAAAACAAAGATATGTACAATAAACATCAACCACCGATACATTGAATGCCTATCATCACCCGCCTTTCCCACCATTCTAGGTTCCACCATACATACATTTTTTTTAAAATTGTTTTTAAAATCTACTTAAGGTTATTTAGTGACATCACAAAAATCCACCAATTAAACTTATTTAGTGACATCACAAAAATCCACTTATAAATTATAAAAAATAAAATATAAATTTAACTTTTTCCAAAAAAATACAATCATTTGGAAACATCGACGAACCTTTTTTTAGCCCAGGGCAAATCGCAATCGTGGTTGACCTCGAGAGGATTACAATAATCTGCGCGTGCTTTGGCAGGGATTAAAGGGATTTATTATAACTAAGCAAAACATTTAACCAGAAACGATAGCATAACCAAGCCAAACATTTGACCAGAAACGAGAGTAAGACTTTTCAAAACCTGTAAAGCCACGAAGGTTTGTATTGCATCAGACCGTTGAAAATAATCGGGGCAAATGGATACCAAATTCGCTTTGCAGGCTGTAAACGGCTATAAGATCAAAAGCCATGAATCAGGGCTGCTTTTATCGGCGAAAGGAGTCAATACCCTTAAATTCTGTATATTTACACGAAGGCAGCGGGGAATTGGTAATGGAAATTCGGCAATTCGAGTTGGTTGTGCCTTCAATCCGAACAGGTATGCTATTTTGATGTCAATTTATAATTTTGCTTCTTCATTTTGTTTTATTTCCGAAGATTTTAGCTTCATATGACCTCGGGCTAAGTCTTCTAGGATCCCTATCAGGAGCAGTCATCCATGGATAATTTCAAACATCCTTAATATTTTGGTGCGCCTGAAACTAAAATTTCAGAAAAAAATAGCTAAATTTTATATTTTTTTAGTGTGGATTCTCCGCACATGGTCAATTTATCTGAAATTATGTATTGATATCAATTTTATGTTGTTTTAGGGTGGTTTGCTACAGTAGTTATATCGTGTTTATTTAGTGTTAGTCTAGTTTGTTCCGCGGTTACTGAATTTTACATTGTCTTCTGGTTGCTTTTGAACTATCAGTTAAAATAGTTATGAAAAGGTTTATCTGCATTGGCTTCTTTAAGGGAATCCTGTTAAGCACAAGTCCAGCTAAATTGGATTAAATGTTGTTAATGTTTCTTCAAGTTCTGTAAGACCTACTTTACGAATTTTATTTTATGCGTTATAATTTTCCGCAGATCCTAGAACTTTTAGTTTATTATGTTGAGAGAAGGCAGACGCTTTACATCCCGGGCGGGGGAGATTCCCATTACTGCATGTCTTTCTGTAGCACTTTGTGAGTACACATTAAATGTCTCATGATTCCCAAAAAGAACATTATTGATTCGCTTTTCGTAGCTAAAATTTGAGTTTGCGTTATCCAATGTATCAGCTAGTCTAGAGCCTAAAGTAGGGCTGATTAAGATAGGAAGAGCAATAAGACTAATCATTTGTATGGAAAATAGTTTTTGATTTGTAGGTTTCCATGTTCATGTTCGTTGCTGTTTGTTTTATTTCAAGAACCCATTCCCTAGATTGATAATCAAGTACTATTGATGATGTAGTCATTTAGTATATGTAGCCATTTAGTATAGGTAGCCATTGTTGGGCTTAAAAATAGTCCAACCTACAGAATTCAATCACACAATACCTTTCCCGATCAAGCGAGTTCGAAGAACCTTGCACATAAAAGCAACACTTGAAATAAACTTTAAAGTAGAATTACCATTTACTTATACGGTATCTATTTTAATTTCAAACAACCAAACATGGAAACAAATTCAATAACATAATCTAAAATAACCAACCATTCTCATTGATCATTGAAACATGCCAGATCAATTTGTAGTTTTCCATGTTCACGTTCGTTGCTATTTGCTTTATTTATTATTTTTTATTATCTCGTATCAATAACCCATCCCCAAAATTGATAATCAAGTACTTTTGATGCATGTAGTCATTTAGTATATGTAGCCATTGTGTAATGTCCCCATCCGCTTAGGAGTCATAAGGAGAAATTCCGCTAGCCTAATAAGTTCCGGTGGGCTAAGGCGGAAAATGATAAGGGAACATGACTTGCCTAGGAAAACTTTATAAAGTTAAAATGGGAAAAAGGGAACATGGGTCCTAGGCTAACTAAAAGTCACTTTTAAATTATGAAGTAAGGGAGCCATTAATTGACTTTAGTAAAATAAGTGAGCGGGAAAAAGACTCAAGTGAGTATTAGAAAGGGAAAATGAGGAGTCTCTCCTCATTCTTGCATATCACTCATTTGAGAAAAGATTTTGGGAGAGCTCTTGAGGAAGAGACTAGGATTTTAGGAAACCCTTCATTTATCACTGGTTTCGGTGTTGCAACAATACACCCTAGCTAGTTTGGGAAGAAATCACTTCTGATTTCTTTGTTAGAAATAATAGGTGTGCTCGTTTCACCGTAGACAATATCTCAATATTGTCACCCAACCATAGGCACAAAGGCCACCCCTGAGCACCTTAACCTTGACAAACAAAATAATTCGGGAAGTAAACCCTAGAACCAATAGCCAACCAAGGTAGCGTACTTCTCTCCAAAGCTAGCGTACCAAGCAGAAAGTCCAAACCATAACCAAGGTAGAAAGTCCAAACCATAACCAAAGACCAAGTCACTACTGCAGCAGCTGCAACTTTCCTCCAGTCATGCGCACCACTTGTCCTTATGCAGTCGTGAGAGTGAGTGAGAATAAATGAGCTCTAGCGTCCTCTATTTATACTGCTCCAAGTCACCTGACTGGGCCAACTTCTCTTCCTGGAGGCTAATAACTTAATATTAATTATTCTCTTGAGCCGACTTGTCTTCTAGGGTTATTATCCAACGTTTTAGGGTTTCTCTTGCTTCTCGAAATATTCTAGTCTCGTGAAAGGTTACACGTAGAGGTTAATACCTCCTACAACTACCGTAATATCAACACTCCCTCCTAGCTAGGGAGGTATTAAAGGCAACGATCTTGAGCACAAACAAACCATTCAATCGGTAGCATCATCATAGCCACACAGGCTATCTCATGATCAAATCATGAGCACCATCATCACTATCCAACTAGATAATATCCATGGCAATCAGAACAATGCCATCCAATAGAACACAACTGTGTGTATTCATAGTAGTATACAACTACTATCCAGTGGTACACAACCACTCCTAGTAGCACACGACTACTAACCAGTGACACATGGTCACTACCAGTGGATCACATCCACCACAATAGCTTACAACTACTATCCAGAGACATACAGTCTCCACAACAATCATATCATCCGATATCAACTTGCATAAACAATATCATGATACAAACTGAGTCATCTGGGCCATTCTTCCACTCACATCTGTGAGATCTTGGAAGAGCATCTGCCCTTGGAAAGTTAAACATCAACCATGGGCTATCTGGACTATTCTTCCCAAGCATAGAAGAATAAAGTCCCTGATTGCTGAACCTGGACCATTCAACCTAACTGGGCCATTCTTTTGGCACGATTCACAGTGCAACTTGGAGAGAGTGAGTCTGCCATAGGGAATGACTATCTGGACCATTTCCTATGGAAATGACTGTCCTGCACCAACCTCCTACATCGGACCATTCTTCAAAACTACTCACAACTGTGAACTTCAAAAGAATGACTGCCCGGAGAGGCGGACCATTCTTCTTGACCACTTCTTAGAGTGACTGCCAAGGAGAATGACTGTCCTAGACTATCCCCCCACACTGGCCACAAGGGGAATTGCTGTCCATGGTACACCAACAATCTGTCGGACCATGACTGTCCATTTTGGACCATTTTCTGAACTAGAAAATGACTGTCCATCAGAAATTTTGGATCACTTTCTGAACTAGAAAATGACTGTCCATATATCAATAACATTTCAGTGCTCCCTCCCAACCCGGGGAGTAATCACTTCCCTTTCCAATAAGGAAGTCATCTCCACGAGTCGAGCTTGTCCCTTAAGTACGCAAACTTTTCATCTTTACCAAAATATCTACTATCTTCTCATCAGTGGAGATATATTGGAGAACCACTTCTCCCCTCTGGACTTTATCACGGAGAAAATAGTACTTGATCTCAATGTGCTTCGACCTGTCATGGAACACCGGGTTCTTTGAGAGCTTTAAAGTTTACACAGCTATGGTTATCACATTATATCACGGTCGAATCCAACACTTGATCAAATAGTCTAGAAACCAACTTACGGAGCCACACTGCTTCCGTACAAGCATCACAAGCTACAATATACTCTGCTTCTGCAGTGCTGAGTGCGGCAGACTTTTGTTTCTTACTAGCCCATGATATCGTGGCAAAGCTCAAACCGAAAAATATCCAAGAAGCGCTTCTTCTGTCATCTGCACTTCTTGCCCAATCGGAATCGATAAATCCATGCAACTGTATATCAACTCAAACGTCCCACGAAGATATTTCAAGGCATGCTTTGTAATTATTCAATTCTCATGGCTAGATTCCACTTGGAACTATTTTCACAGCAAAGCAAATATCCGATTGAGTATTCTCCAAAATACATTAACGAGCCATTCAATTGTTGATACAGGGACAGGTTTACTGGATCATAGTCTCTCAACTTCTTCAGATCTATCATCATGGGAGTTTGCCATGGATTTGTAATCCATTATCCCGGACTTCTAAAGAACCATTTCGATACACTTCGTCTGTCATAAGAAGTTTTCACGACGCTTCTGTTGTACATGAGAGGCTTTGCACCAAGTTGCTTGAATCCATACAAGGTCTTCTTCCATCTGCATACATGGGTCTCTTTCTGGTATACCTAAAAACCTTGAGGTTGCTCTACATATGCTTCTTCTTCAATTACTCTGTTGAGAAGAACAGTCTTTACATCCATCTGATGTAAACTCCTACCCATGGATACTACAAGAGATATAATGGCTCAAGTAGAGGTATATCTGGTTACTAGAACAAGCTATCATCATAGTCTTCTCCCTCTTTCTGAGAGAACCCTCTAGCCTTGAACGCCTTGTATCTATCAATGCTTCCATTTATAAGTCTTTTTCACAATTTCTCACATACATTGTTCTTCATCACAACTTCCTTCCATTCCTTATGCTTGACTGTTTCTAGTGGATTCAAATCATGCTGGTAGTCTTATGATTTTCGGTATAGTAACTGGTTCAATTTTGTTGTTATGGCTTTTCTTTCTTTCTTGGAATATTCATGTTCTTCTTCATGTTGCTTTTCAACGTTGGAGTCCATGGAATATTCTATAGATTCCATGCCCTTCCTTCCTGAAAGTTCCAACTTCTTCCTTTCGCCATAGGAACATAAATGTAGATGGACAACCAAGGATATTCAAGGCTTCTTTTCAAAGAATACTTCTTTTATAGTCAAGTTGAACACTTGCTTCTTATCATGGCTGCTACTTCCAATGAAGAACATGGACATATACTTCATAGTATTCACAGATTCTTCAATGGATCATATCATTAGGGATTAACTCCCTCCTAATTCCGGCTTCATGCCTGAATGAGCAATATGTAGAACTTCCTTGTTTTTATTTTGAGACTGCATGTTTCTGGAATTCTGCAATCAATTACCTCTATCTGAGAGAGTCCATGCTTCCGTTTGTTGCATCTCTCTTTGCTTTCTGCAAAGTGTCACAAGCCTGTTCTGGTTTCCTTTTGATTACTGACTTCCTTCGAGTCTCACTCCCTCCGAGTCTCTTTCAGTTTGTTTCTATCTGTTCTGATCGCTGCCCATCTGGCAGTTGTTACAAGCATTGTGTCATCCTTATAAACTTCTTCTATGACAGTTTCTGCAAAGATTATTCATCAAAGGTTTGTCAACATATTTCAAAAGGGTACCTTCGCGGAACAAGACAAGAAACAAAAGAAAGATCCAAGACAATATGTTTATGATAGTAAATCAAAACAAGAATAAGGACAAGGATAGAGGCAATTGCTACAAGCCTGGAAAGACATTTTCATGATAGCCTTCATGAGATAACCTGCTTGAGACAACAAGAACAACAGTGTTTCCGA
Source organism: Picea engelmannii (assembly GCA_009831015.1). Taxonomy (NCBI): domain Eukaryota; kingdom Viridiplantae; phylum Streptophyta; class Pinopsida; order Pinales; family Pinaceae; genus Picea; species Picea engelmannii. Next base: position 408,071 of record ML793019.1, read on the forward strand.
TACAACATTTTTCATATGAAGGATAGTTTCTTGGTAGCATTACTAAGATGATCTAGTCTGAGAACAAGAACAAGAAATATCTCCTAGAGGAGGTGTTAGTTCATATTTGCAAATAAGTACACTGAGTAGTATAAGCTACTAAGTACTTATCAATACTCACTTAAGTGACAATAATAAAGATGTCAAACTTGATATGCAAACCTGGAGTCTTGCTATTGTTCCACTTGGATTGCTTTTCTTTTGAGACAAGTATCCTTTCCAACCTGTCCTTTATACTTAAAACAATATGCTTTCTTGACAGAAAACTGAGTTAGAGAATACGATCTCAACCTTATAAGAACTTGACTAAAGTCAGCTTATAATGCCATAACAGTCAAAGACATATCAAGTCAAACCTAGAGAGTGTGTTGATATTCTGAATATATTGAATCCAAGACCACTGCTTTGGACAAGATCCCTTGTACATTCCCTGCAAACACACTCATGCTAACAATACAAATTAAAAGAACATGTATAGGTACATACCTTTGTTACCCAAATGTGACGATAAACCTTAGAATGACTTTGTTGGACCAGAGGTTTAGTTGCTAGAGGATTGGTAAACCTCATAATGTTCCTTTTAGTAGATCTCTCTCGGGAACAACATACACTTTCTTCATGCTAGGTCTTCTGTCTTCATGACTGCCACATTCTGAGGTTCCTTCTCTTTTCCTGCTTCAAACTATGGTTCCATGATCTTGCCTTTCACGATATCCAACACTTTATTCTTGGCAAGGATGAGGTCAATCCTTGTCTTCCATGCTCTGAAGTTAGAAACCCCTTCTAACTTGTTTTATGACTTCATAGAGTAAGTCATGACTGCTTTGACTTGGTCAACCTTTGACTTTGACCAACAACTCAAAGTTGATGTCTTGGTTTGCTGAGAGTACTAGGAGGTGCGCTAGGCTAGGGTGCACTAGGTTATCCATGAATTAGGTCAAGTGCTTCACTTAAGGTGCCTCAACGCAAGGGTTAGGGTATCGTCGCTGCAACAAAACTCTGACTGCAACTGCAATTGCAATTGAGAAAATCATCCCAATCTACCTTCCAGTGGTTAGACTGTCCGAAGATAGTGTGGGCTCATAACCTGTTAGAAATAATAGGTGTGCTCGTTTCACTGTAGACAATATCTCAATATTGTCACCCAACCATAGGCACAAAGGCCACCCCCGAGCACCTTAACCTTGACAGACAAAATAATTCTGGAAGTAAACCCTAGAACCAATAGCCAACCAAGGTAGTGTACTTCTCTCCAAAGCTAGCGTACCAAGCAGAAAGTCCAAACCATAACCAAGGCAGAAAGTCCAAACCATAACCAAAGACCAAGTTACTACTGCAACAACTGCAACTCTCCTCCAGTCATGCGCACCACTTGTCCTTATGCAGTCGTGAGAGTGAGTGAGAACAAATGAGCTCTAGCGTCCTCTATTTATACTGGTCCAAGTCACCTGACTGGGCCGACTTCTCTTCCTGGAGGCTAATAACTTAATATTAATTATTCTCTTGAGCCGATTTGTCTTCTAGGGTTATTATCCAACGTTTTAGGGTTTCTCTTGCTTCTCGAAATATTCTAGTCTCATCAAAGGTTACACATAGAGGTTAATACCTCCCGCAGCAACCGTAATATCAACATTCTTCACTGTGCTTCAGTTGGGTTGAGTTTCATCACTTGGTAGTTTGCATCTGGATCAGAGATCGAGTTGTTTACTTGAGGTGGCTGAGTTCCTTCATTGGGACGATTTATATGTATGTTGGCTGAGTTTGCTAAGGTGAGGCGAGCCATAATATATGGAGGTCGAATCTACCCACAAGGGCCGAGTTTTCTAGCTGCTGGACCCTTCTAACTCCTTGGGGATCGGAATCTTCTATGCTGGGACGATTCTCTGCACTTAGAGGCTGAGTTATTGATCAAGGAGGTCAACCATCTTGGATGAGGCCTGATTTCTGCATTTGCTGAGTTATTCTCTTGAGTTGGTCAACTTCTACCTCTGCTGGGTCATTCTCTTCCACTCCTGGAGGCCGAGATTTCTTGGAGAAATTCGTATTCATTCATTGTGGGCCACAGTTAACAACAGTAGGGGCCGATTTGGTCATTCTGGGTGCACCACTGCAACTATACTGTAATTCTCTGTGTGGATTATTGTTGCTGAGCATCTGGAGTCGAGTTCTACTCCAACAAAGGGTGAATATTACTGATCCAGACTGAGTAGTGTTGAGGGACGATTCACTTATTGTTTGGGGAAAACTAGTAGCTTGGGGAGTGGGAAGTATTGGAGTTCTTTCAGCCACTTTATTGATCGCATGGCAGCTGTATAAATCGCATCTACAGACCCGTGGAAGACATATATATTACTGTTGTGTTTATTATTCACCTACAACCATCCTTCACACAGAAATTCAGGTCAGAAGTTGTTTATTTGTTTTCTATGTAACTGGAAGACCCACTGTGGAGTATATTTTTGCTATATCAGTCCATCATAAATAAATCAAAAGGAGCCCAAGTTCATTCTAAATGTTGTTTTTATCATTTCTAATATTTCTGTTAACATTAAAAAAGTTTGCAAATAACCTATAATTGCAACATATACATATAAGCCATACTCAACAGCCATCTACTGTAACATGTTCAGTCCATAGACACAAAAACTATCCCAAAAACCTTGCTCAGAATATTACAGTGGTATCAGAGCATGGTCCTCTGCAGCTGTGAAGTTTGAAGGGCCGCATTGACAGCAGATACATGACACCATGAGACGATAGGAACATCACTTGCAGGAGACGTAGAAACAGATCTCAAGATTCTCCTCCAGAGCGTGAAGAGGAAGTGGTGTTGGGTGAAGAAGAAGTAGAAGGGAAATCACAGTCAGGGTCAGATAAAGGGAAATGAACCATGGGGGACGATGATGATGCTAGAATTAACAACCTATTTCATATTTTGAACGATTTGGCCAAGGGTCAAAAGGTGATGATGGATCTAATGGGGTAGCTAGCAAGTAATACCTTGGGGGGACAAACTAAACAAAATCAAAATGGTGAAAGGAGCTCTATAATGGAGAGGGAAGTCATTCTCGCACCACTATGCAGAGTCACCCTCACTTGTACATACATCCAGACCCACCATGCCACAATTTTTGGGTAATGATGCAACATGACAAGTGGTGCGGGCAGAGCAGGATGAACCCTTTGGGGCATACTTGGAGGAGTATAGAAGATTGGGGGATGATTTTCAGTCAGCCATGTCCTTTGCTGAGTTCTGCAACCTTGAATGCAAAAATCATCCGAGAGGGGTGGTAAAGGCTATGACACAGAACTTTGAGTTGCAGCGTACACTTGGGAAATTCACCATTCCAAACTTTGATGGGTCCTCAAAATACTCAGCTAGATCTTGGGTGCAAAAGTTGGACACATATTTCCATCTCGATCAGATGACGGAGGTAGATGCCATTAAGTTGGCTACATTGCATTTAGATGGTGAGGCTCATGAGTGGTGGTACCATGGGTTAGTGACTTTGGGTCATGTAGGAATAACATCCTACCTTGACTTCACTCAGAGGTTCATTGAGCAATTTGACAAGAAAGACCCATAGCTTCATTTCAGAGAGTTGGCACAACTTAGACAGACAGGTAGCCCAGAGTCTTTCATATCAGAGTTCCAGAGGCTTGCAGTGATGGTCACAGACATATCAAAGGCACATTTGGTGATGTTATTTGTTGAGGGGTTATCTGAACCCTTGCGTGGTTGGGTCAAGGATTATAATCCTACTACCCTACAAGATTGCAGTCAGCAGAGCTAGGGACATGCAGGATGTTGTTCCTAAGAATAGGTTTCCTCCTAAACCAACTTTTCCACATAAGAACAAGGAGACCAAACCATTTCAGAAGGATTGGGTCGGGAAACCAAAATTGGATGAGGAGACCAATAAAGAACTGAGAAAGAAAAAGATATGTTTCAGTTGTCATGAGCCTTGGGTTCCAGGACACAAGTGTTCAGGGAAGAACAAAGTGGGAAAGGCTCATTACATTGAGGTTTATTCTGACAGTGACAACGATGAGGAGGAAGAAGGGCAGGTACAGGAACATGGATACTAGGCATCAGGTGAAGAGACATCATAGGCTAGGACTAAAAGTCTTGTTATTGCATCCATGTTAGGACTTCCTAGTGTTAATGTTTATGCCATTATTATAGTTCTTTGCATTTCAATAGATAAGAGCATCATAAGAACAAGATCACTGAGAAATACACATTCACAAGAGACACAACATTTATCCTGGGAAACCCTCTAGGGGAAGAAAACCTAGCAAAAACTTCCTTATCATAAATTGCTAATACAATGTTTAAGAGATAACTCAAACCAATACAGATAGTTCTCTCCAAAAGATGTGCCACTCTTCTTCTTCTCTCTCACTGGTAAGTTGCAGCTTGCTTCTCAAGAATGAGCAAGTGTGTTGTGTGATAAAGTGAGGCGCTAACCTCTCTATATATACAAGACTGGCACGTGTGAAGGGTTTTCACTGGCAGGGCCGACCTCTCACTCTGGGTGGGTAAACCCACCTTTAATTTAATTATGGGTCTCTATAATAACTGCTGGGGCCGACTTCTTATTCTGCCTATTACAATTGTCCGATGACCAATCCGCAAAAGGGGATTTGGTCCTAATACAATTACCGACATGATTAATCCACAATGGGGATTAATCCTATAAATAAAATAACAATAA
>ML793019.1:426432-441362 GCA_009831015.1 Picea engelmannii
GCATTTAATTCCTTTTGTTTCTAACAAATGCTTGGATCTTATACTTGTCCACTTGACCATGTCTGGGGGGAATGACAGGATGCCCTAGTAAGCCTGTGCCCATAGGATTTGAGTTGCCACTGGGGGGATTTCTGGAAAGTCATCGTCTGCTCCCGTCATATTACCACTCTTTCATCTTGCTTCCCGCTCATCCACCCCATTTCATTTGTCTGGGCATTGGGTTGGCCAATCATTTAAGGGTTGCACCTTGCCTTGTGGGAAGAAGGGGCTAAAGGCCTAGAAGGTAAAAGCAAGTTGGCAAAAGATAAAGGCCTAAAAATAAAACCTCGAGATGCTTCGCCCAGGGATCCCCGAGAAAGCAATAAAGAGCTTCTTAGCAAGAAACAAGAGGGACCCATAAAAATAATAAAACAAGACCTAGTCAGAGGATAGGGGGTCTCATCATGAGCCAGCCTATTACGTCCATAGGTACCCAATAGTATGACACTACTAGCAGTTGGTTACCATGCTAGGGTAGTGGCTCTTGGTTGCATGGCCAAGAGAAAGGGGGTCTCATCACGAGCCAACCTTCTCATTTCTGTGAAAGTACTTGTGGGTAACATTGCCACCACTGGTTACCACGCTAGGGCAGTGTCCCCTGATTAGCTTCTTGAAGAAAAAGAAATAAAGAATAAAGAATAAAAGGCATGAATGGGCTTGGAAACATTTGCATCCAGGACAGGTGCAACCCGCCTTCTACAAAGGCACCCACATGCAAGCCCTACATTTCCCTGCTTTCACTGCACCCCTTGTTATGACATCCCTTATCCACCTCACCCATATACATGACTTGGATGTAATCTCTTCCGGAAACATCCCTTTTCCAGTGGACACTAGCCCAATAGGACGCCCTGTCACTTTCCCCAAACTTGTATTGCAGATTTGTATAATGTCTTTGAGCACTTGACTGTGGTTAAAGGGGTTTTATGCACATGTTTAATAATATTGATGATGAGATGTGATTGACATTGCTATGATCCCTGTGACTTATGAGCCCCTGGAGGGCGTAGCTGTTGATGTGCAGGATCATGCCCGACGGATAGGTATCATGTTGGACAGGACACATGGGGAGATGATCAGTTCGGACCTCCATTGGGTTGAAGAGCCCACTAGATGGATGTTGAGACCCTGACAGGGGGCAGAGACAGGACAAAGGGGTTTGCACCAGAGAAGAGGACGTTCCATAGAGGCACCCCGACAGAGCCTTACCTAGGGGGATTGAGCCCGCTCCACAGGAACATTGGCCTTGGAAGGCCCATGACATCACCCAGCATGCCCATGACATCATCCAACATTATGGATGTCTTGGGGAGATAGTTATGGCAGTGTGGTAGCTTGAAGAGGCCCAAGGAGGGCTAACGTTTTTCTCCAGAAGGCTGCATTTGCCCTAGAAAGGGCTAACGTCACCCTACTAGGGGATGATGTCTCACTTTTGCTTGTTAGGGTTTCATTTATGACATTTAATGTAAAACAATATTATTTTGGTATTTTGGCCTTGTCGGCCTTTCGATGACCTAATTTGTAATTGAGGTCATTGGTATGCTATATATTGAGGGTTTTTACCTTCATATTTTCATCATCTTTCACTCACTCATTAGTGAGGTCTGAAATTTGTGCTCTATTCTAGGGTTTTGGCTGAAATAGTGAGGTGCACTTGTTGAAGGAAGACTTTTCTTGGCATTTTTGGCATTTCTTCTTGGTGGAAGGTTTACATCTAGGGTTTGCTACATGATTTCTTGGTTTATGTAAGTGAATTTCTGCGACACGTCTTAATTGAATGGTTATGGTTTATTTTACTTGCATTTTGTTATTATAATTTGTTGAATTAAACCCTAGGTGACAAGCACATGCTAAAGGTCCTTGTCTCATGTCCCTACCAAGTTAAGAGCTATTTGATTTTGCTGAAGATAGATAGAGCCTTGCCATAGCAACACTCTTCTTCTATTCTTCTAAACCTAGCCGTTTTTATCGTTGTTGTTGAGTTAAGAAGGAGAAAACGCACCAAGGCCTAGGGTTTCTACACCTTGGTGAGCCGTTTTTCCCTAGGGTTTGTCTAGTGAAGCCTTGCTTTAGCAACACATCACTTACAAACTCTCTTGTCTTAGACCTTATCAATCATCATTCAGGCTAGCCGTTTTTATTATTTCCATTGAGCTAAAGAAGGAGGAGAGAGCACTAATGCCTAGGGTTTCTACACCTTAGTGAGCCTCTCTCCCCTAGGGTTTCATTGTTGAGGCCTTGCTTTAGCAACACCTCAACATTTAACCCTCTTGTCTTCGGTCTTTCATTATCATTTCAGTCCTTCAACCTTTGCAGCCTCTTTTGACTCCATATACCCTAGTAGTGCATTGATCGAAGGCCTTGTGTATTGAGTACTTTGATCACGAACAACTTCTAAACACTTTGAGCAATCTTTACTAACCTTTCTAACCCTAGCCTAGACTAATCTTCTAACCCAATTGCTGCTACCTTTTACTTGTGCTATAAACATATTCATTGCAACATCTATTTGTCTTTAAAAGCAATTGATTGATTAGCTAAAGCGTTGCTTCAAGTATTGTTACATTGATGATAAATTGCCATTGTTTATTGTGAAGCTTCATTAGCATTTATTGTGAAGTGATATTGTGTAATCATTGCTATTGTATAAACATTGATTTACTTCATCAATATTATTTCTCAATTGCTTATTATCAGAAAGTCATTGATTATATGAAGTACTAACCAAGCAAGTGATCTTGCATATGCATAGTTTCCTTGTTTCTTTGTCTTGGGCAGGTACACTCCTTGGTTACTATTTCCGGTTATCTTTCATCTTTATTGGCTATAAGCTGGACTTTCTGCTCGATGGTGACTTGTGAGGGGGATACTATCACTTAACCTTCAAAGCCTTTGCCTTCTCAAAACCCCAGGTCACCGCGGATGTCTCCCTTGGGCCTTACCTCCCTAAATAGAAAGAACCTTCCCATTGAGGTGACAGTGGTGGGATTGGTTCAGTTGCGCCGGTTTGACATCCTTTCATCCATGTTTTACCCTAACTACAAACTGTGCGATAATAGGCATGATTGAGATGCTTTATTTGGGGCATGTGATCAGAGAGAATGGGGTCCAGGTACACTAGGAGAAGATCAGGGCAATCATCGAGCGACCTACCCCCAGGAATGACATATCTGAAAATCTTCCTAGGCCTCTGCACGCATTACAGGAAATTTGTTAAGGTGTTCTAACTTCTCACAGTTGACGACACCTCTTACAGATCTCACTAAGAAGGGAGCTTTCAATTGGATAGATGAGGCGCCAGAGACATTTGAGAGGATGAAACAGGTAATGAGTTCGTGCCTTGTGCTAGCTTTACCAGACTTCACTCAACCATTTGTTCTCGAGTGTGATGCTTTAGGGATAGGGATAGGAGCCGTGTTGATGCAAAATAACCATCCTATTTCTTTCGAGAGTCGCAAATCCATGGAGTATCAGTGGCATTATTCGATATACGATAAGGAAATGTTGGCCATTATTCATGCATTGGCCAAATTTAGACAATACTTGGTGGGGAACATATTTAAAGTGAAGACAGATCATAACAGTCTAAGATTCCTCATGGAGCAGAAATAATTGAGTGAGCGGCAACAAAAGTGGATCAGTAAAATCCAAACATATGATTTTGATATTGAGTATGTGAAGGGCAAGAACAATGTGGTAGCCGATGCCCTCTCTAGGATTCCATCCACTCTCTCCCTCATGGAGATTTCGGCTGACTGGAAAGCTCTCCTATTGGTAGAATACTCCAAGAACCAGTTCGTGTGTTACATCTTTGATGGTCGGATTCAGGATGATCGATACCGAGTTGTTAATGACATCATTTATTACATAGACAGGATCTACTTGGTACTAGGATCTCATCTGAAAGACAAAATCATGCATGCAACACACAGTTCCCCATTGGCAGGACACCCTGGGTACTTGAAAATGTACAAACGGATCAGGGAAAGATTTACGTGGAAGGGCCTCAAGATAGATGTGTTGAGATTCATGAGGGAATGCAACATCTGCCAACAGAATAAAGCGGAGCATACTCACCCGACCGGATTACTTCAGCCGCTTCCCATCCCAGAACAAAAATGGGAAGGCATCTCTATGGATTTCATCATGGCATTGCCCCAGGTGCAAGGAAGGGAATGTATTTATGTGGTAGTTGACAGGCTCACGAAGTTTGCACACTTTTTTTCCATACCCTCCAGGTATTCAACAACGCAAGTGGTGGAGTTGTCCTTTAGAGAGATATTTTGGTTACATGGGTTGCCGAAAACGATTGTCAGTGATAGAGATAGCAGGTTCATGGGAGGATTTTGGCAGGAGTTATTTAGGCTGGTGGGAACAAAGTTGACGCCAAGCACAAGTTATCACCCCCAAACTGACGATCAGACTGAGATAGTGAACAAATGGTTGGAAGGCTATCTGAGGAATTATGTGTCGGGCCAACAGAAAGCCTGGATAATGTGGTTACACTTGGGAGAACACTGCTACAATACCACCTATCACATGTCAATTGGGATGACACCCTTCCGAGCCTTGTACAGATATGATGTACCCACGTTTGTAGATCAGATATTTGGGGAAAGTAGGGTGCCTAAGGCTAAGGATTGGATTCAGGAGAGCCAGGATATTCTACAGATCCTCAAGGAAAATTTGCAGATGGCTCAAAATCAGCAGAAGGTCTATGCAGACATGCATCAGGTGGAGCGTAGCTTTGAAGTAGGGGACTTGGCATACTTGCGTCTCTATCTCTACAGGCAATCATCGCTTAAAATGAAGGGGTCAGAGAAATTGAAGCATAGATTCTGTGGACCCTATAGGATTTTGAGGCAGATAGGAGAGGTGGCATACGAGCTAGAGCTCCCAGAGGAGTGTAGAATACACAATGTCTTCCATGTTTCATGCCTCAAGAAGGCCTGGGGTAGAATATCGCCACTTCTACTGAGTTACCTACCCTGGATGAAGAGGGGCAGTTGATTCTAGTTCCTGAAGAAATTTTGGAGGTCAGGGAGCGGAAGTTAAGGAACAGGACCATCAAAGAGTACTAGGTTAAATGGAAGGATCCGCGTATCGAGGACGCTACATGGGAAGGAGAATAGGTGCTCCAACATCCCGGATTGAAATTGCTTATGGACAAGCAATCTTGGGTGGGGAGGACTGTAATGTCCCCATCTGCTTAGGAGTCATAAGGAGAATTCTGCTAGCTTAATAAGTTCCCGTGGGCTAAGGCGGAAAATGACTAAGGGAACACGACTTGCCTAGGAAAAATTTACAAAGTTAAAATGGGTAAAGGGGACATGGGTCCTAGGCTAACCAAAAGTCACTTTTAACTTATAAAGTGAGGGAGCCATTAAGTGACTTTAATAAAATAAAGTAAAATAAGTGAGCGGGAAAAAGACTCAATTGAGTATTAAAAAGGGAAAATGAGGAGTCTCTCCTTATTCTTGCATATCACTCATTTGAGAAAAGATTTTGGGAGAGCTCTTGAGGAAGAGACTAGGGTTTCAGGAAACCCTTCATTTATCACTGGTTTCAGTGTTGCAACGATACACCCTAGCTAGTTTGGGAAGAGATCACTTCTGATTTCTTCACTGTGCTTCAGTTGGGTTGAATTTCATCACTTGGCAGTTTGCATCTGGATCAGAGATCGAGTTATTTACTTGAGGTGGCTGGGTTCCTTCATTGGGACGATTTATATGTATGTTGGCTGAGTTTGCTAAGGTGAGGTGAAGCATACTATATGGAGGTCGAATCTACCCACAAGGGCTGAGTTTTCTAGCTGCTGGACCCTTCTAACTCCTTGGGGATCGAAATCTTCTATGCTGGGACGATTCTCTGTACTTGGAGGCTGAGTTATTGATCAAGGAGGTCGACCATATTGGATGAGGCCCGATTTCTGCATTTGCTGAGTTATTCTCTTGAGTTGGTCAGCTTCTACCTCTGCTGGGTCATTCTCTTCCACTCCTGGACGCTGAGATTTCTTAGAGAAATTCGTATTCATTCATTGTGGGCCACAGTTAACATCAATAGGGGCCGATTTGGTCATTCTGGGCGCATCACTGCAGCTATACTGTAATTCTCTTTGTGGATTATTGTTGCTGAGCACCTGGGGTTGAGTTCTATTCCAACAAAGGGTGAGTATTACTGATCCAGACCGAGTAGTGTTGAGGGACGATTCACTTACTGTTTGGGGAAAGCTAGTAGCTTGGGGAGTGGGCAGTATTGGAGTTCTTTCTGCCACTTTATCGATCACATTGCAGCTGTATACACTGTAAATCACATCTACAGACCTGTGGAAGACATATATATTACAGCTGTGTTTTTTATTCACCTAGGGCCATCCTTCACACAGAAATTCAGGTTAGAAGTTGTTTATTTGTTTTCTATGTAACTGGAAGACCCACTGTGGAGTATATTTTTGCTATATCAGTTCATCACAAATAAAGCAAAAGCAGCCCAGGTTCATTCTAAATGTTGTTTTTATCATTTCTCATATTTCTGTTAACATTAAAAGAGTTTGCAAATAACCTATAATTGCAACATATACATATAAACCATACTCAATAACCATCTACTGTAACATGCTCAGTCCATAGACACACAAACTATCCCAAAAACCTTGCTCAGAATATTACACATTGTTGGGCTTAAAAATAGTCAACCTACATAATTCATCCAGATCAATGATTATAGTGGGAACCTACTTGAGGATCAGGAGAAAACTGTTATGAACATAAGTATACATATAAAATAGATATTAATAACATAATAATTAATCCATATATTTTGGATTATTTGTGCGTGACGAACTTTGTTCGTCTCAAAAACCCATTGTTGGAGAGGCACATGTAGAAAGTTAGAAACATTTTGCACTAGGGCAATTAATGCAACTAAGAAAGTGTCAGCATACCCCCATTCCAAAGCTAGTACATTATCTAGCTCTCCAAAATCCTAGCTAGGGAAAACCAAGAAAAACCTAGCTCCACCAAAGATACTATAGAAGCTAGCATCAACACTAGCAAGCCTCCTTGGCAAGATGTCTCCTCTTCTTCTCCACTTCTTCAACTACAACCTAGAGTTTAATCACAAAACCCTAGCTCCAATGTCTCTAAGGGATGAAGCCCTAACCCTAGTATTCAAGATGCTCCAAAAGCTTCAAGAAACCTTAGTGCCTCCAAGACAAGAGAGAGAAAGTACAAAGACGAAGATCTAAAAGAGAAAGACTAGTGCACTCCTCTTAGTCACATCTCTAACACAAGAGTGATAAGAATGATAATTATGCAATGATCATTACCAATGTCTAGCTCAGAAGAACAAGCCCAAGCATCTCACAAGAGCAATCTCCCAACAAAGATGTCCTCTTTCCCTTTCATAACTTCTCGTAGGGTTTACTCATGAATCGTAGCATTTCACTCCAAGAAGATAGATAGATAAGATAAGATAATTTTATTAATGTTCGACTAACGACCACAAAAGTAGGTCAAAGGGACTGCTAAGTACAATGATGTCTGTTATAGCGCAAGTTGTAGGTTGGGCAAAGCCCGACCCAACCTCAAAGCAAGTGCTACAACTTGGGAATCCTACACCCAATGTCACCTCAATGTAGGTCCAACACTTCAAGGGTGACTAGGTCACTCTAGGGAGGCGATCCTGGTGACCCTAGGGGGATTGAGATGGAGACAGAGAGAAATGGAAGTGAAGCCCCTAGAGGTCAAGTCTAAGTGGAATGAAAGGTGGGAAGAGAAGCCTTGTAAGTCAAGTGATTGTTGCCCCACAGGTATAGTATTTCTTCGGATGATTGTACCTGTCTGAGACACAAGGAAATCCAACTTGCAATGATATATGTTAGTATGGATCAGAAAGTTAATCTTGCTGCCCCTAATTTGCAGCAGTATATGACAGTTTATATCAGAAAATAAAACATCTCAATCAGCATACAAAGGTCTAAACTAGTTAAGTAAATCAACATCAAGATTAGCAATGAATATAGGCTGAAAAATGGCACTTAAGAAGCAAAAGAAGATGGCTGTTGTAAACATGTATTTTCTGCAGAAAATTGCAGCCTTATGGCTGTAGAATTCAATGGCATGCAGCAGCAAAATCAATCACGGAAAAGTGCCAAGAACTAGCCCAAACGGTATGCCCTAGTTAGTAGAGTAAGTGAGCAAAATTTAGGAGCTAGTCTAGGGTTAGTTTAGGAGTTATGGCTAGTGGTTTATCTAGGTTAGATCATCCCTAGTGGCTGTCAGTTAGGGTTTGTAACAGCAAGAAAAGTAATGGGAGAGGGGGGACGCCCTAGTAGGCGAAGACTCTTAATGAGGCAAACCAACTTCAAGCGAGAAATCTTTCAAAAGACAAAAAATTGCGTTTCCCAAGGCAATGATTTCGTATCTCCAATGAAAAAAAGTATGACTAGTGCCTTTACTATTGGGTTAATGGAGTCAAATAAACAAAGAGCTAGAGAAGCTACCTCCTTGGGGGTGTAAGCCCTTTTACTTCCCAAGGCAAGTTTCTCTAGCTAGGGCTTAAGCTAAGAGGGTGTATGCCCTTATACTTCTCTTAGCAAACCCTTGTATAATCAATGAGATGAAGCATAAAATGATGAAGACTATGGTGGGGGTGTATGCCCTTATACTTCCCACCTAGCTCCTAGCATAACATTACTTGACTTGAAAAATGATAGCATAATAGTAAAAGACCATACCAAGATCAAGAGAAATGCCAAGATAATCCACCATAAGAACTAGAAAACATCTTCCAAGGCTAGCGCTAGACTTCCACCAACCATTCATCAATAGATAGCCATAAACAAATGCACAAGAGACAAAAAGGGCCAAGTGTAGCGAAAATTTCAGACCAAGTCCTCTCATAATGAGGGAGAGTTATGTTAAAATGAGATCTTATAATCTCTTTTTTATATAAATGTCGCCAAGGTGACTTGTCCAAAAATGAAGGGGTAAAACACAAGATTAGGGGTCAACAACCCTAATCTTGCCCCCTTTTACAAAGTAATTCATTTAAAATTCACTTTTGTACATAAGAAAACCCTAATTTTAGAAGGATGTCTCCCCTCTAGGAGACGTTTTTCCACTTTGAGGAAGTCGTTGGTGTTGGAGAAGCATGGTGTAATGTCCCCCACCTCTTGATGAAGAGGTTTGGAGAGACTCAGTAGTCTAGTTGTCCCCACTAGACTATAGTCTCATGCATCATGGGGACAAAGTCAACCAGAAGCCATTGCCTAAGCACAACGTTATATTATTGAGTTGACTTTGGGAGAAAAAAGGTAACTTAATGAAAGAAAAGAACATGTGGAGAAAAGCTAGGAGTTAACCCTAGGGGTTAACTAACTCAACAAAAGAATAGACTAGGGGTATAAAAGAAAGGAAGGGCGCACTTCTAAAGCATTCTGGATTATTATCATATTTTGCATTTGGGCTCTTAAGCACAAACAGTTTTGAGGGTTTTGAGACAAACCCTAGAGATCAATTCGGTGGTGAAAGATTCCACCTTCCTTGATCCAAGCTTGGTCCTAGAGGTGCAACATTCCTCCCACACCATTCTACAACATTACAGAGATCATATCCATTGGCAGAAGAGTAATAGTGCACAACCTAAGGGGGTTTCCAACAGGAGGGCGCATCATCTTGTAGAGATCAGTTCGATCTGAAGAAGGGAGAAGGATCTTGGGAAAAGTAACACCTGGGTATTCTTTGTATGGCCTAGGCCATCATTTCTAGCCTATTCAGGAGGAGGTTTCTCTATCATATTATTTCCTAGAGTTGGCCCGAGTGGGAGAAGAGGAGGTCGCACTGCAGAAGGAAGTTTCAATCATTTGGTGGCTTAGATCTTCATTGTTCAGCTTGAGACTACACCAGTGGGGTTACATTTCTCTGATCTATCATCTCAGTGATTTTTGTAGCAGTTGGAGGTCTCTAGGAGAGAGGCCGAAATATTGGGTCTTCAGTCATCCAGGAGGACGCAAACCAGTTAGGGGTTTTCTCATTTGGAGGTTTAGAACTTCACCATTCAACCTGAGACTTTGCCAGGAGGGTTCTAGTGGCCCGATCTACATTCCAGGAGAGTTTGGAGTCATTTGGAGCACAAGAAGAGGAGGACCGAATTCTTGGGCATCTACAACCACCAGGAAAATACGCAACTCAGCCAGTTTGGGGGTTTGGTACTTCATAAGGCCAAGATTTTATCTTAGCATTCATCTCTTATTGCTATTGGCCTTGGGAGGCTTGTATCTTCTCATCAGGGTGCCTTTGAAGGCTATTATCATCTATATTGGTTATTATTGTAGCAACTATCCTTCCAGTTTGGATATTATTGTGGTTTTCTTCCAGATCTGTAGATCTCTGGTTACAGGATCTATCTACTATTTAAATAAAGGTCAGATTTGACATTGTTGGCTCTATATTGGTGTTTCTTGTTGTATCTTGTCTTGTTTATGGTATATGCTTCATATCTTTCTCTTCATTGCTATAATCTCCATAATATAAACCTAATGCGCAACTTCATGAGTAAACTTGCAAACACACATCCAAACAACAACAAACAGTGAACAATTAGTGTTTCAAGCAAAAAATTTGGCTTGGGAACATTACACATGGGTAGGCCACCAAAGGCCACATGTCAAGCATCTAAACACTCTCATCATGGTGAAGACCCTCTTCTCCTCAAAATCTCCATGTGTCAAATGAGTGGCACCTCACCACCATGCCCTAGCCCCCAAGCATGACGTCAAGCTCAAAAATAGGACGTTTGCCCCTCATGGGCAAATCGTTTGGCAAGTGAGGCTAGGCTATGTCGTCCAAGTCATCATCAAGGGTTGGGCTTCTGTGTCTTTATCTTTTGCGTATTTGCTTATATACTGTTAAACAACTGTAATCACATGCAAAATCACCATGCATGTTAAAACCAATCACTAAAGTCATCCATAAACCCAAAGTGTATCAGTTCCGGCGGCAAATAATCGTTAGTTGAGTCCTGTTATCTCACAGTTTGTAGTTAAGGTAAAAGACGAATGAAAGAAAGGCAAACTAGCGCAACTGAGACTATCCCACCACTGTCACCTCAATGGGATTACTCTTTCTATTTAGGGAGGTAAGGCCCAGGGGAGACGTCCCCAATGACCTGGGATTTTGAGAAGGCAAAGGCTTATGGCTAAGTATTATTATTCCCCCTCACAAGTCAGCACCGATCAAAAAGTCCGACTTAATAGCCAATAAAGATAAAGATAACCGGAAATAGTAACCAAGAAATGTACCTGCTCGAGACAAAGCAACAAGGAAACCATGCATATGCAAGATCACTTGCTTGGTTAGTACTTCATATAATCAATGACTTTCCGATAATAATCAATTGAGCAATAATATTGATGAAGTAAATCAATGTTGTATAATAGCAACGATTACAGTATATATCACTTCTCAATAAATGCTAATGAAGCTTCACAATAAGCAAATGGCATTTTATCATCAATGTTACAATACTAGAAGCAATGCTTTATCCTAATCATTCAATTGCTTTAAAGATAAATAAATGCCGCATAAATATGTTTATAGCATGAATAGATAACGACAACAATAGGGTTAGTAAATGTTAATCTAAGCTAGGGTTAGAAAGATTAGTGATTGTTCAAAGTATTTGGATGGTGTGTGTGATCAAGGTACTCAAACAATGGAGGTCTTAGATCAGTGCTTTATAAGGGCAAATGGAGTAAGAAAAAGGGCTACAAATGTTGAAGGGCCGTGATGATAGTGATAGGGCTAGAGACAAGAGGGTTTGATGTTCAAGTGTTGCTAAAGAAAGGCTTCAACAAGTCAAACCCTAGGGGAGACGACTCACTAAGGTGTAGATGACCTAGGCCTTAGTGCGTTTTCCTCCTTCTCTAACTCAAAAGTCAAATTCAAATGACTAGCTTGAGCAAGAAACGATATGACTGAAGACAAGAGGGTTAAATGTTGAGGTGTTGCTAAAGCAAAGCCTCAACAATGAAACCCTAGGGGAGAAAGGCTCACTAAGGTGTAGAAACCCTAGGCCTTAGTGCTTTCTCCTCCTTCTTCAGCTCATTGACAAGAATGAAACAACTATATTGAGTGATAGACCCAATGGTTAAGGACAAGAGAGTTTAATGACGAGGTGTTGCTATGGCAAGGCCTCATCAATCAAACCCTAGGGAAAACGGCTCACTAAGGTGTAGAAACCCTAGGCCTTAGTGCGTTTTCTCCTTCCTTAGCTCAATGGCAAGTAAAAAAATGGCTAGGCTAGAAGAATAGGATTAGAGTGTTGCTATGGCAAGGCTCTATCTAACTTCAGCAAATCAAATGGCTCTTAATCTTAGTAGGGACATGAGACAAGGACCTTAGCATGTGCTTGTCACCTAGGGTTTGATTCAACAAATTATAATAACAAATGCAAGTAAACAATACTATAACCATTCAATTAAGAAGTGTTGCAGAAATTCACTTACATAAACCAAGAAATCATGTAGCAAAACCCTAGTTGTAAACCTTCCACCAAGAGAAATGCCAAGAAAATGTCTCCTTCAACAAGTGCGCCTCAAAATTTCAGCCAAAACCCTAGAAGAGGGCGCAAATTTTAGACCTCACCAAGTCGTGAGTGAAAGATGATGAAAATATGAGAGTGAAAACCCTCAATATATACCATACCAATGACCTTAATTAAATTTTAGGTCATTAAAAGGCCGACAAGGCCAAAATACCAAAATAATATTGTTTTACATTAAATGTCATAAATTAAATCCTAATCAAGGAAAAGCAAGATGTCATGCCCCTTCTAGGGTGACGTTATCCCTTTCTAGGGCAAATGTAGCCTCTTGGAGAAAAATGTTAGCCCTCCATGGGCTTCTCCAATCTGCCACATGTGCCAAACTGCCATGACTGTCTCCCCAAAATGTCCATAAAGCTGGATGACATTATGAGCCTCTTAGGTGACGTCCCGGGCCTTCCAAGGCCAACGTTCCAATGAAAAGGGCACAACCCCCTAGGTAAGGCTTTGCCAGGGTGCCTCTATGGAACGTCCTCCTCTTCTCCGGTGCAAACCCCTATGTCTTGTCTCTGCCCCCTGCTGGGGTCTCAACATCCATCTGGTGGGCTCTTCAGCCCCATGGAGGTCCGAACTAATCATCTCCCCATGTGTACCTGTCCAATGTGGTACCTGTCCGTTGAGTATGATCCTGCACATCAACAGATACGCCCTCCATGGGCTCATAAGTCACAGGGATCATAGCAATGTCAATCACAAAATCAACAATATTATTAAACATGTGCATAAAACCCCTTTTACCCTAGTCAAGTGCTCAAAGACATTATACAAATCTGCAATGCAAATTTGGAGGAAGTGATAGGGCGTCCTATTGGGCTACTGTCCACTGGAAAAGGGATGTTTTCGGAAGAGATCAAATCTAAGTCATGTAAATGGGTGAGGTGGATAAGGGATCTCTTGACAAGGGGTGCAGTGATAGCAGGGAAATGCAAGGCTTACCTGTGGGTGCCTTTGTAGAAGGTGAGCTGCACCTATCCTGGATGCAAATGTTTCCAAGCCCATTCACGCCTTTTATTTCTTATTCTTTATTGCTTTTTCTTCAAGAGGCTAATCAGGGGACACTGCCCTGGTGTGGTGGCCAGTGGTGGCAATGTTACCCACAAGTACTTTCACGGAAATGAGAAGGTTGGCTTGTGATGAGACCCCCTTTCTCTTGGCCATGCAACCAAGAGCCACTACCCTGGCATGGTAACCAGCTGCTAGTAGTGTCATATAGCTAGGTGCCCATGGATGTAATAGGTTGGCTCGTGATGAGACCCCCTATCCTCTGACTAGGTCTTGTTTTATTATTTTTATGGGTCCCGCTTGTTTCTTGCTGAGAAGCCTTTTATTGCTTTCTCGGGGATCCCTGGGCGAAGCATCTTGAGGTTTTATTTTAGGCTTTTATCTTTTGCCATCTTGCTTTTACCTTCTCGGCCTTTAGCCCCTTCTTCCCACAAGGCAAGGTGCAACCCTTAAATGATTGGCCAACCCAATGCCCAGACCAATGTAGTGGGATGGATGAGCGGGAAATAAGATGGAAAGTGATAAGTATGACGGGAGCGGACGACGACTTTTCATGAATCCCCCCAGTGGCAAGTCAAAACCTATGGGCACAGGCTTACTAGGGCATCCTGTCATTCCCCTTATACATGGTCAAGTGGATAAGTATAAGATCCAAGCACCCATTAGAAACAAAAGGAATTAGATGCACATATTCAAAGGTTTTGAGGATCAGAGTGACACATACCATGATACCCGGACTCATTACCTCATGGAGCAAGAACCATCTCCGATACAGGACCAAGCTGAGGTTATGGATGCCTCTGCTGCTGACAAAGTGGAGGCGCTGAAAGGAAGAAAAGATGGGCCCTCCAGGGCCATGCTCAAGTCGATCTGGTTCTCGGTGCTCCATGTCTAGAACCTGTGGGCCTCGAGACATAATCTCCTAGTTATCCCTAAAAGTGGGGGATAACCAGTCCTATATTCCGACCTGAGGAATTAGGGATATTACACCATCCTTGTAGGAATGTGTGTGCAGTGGATCTTGAGAGAAATCAAGGTGAGTGGTCTAATCAAACATCTGCAGGTTAAATTGGTAGGTTACCTAGACATATTTGTTTTAATGGATGTAGTGGTTATTGATGTGCCAGATGCATGGGGAATCTTATTGTCAAGAAAGTAGGCTGCTAGTTTGTGAAGTAGCATCTAGATGGAATTGTCATACGCTACCATCCCAACATGTGAAGGTACTTTTGTCACATTATATAGAGAACATCCAAGGAGGTACCATGTGGAAGATCCAACTG
>ML793019.1:461994-474858 GCA_009831015.1 Picea engelmannii
ATTAAGAAGTGTTGCAGAAATTCACTTACATAAACCAAGAAATCATGTAGCAAAACCCTAGTTGTAAACCTTCCACCAAGAGAAATGCCAAGAAAATGTCTCCTTCAACAAGTGCGCCTCAAAATTTTAGCCAAAACCCTAGAAGAGGGCGCAAATTTTAGACCTCACCAAGTCATGAGTGAAAGATGATGAAAATATGAGAGTGAAAACCCTCAATATATACCATACCAATGACCTTAATTAAATTTTAGGTCATTAAAAGGCCGACAAGGCCAAAATACCAAAATAATACTGTTTTACATTAAATGTCATAAATTAAACCCTAATCAAGGAAAAGCAATACGTCATGCCCCTTCTAGGGTGACGTTATCCCTTTCTAGGGAAAATGTAGCCTCCTGGAGTAAAACGTTAGCCCTCCATGGGCTTCTCCAATCTGCCACACGTGCCAAACTGCCATGACTGTCTCCCCAAAATGTCCATAAAGCTGGATGACGTTTTGAGCCTCTTAGGTGACGTCCCGGGCCTTCCAAGGCCAACGTTCCAATGAAAAGGGCACAACCCCCTAGGTAAGGCTCTGCCAGGGTGCCTCTGTGGAACGTCCTCCTCTTCTCCGGTGCAAACCCCTCTGTCTTGTCTCTGCCCCCTGCTGGGGTCTCAACATCCATCTGGTGGGCTCTTCAGCCCCATAGAGGTCCGAACTAATCATCTCCCCATGTGTACCTGTCCAATGTGGTACCTGTCTGTCGAGTATGATCCTGCACATCAACAGATAAGCCCTCCATGGGCTCATAAGTCACAGGGATCATAGCAATGTCAATCACAAAATCAACAATATTATTAAACATGTGCATAAAACCCCTTTTACCCCAGTCAAGTGCTCAAAGACATTATACAAATCTGCAATGCAAATTTGGAGGAAGTGACAGGGCGTCCTATTGGGCTACTGTCCACTGGAAAAGGGATGTTTCCGGAAGAGATCAAATCTAAGTCATGTAAATGGGTGAGGTGGATAAGGGATCTCTTGACAAGGGGTGCAGTGATAGCAGGGAAATGCAAGGCTTACCTGTGGGTGCCTTTGTAGAAGGTGAGCTGCACCTATCCTGGATGCAAATGTTTCCAAGCCCATTCACGCCTTTTATTTCTTATTCTTTATTGCTTTTTCTTCAAGAGGCTAATCAGGGGACACTGCCCTGGTGTGGTGGCCAGTGGTGGCAATGTTACCCACAAGTACTTTCACGGAAATGAGAAGGTTGGCTTGTGATGAGACCCCCTTTCTCTTGGCCATGCAACCAAGAGCCACTACCCTGGCATGGTAACCAGCTGCTAGTAGTGTCATATAGCTAGGTGCCCATGGATGTAATAGGTTGGCTCGTGATGAGACCCCCTATCCTCTGACTAGGTCTTGTTTTATTATTTTTATGGGTCCCGCTTGTTTCTTGCTGAGAAGCCTTTTATTGCTTTCTCGGGGATCCCTGGGCGAAGCATCTTGAGGTTTTATTTTAGGCTTTTATCTTTTGCCATCTTGCTTTTACCTTCTCGGCCTTTAGCCCCTTCTTCCCACAAGGCAAGGTGCAACCCTTAAATGATTGGCCAACCCAATGCCCAGACCAATGTAGTGGGATGGATGAGCGGGAAATAAGATGGAAAGTGATAAGTATGACGGGAGCGGACGACGACTTTTCATGAATCCCCCCAGTGGCAAGTCAAAACCTATGGGCACAGGCTTACTAGGGCATCCTGTCATTCCCCTTATACATGGTCAAGTGGATAAGTATAAGATCCAAGCACCCATTAGAAACAAAAGGAATTAGATGCACATATTCAAAGGTTTTGAGGATCAGAGTGACACATACCATGATACCCGGACTCATTACCTCATGGAGCAAGAACCATCTCCGATACAGGACCAAGCTGAGGTTATGGATGCCTCTGCTGCTGACAAAGTGGAGGCGCTGAAAGGAAGAAAAGATGGGCCCTCCAGGGCCATGCTCAAGTCGATCTGGTTCTCGGTGCTCCATGTCTAGAACCTGTGGGCCTCGAGACATAATCTCCTAGTTATCCCTAAAAGTGGGGGATAACCAGTCCTATATTCCGACCTGAGGAATTAGGGATATTACACCATCCTTGTAGGAATGTGTGTGCAGTGGATCTTGAGAGAAATCAAGGTGAGTGGTCTAATCAAACATCTGCAGGTTAAATTGGTAGGTTACCTAGACATATTTGTTTTAATGGATGTAGTGGTTATTGATGTGCCAGATGCATGGGGAATCTTATTGTCAAGAAAGTAGGCTGCTAGTTTGTGAAGTAGCATCTAGATGGAATTGTCATACGCTACCATCCCAACATGTGAAGGTACTTTTGTCACATTATATAGAGAACATCCAAGGAGGTACCATGTGGAAGATCCAACTGGCCCCATGAATGAGTGGATTTGTGCCGATGACGAGTTTGGCAATTACACTATTCTGGCCAAGTCCATAGCCCCAAGTATTGAAGATGTTTCTCAAAAGAAAAATGAAGGCATGTGGAAGAAGCACTTTGATGGGTCTCACACTAGGATGGGCTCAGGAGCTGGGATAGTATTTACTTCTCCTCAGGGTTAGTCCACTTTTTGTTCATACAAGTTGGAGTTTGATTGCACAAATAACAATGCTGGATATGAAGCATTGCTATTAGGTCTGGAATTGGCAAGAGATATGAAAATTAAGGTGCTATAGGTCATTGGTGATTCAGGCCTGGTAGCGATGCAAGTTACAGGACAGTTTACAGTAATCAATGATAAATTGAGGAAATACAGGCATGCAGTTTTGGATTCAATAGAGTTGTTTGATGCATTTGGCATTAAGGCTGTGGCAGGGGAAGATATGTTTTGATGAGTTGACAATTATCTATATTTTTTCTGGTGACTGGTCCGCTACCAGTGATTGTTGGTTTGTTTATGTAATTTTTCTAAGTTCCTTTGCTTTATTATGGTTTACTCTGTTTATCAATCTTCATAACTACATGCTGCTGATGCCTAAAGCCAGTTTTTGAAAATGTGTCCCTCTAACAGGATTGCGTGTCAAGTTTATGGTGAATCAGGAAAAGGATCTACGGTATGCATCTAGGATCTCGTATTGAATTTCCTCTGCTCATTTTTGGATGAACATGATAGATTAATATACTTCTCTTGAAGTGAAGAAAGATGTTTTCTTAACCATTTTTATGCAGAAATATTTGGGTAGACTTGATGACAGAACTGATATCTACTTGAGTGAGTAGGTTGTTAGTTCTTTGTTTCTTTGGTGTTCAGATATAGATGCATTCAACAGTTGAACTTTAAATAGAATTCTGGCAATATCTCCYAATGTGAAGTGATTCCATACACAGATTATCTACAGCTATGCTGGCCATTATGGTTTTTAGTTTGTTGAATTCTTAGATTCAGTTTCTGTRATGGTGTCAGGCCGTTTCTTTTTTTTACATTGTACGCTCAGGCTGTCAATATGGAATTTATGTGAAAAATATTAGGTAGACACTGATGCAAATTTGTGCCTGTATGAGCAGGATTCTGATGGAGGTACTGTCCCAATCCCCATAGTTTTAATAGACCAAGGCTCGGATCCCAATGCAACAATTGTGGAGATTAGTTTTGGTGACCGTCTTGGTGCACTTCTTGACACGGTAGAGTACTCTCACTTAGTATGAATCTAAAAAGAAATAACATATCTAAAAAAATTGATCTTTCTTCAGAAGCTTTGAGTTTCACATTGATGTTATTGAATAACTTGGATCTCTGTTGTCATGAATAAGGATTCAAAATAAATATGTGCTAGACAAGAACATGTTTACTTGTAGTTTGTTAGGTCAGTTAGCTCCATAATGTGGAATATCTTGACTAGTTAACATTCACTAGAGAACTTAAGCAAGTGCCAAATAATATAGTTATAAATTTAAAAGTGTGAAAATTGAAGATTTATCAGTTAAATAAAAAAACATTGACATCTGAAGGTATTATATCCAGGATGTGAGAAGCAAGTTGAAAATAATTGAAAACTGAAGATTTAACAGTTAAATAAAAAAAAAAACATTGACATCTAGAGGTATTATATTCAGGATGTGAGAAGCAAGTTGAAAACAATTGAAAACTGAAGATTTAACAGTGAAACAAAAAAATATTGACATCAAGAGGTGTTATATCTAGGATGTGAGAAGTGTTGAATTATTGTAACTTCGAAGAATATTCTACTTATATTTGAGTCATTATTGTATAGATCAAATTCCCTTTTGTGGATTGATCAAGTCGGGTCTTGTATAAGATCAAATCCCCTTCTGTGGATTGGTCAACATGTATTTGTAAAGTCGGCCCCTAGTAATTGTAAAGTGGTTTGAGCCACTTCTAGGAGAAGTTGGCTCTACCAAGTGAGGAGTCACAACCCTAGCACCATCTCACAACTTGTATTTATATGTGATGATGGTGCCTCATTTGAACACACCACACTAGCTCTGTAGCTATGAAGAAGTGTGCAAGTCTTGGAGGAACTGCTACTACAACTAAGTGTGACGTCAAGGAGGGTTCTTGGTCCATGTCTTGGTATTTCTTGGTTAAGCGGTGCACTACTCTTCCTAGTGAAGGAGTAGAGGAGGATCTTCTATTTGGTATTTGGTCTATCTATATTGAGGAAGTTTTTGCTGGGTTTTCTTCCCCATGAGGATTTCCCAGGATAATATGTGTGTCTCTATTGTTTCTGTGATTGCCTCTCTTTCAATGATCTTGTTTATGCAACTAATGTGCTAAATGATTATAATAATAAAGAAGAACTGTAACTGCTAGTTGTATAAGTAAAACTTCAACATGGTATCAGAGAAGACCTGGAAGAGACCAATTCATAGTTTATAAAGAAGTAGCTAACCTCAGTGCACCCTCTCCCAGATTCAGTTTTCAATGTTGCAGCTGCTGCAAAATTAGGGTTTCTGCATAAACCCTAAGTGTGGCGTTTTCCTTGTTTCAGGAGGACGTTGGAGAAAGTAACCACACCTAGGAACTCGCCCTAGGAGGGCACATCTAGTCTCTAAATCAGAATTTCGAAATTTGAAGTTTGAGAAATTAGGGTTTCCTCATAAACCCTAAGTTGCAGTTGCAGTACCATTTGCAGTTGCATTTGCAGTATCAGTTGCAGTGGCAGTTCCTTCATGCTAGTGCCAACACTAGTTGAAGTGCCAACACTAGTTGCAGTGCCAGTACCAGTTGTAGTGAAAGTTTTTGTGAAGTGTTGGGACTAATTTTTATTGTCCTAGTGCGCCTTACCCTAGAAAATCTCCAACTACCTTTAAATTACAAGTTGCAACACCTTTGAAGTTTTAAAGGTTTGTTATTTATTGCCACTGTGCTGGATGGTGCCACTACCTACCGATACTATCAGAGGTATGTACTTACATATGTTTAAACTGTATCATTATTTTAAAGGGTATTTGCAGGAGAAAGATTCTTTTGTCTAAACAACAATCACAGATCTAGAGGGATCTCATATCCAACACGTTTAGAGGAACTATGCACCCCAGGTTTGATTACTTTGATATGCCTCTACTTGTTATGGCATTATTGTAATCTTATGAATATCCAGGTTGCATTTTGATTTGTTGAAGTTATCATACTAACCATTGGTTATAGAGTTTATTCCCTAACTTAGATTTCTGTCAAGATAGCATATTGTCTTAGTACAGAGAACATGTTGAAGAAAGTACTTGTCATCTTGAGTGAAGGAGACTCGAAAGAAAAGCAACACACTCATTCTTGAGGACAAGACTCCAGGTTCCAGGTTTGATTGTTTAAATTGATAAGATTCAAATTTACTCATATCAAGTTTGATAACTACTAAACACTATAGTTGTGATGGCAATCTTTGAAAAGTTTTATTATTGAATACTTGGTAGCATGTGAGCACTACTGAGATAAATGCTTACTGTAATCATTTACTAGATATAACTAACATCTCCTCTAGGAGAAACTTCTTGTTTTGTTTCCAGGTTACCATGGAGGAATGATTGATCACTACACTACAAGAGTGTTTCCCTCATTCCTTATTATTGTATTTCTTACTTTTTACCCTTGTTTCAGGTAGGTCACAAGTGATAGCTCTAAAGGAGCTACTGTGACGATTGTTCTCACTATTGTTTTTATTATTATTATAAAGAGTATTATCCTTGTCTATTGTTTCTCCCTTGTTGTTCTTGCTCCGGGCAGGTCACAGGTGATGACCTTGAGGGAGCTATAGTGACGGTTGCAAGAGGCAACATATTAGATGAGACATGGAGCAGACTATGCAAGTTGTATACATGACTGTATACATCCATGTACCAAAGAAGATGAAGAAGAAGCTACTTTTGAGATACAAAGTATTACATATGGAGATTGATTGTAAGGAGCAGAAGGCTCCAAAGATGACCAGACATAAGAATAGAACTCACAGTAGACTTGGTCAATGGATAATGAAGCCACCTTGACAGGAAGCAGAATTTGTTTGAAGTCTGACTCAACTTTTCATATTAAGACTTGGTATTCAACACCAAGTATATCCTGCAGAGACTATGAAGTTTTTGTAGACTAAAAAGAAATCAAGACTCAGAGTAAGCCTGATCTCAGAAAGGATCAGATGGGAAAAAGAGACATCTTCCAGGACTGGTGGACATATGCCATGAGTTGAGAAGACTAGATCGTAGCTTCAGAGACTTCTAGGAGACATGAAATCTTCTGAGAATATTACCTTGTTTCAATGACAGGAGAGGAAGGCAGTCAGAAGTGTTGATTTTTCACTAGGCTACGCTCAAGCATGAAGTTTATTCCAATTTTAGCATTTTACTTGAACCATGGACAATTGCAGTTACACCATAAACAATTTGCTGCAGTGACCAAGATCACAAGAAGAAATACCATGCACAAGTACACAAGAGGTATCCTGGGAAACCCTTCTCAACAAGGGAAGAAAACCCAACCAATCCTTTGTTATATTCTTCAAGAGAAAGACTTCCCACACCATAGACCTAGCTCACAAAAGGGTGCTCACAAAACCAAGAAGGTTAGTGCCCAAGAGAGGTGCGCACTTCAGCCCTAGAATAAATATTTGCTGAAATTTCCAAACTCACATGTGTGTTGTGTTTCTCAATGGGGAAATCATCTTTATTTATATTAGACTGGACACATCAAAAGAGGTGTCTATTGGCACAACAGGGCCGACCTCAATAAATCAGAATATAATTAATAATTACCATATTAATTATCTTTCACTTTATGGTGGGGCCTGTTATCCCCCACTTTTAGGGATAACTAGGAGATTATGTCTCGAGGCCCACAGGTCCTAGACATGGAGTACCGAGAGCCAGATCGACTTGAGTATGGCCTTGGAGGGCCCATCTTTTCTCCCTTCCAGTACCTCCACTTTGTCAGCAACAACAACATCCATCACCTTCGGCTTGGTCCTGTATCAGAGATGGTTCTTGCTCCATGAGGTAATGAGTCCGGGTATCATGGTATGTGTCACTCTGATCCTCAAAACCTTTGAATATGTGCATTTGATTCCTTTTGTTTCTAACGGGTGCTTGGATATTATATTTGTCCACTTGACCATGTCTGGGGGAATAACAGGATGCCCTAGCAAGCTTGTGTCCATAGGTTTTGAGTTGCCACTGGGGGGATTTCTGAAAAGCCATCGTTCGTTCCCATCATACATACCACTTTCCATCTTATTTCCTGCTCACCTATCCCATTACACTAGTCTGGGCATAGGGTTGGCCAATCATTTAGGGGTTGTACCTTACTTTGTGGGAAGAATGGGCTAAAGGCCTGGGGGGTAAAAGTAGCTGACAATAAAAGCCTAAGAATAAAACCTCGAGATGCTTCGCCTAGGGATCCCCGAGAAAGCAATAAAAAGCTTCTCAGCAAGAAACAAAGGGACCCGTAAAAAATAAATCAAGACCTAGTTGAGGGATAAGGGGTCTCATCACGAGCCAGCCTATTAGGTCCATGGGTGCCTAACGGTATGACACTACTAGCAGTTGGTTACCACTCCAGGGTAGTGGCTCTTGGTTGCATGGCCAAGAGAAAGGGGGTTTCATCACGAGCCAACCTTCTCATTTCCGTGAAAGTGCTTATGGGTAGCATTGCCACTTCTAGTCACCAAGCCAGGGCAGTGTCCCTTGACTAGCTTATTGAGAGAAAAAAGCAATAAAAAGATAAAAAACAATAAGACAAGACCTGGTTAGGGGATAGGGGGTCTCATCATGAGCCAGCCTATTAGGTCCATGAGCATCTAGCGGTATGACACTACTGGCATCTGGTCACCACGCCAGGGTAGTGGCTCTTGGTGGCATAGCCAAGAGAAAGCGGGTCTCATCATGAGCCAACCTTCTCATTTCCGTGAAATGCTTGTGGCTAACATTGCCACCACTGGTTACCAAGCCAGGGCAGTGTCCTTTGACTAACATCTTGGAAGAAAAAGAATGAAGATAAAAGGCATGAATGGGCTTGGAAACATTGCATCCATGACAGGTGCAACTCACCCTCCACAGAGGCACCCACCGGTAAGCCATCCCTGCTATCATTGCACCTTTTGCCCAGGCATCCCCATCCACCTCACCCACTTACATGACTTGGATTTAATCCTTTCTAGAAACATCCCTCTTCCAGTAGACACTAGCCCAATAGGACATCCTGTCACTTCCTCCAAACTTGCATTGCAGACTTGTATAATGTCTTTGAGCACTATACTGGGGTAAAGGGGTTTTATGCACATGTTTAATAATATTGATGATGAGATGTGATTGACATTGCTATGATCCCTGTGACTTATGAGCCCATGGAGGGTGTAGCTGTTGATGTGCAGGATCATGCTCGATTGACAGGTACCACATTGGACAGGTACACGTGGGGAGATGATTAGTTCGGACCTCCATGGGGCTGAAGAGCCCACTAGATAGATGCTGAGACCCCAGCAGGGGGCAGAGACAGGACAAAGGGGTTTGCACCAGAGAAGAGGAGGACGTTCCACAGGGGCACCTCGACAGAGCCTTACCTAGGGGGGTGGAGCCCTCTCCACAGGAACGTTGGCCTTGGAAGGTCCAGGACGTCTCCCAGGATGCCCATGACGTCACCCAACAGTATGGATGTTTTGGGAGGCAACTATGGCAGTTTTGGCACGTGTGGCAGCTTGGAGAAGCCCAAGGAGGGCTAACGTTTTTCTCCAGGAGGCTGCATTTTCCCTAGGAAGGGCTAACGTCACCCTAGAAAGGGGATGACGTCGCACTTTTGCTTGATTAGGGTTTAATTTAAACATTTAATGTAAAACAATATGATTTTTGTATTTTGGCCTTGTCGGCCTTTCAATGACCTAAAATGTAATTTAGGTCATTGGTATGCTATATATTGAGGGTTTTTAGTATTTACCTACATATTATCATCATCTTTCACTCGCCACTTGGTGAGTTCTGAAATTTGCGTCGTTCTTAGGGTTATTGGCTGAAATATTGAGGCGCACTTGTTGATGGAAGACTTTTCTTGGCATTTTTGGTATTTCTCTTGGTGGAAGGTATTTTGCTATGTGATTTCTTGGTTAAATGTAAGTAAATTTCTGCAAAACTTCTTGATTGAATGGTTGTAGTGTTGTTTTTCTTGTGTTTATTATTATAATTTGCTGAAATAAACCCTAAGTGACAAGCACATGCTAAAGGTCCTTGTCTCATGTCCCTACCAAGATTTGAGCCATTTTATTTGCTGAAGTAAGATAGAGCCTTGCCATAGCAACACTCTAATTCTTTTCTTCTAGCCTAGCCGTTTTTCATCTTGCAATTGACCTGAGGAAGGAGAAAACGCACTAAGGCCTAGGGTTTCTACACCTTAGTCAGTTGTTTTCCCTAGGGTTTTGTTGATGAAGCCTTGCTATAGCAACACTTCATCATTAAACCCTCTTGTCTTTAGCCATTGCATGTATTACTCAAGCTAGCCGATTTTTATTTTGCCATTGAGCTGAAGAAGGAGGAGAAAGCACTAAGGCCTAGGGTTTCTACACCTTAGTGAGCCTTTCTCCCCTAGGGTTTCATTGTTGAGGCTTGCTTTAGCAACACCTCAATATTTAACCCTCTTGTCTTCAACCATATCAAATTAACCGTTAAAATTTGTCTTTCTGAGCTAGAGAAGGAGGAAGACGCACTAGGGCCTAGGTCACCTACAACCTAGTGAGCCGTCTCCCCTAGGGTTTGACCTGTTGAAGCCTCACTTTAGCGATACTTCGACACCAAACCCTCTTGTCTCTAGCTCTATCACTATCATCACGACCCTTCAACATTTGTAGCCCTCTTTTTGACTCCATTTGCCCTTATAAAGCACTGATCTAAGACCTCCATTGTGTTGAACATCTTGATCATACAAACTTCTAAACACTTTGAGCAATCTCTTACTAACCTTTCTAACCCTAGCCTAGACTAATTTGACTAACCCTAGTGCTGCCGTCACCTTTTCATGATATAAAGTTATAAACATCTGTATGCAGCTTTCATTTTATCTTTAAAACAATTGAATGATTGGTTAAGGCATGGTTTATAAAGTGTTGATATTATTACATTGAATGTCAACGTTGCTTTAGCATTTATTGAGAAGCGATATTGTAATCTTAGCTATTGTACAAACATTGATTTACTTCGTCAATATTATTGCGCAATTGCTTATTATCAGAAAAGTCATTTGATTATATGAAGTACTAACCAGCAAGCAAGCTTCACATGTAGTTTATTTGATGCTTTGTCTTGGGCAGGTATTCTTCTTGGTTATTACTTCTGGTTATCTTTTATCTTCATTGGCTATTAAGCCGGAATTTCTGATCAGGTGGTGACTTGTGAGGGGGAATATTATCACTTAGCTTTTTCTAAAGCCTTTTGCCTTCTCAAAACCCCAGGTCACCGGGGACGTCTCCCCTGGGCCTTACCTCCCTAAATAGAAAGAACCTTCCCATTGAGGTGACAGTGGTGGGATTGGTTCTAGTTCCGCCAGTTTGACATCCTTTCATCTGCCTTTTACCCTAACTACAAACTGTGCGATAAGAGGGCCGACCTGTACCCTTTACATCACAATTAGGGTTACAGGTAAATCTGACTCTTAGACAGTATAGCAAGGGATCTCACACACCCACTAGTGCTCAACCACTAGGGGCACGCCCACCCGTGCTCAGCCATAGGGACGTCCAAGTCAACAGATCTCTATCTCAATGCATCTCACAGGAGAATCATCTAGACACACACTCACTAGTGCTTAGCCACTAGGATCACGTCCACCTGTGCTCAGCCACAGTGATGTCCTACTCAACAGATCTCTATCTCATCGAGTCTCACAGGAGAATCATTTGGAGTACCACGTCGTCTCAACTCTCTACACAGAGGAGAACAGTAAACCCATCCCATGGGCTCCTTCACCCCTCACAGGGGTACACACCGTTTCATCTCAAACGACACACCCATCTCATGGGCATCTTCCTTGCTCAGGGGCACACAATGTTCCATCTCCGTCTCAGAAAGAATGACACATCCAGCTCATGGGCATCTTCCCTACATAGGGGCACACAACGTTCCATCTCCGTCTGAGAGAGGAACAACACACCTATCTCATGGGCACACCCAACTCATGGGCTCTCTCACAGGCCGAATCACCAGTCTGTGTTCTGGAGGATGTCTCTGTTGGAATTTGTGTAGTAGAGCATAACAGTGATATCTTTAAAAATTTTCAGAAGAAAACAACTAGATCTAGAATATCAATCTGCTACTTATACAGATCTAGAATATTAAAGAGTAATACTGTAATACAAGTCTGAAATCAATGCAGATCTAAACTCAACTTAAATAGGAATAAACAGATCTACCCTCAAATTAGATAGAAACAACAGATCTAAACTCAGCTTAGATAAAGACATGTAGATCTGAATTTAACATAGATAGAAGCACACAGATCTAACAACATAACTAATCTGATCATTAAACCATTAGTCAATCTGTAGAAGCAGAGAATTAAAAACTTGATATATCATTTAGATCTGATTAATAGTTAATGCTGGAACATGGATCTACAAATGATCAGACTGTATAGAACTAAAACAATATTCCAGATCTGAAAGAGGTTAGAATGCATACCTTGTTCTGATCCTTACCTCTGAAGAAGTCACAGCCAACAAGGAGGATGTAGAACCATTTGGATTATGCTCAGTTAAAGGCTCAGTTCATAGATCCACCCTATAGGTGAGATCCSTTYGCCAATAGATGAAGAAACTTTCTTGCCACCAAAGGTATAGGGCCACAAAGACCTCACACTGACAAACCCTCACACTAAGAGTAGGTGAATACATAAAACCCTTACACAGGAAGGCCAAAAAGATCACAGTCTTGATGCAATAACAACAACCCCACAACAGAGCATGGAGAAAGGCACCCACAGTCAAATCCAAGCTGTCAGAAGGAGAGGAGCTGAGAAAGTCAGATCACACAGTAGTCACAAGGAGGGGCTGCACCTCTCTCAACCCTCATAGCAGTCACCAGAAGAGACCGCACCACTGTTAGCCCTCACAGCCATAAAAGGGACCACAACCTACACACTCATGACAGTAGGAAGAAAGGGGACAGAACCCTAATTGTTCTCCTTAACAAACAGGGATGCTAACTCAGAAGTTCTCTACACAGCAGAAAGAAGAAAACTGCTCAGGGATGCCGCACCTAGCACAAGGCTCACACTAGGAGAGGCTACACTTTTGTAACCCTCTAGGAGATCCGCTGCCTCACATAACCCCAACCCAGCAACAGAGGAAGGGAGCCGCACCTAGCAGCCTCTTCAAACATCAATCAAAAGGGAGAGGC
>ML793020.1:8952-50713 GCA_009831015.1 Picea engelmannii
TTAGTGTAAGATCCAAGCAGTCATCAGAAATGAAAGGAACCTAATGCATATATAAGAAGGTTATAACAATCAAATATGACACATACCATGATACCTCAGACCAATTACCTCATGGAGCAAGAGTCCTCTCTGATACAAGCCCATGCCAGTGGTGATGGAAACTGCTACCGCTGACATGACAAATCTGATGAAGAAGAAGAAAGATGGTCCCTCCAGGGCCATGCTCAAGTCAACCCTGCTCTCGGTACTCCATGTCTAGGACCATGTGGGCCTCGAGACATGATCTCCTAGTTATCCCTAGATATTGAGGATAACAGGGCCTTTAAATTTTACTGCCACATCGTTCCCATCGAACAATATTTATAAAGGAACTAGTCCCTTTGGAATGTGGTTGCTAGGTAGCTAAACAATATGGTGATTAGAAATTTTATTTAAAAATACTTCATGGGGAGGGTCACCTTCGAAATCATGATCCTGATCAATGTGTAATGTAGAGAACTCATCAACCGACTCAAGAAATCATTTGATTTCAAGATCATCCTCAAAAAACTTCCACTGCTTGATATTATCAGTTACAGAGGGTCTATATCTAATCTCAACATCATACCTGAGCTTAGGTGGCAGTGGGTTCCTAAACTGGCTCCCTGAGACGGACAAAGAATCAACCATAGTATTTTCCTCTCTTGGAATAAATGAAATTTTGAAGGCTAAGAAGAAATTTTCAATTAGGTCCCACACCTCATTCCTGTAAGTCTTTAGCCTAGGTTGCTTGTATTGATAAACATTTTTGACCTGATGAACAATTAGTTTAGCATATCCAAATACTGCTAGATCTTCAATCCCCGTGTCTTTCACAACCCTTAAACCCAAAACAAGAGCCTCATACTCTGCCACATTGTTGGTAGCTTCAAATTCTAGTTTATAGGACAAAGGTATGGCTTCTTAAAAAGGTGAAACAAAAACCACTTCGGCACCAACACCTTCCCTAGAAGAGGATCCATCGAAGAACATCTTCCATGTAGAAGTAGTTGGAGGAGATATGTCACGAAAAGAGATGGGTTTCTTTATGATTTCAAGAGGAGCATCAGGAGTATCAGTGAGCTATTAAAAACTAGATCCCAAATAAATGTCGAGTGAAAACATAGGATGATTGGTGGGGTCTTCTTCATCACTAATAATGTAGGCCAACTGAGCTTCTCTTAACAGTCTCCTATACTCCCCTCCGAACAGTGGAATGGTATCATATGTGAGGTCCAGCTACAAGGTTCCCCCAAGTATTTTTATCCAAGATCTTGACAAGAGCATGCCAAACTTGGGGGGAACATCAACCACAATGATGTCCGTGACCACACTCTTCATGGGCAACTGAAACAAGGTCACGACCATATCTTTGATGCCCTAAGACATTGCACTCTCCTTGAATCAAAAGAATACAAATCATGACAATCCTTTATGATTTCTTACCCGAGTTCTTCCATGATAGTTTTAGGCATGAGATTATGAGATTCCCCTGAATCCATCAACAAGTTATGCAAAACTTTATCATGTATTTTCAGTGATGTATAGAAGGGATGGGATGAATCATATTTGTATTCTACCATAGGACCTAATGTGACTATTGGATTTTCATATTGAATATTTACTGAGTTTTTGGAATGGCAAGATGGTTCAAACTACAACAACTTAGAGAGGGATTTTTTGAAATCTTCATGCTTGACTAGCTCTGAAAGGGGCACAGGGATTCTGATCTTTTGAATTTCGTGCTCAAATATGAAGGAGGAAAGGGGCTTCAAAAATTCTCACTTCTGGGACAGGGTCTTTGGGTATCGGTTAGGGGTTCTGAGCTTTTTTTTCTTTGCTACTATTTTCTGCATCTTTAGCATGCTTCTCTGCTTTGGAAGGATGATCAGGGACGTCAGACTTCCCTTCTTTCTTCTTAGACATGATATTTTATGTATTGCGACTGTTATCGCATAGTTTGTATCTAGGAGCAGAGGCTATAAAATAGAAGGCCAAATTGGCATAACAGGGACCTACCCCACCCAATGTCACCACAATGGGGAGGTCCTTTCTATTTAGGGAGGCTAGGCCCAAGGGAGATGTCCCTGGCAACCTGGGGTTTGAAAGGGAAGGGATCAAAGGATTAAGGCTAGTTTCCCCTTTCACAGATTACTGCCCAAAGAGATAGTCCAATAAAGTATAACCAAGGAGAAGGCACCTACTTTCGAGACAAGACAACAATAAAACTAGTACATGCAATAATGGTTAATACTTCATAAATCAATGACTATCTAAGTTCAATATATGAGAAAATATAGCAGTAAATATTGACGAAGTCAATGTTTGCAATAATGACAATGGCAATATAATGTTACTTGTCAATAAATACTAGAACAATATAACATCCAATGAATATAATCACTCCTTGAATCAAATCAATGCATTAAATATCATTTAGTTGCTCACATATAATAGATTGTTGCGTCAAGATGAAATATCCTAGGGGTGACGTCAACTTTTAGGGTTAGTTGTTAGTTAGGGTTTCAAATTTATAAGGTTTTGAAAGTTTGTTTAGTCACTATCACTTCAACGGTAGAGTCTAAGGATCAGTGCCTAAGGGTTAATGGAGTCAATAAATGATGGACGCAAGAGTTGAAGGGTAAAAGTTTTCTGAGGACTAGAGGGTAGGTTTTCAAGGTGTTGCTAAAGAAGGGCCTTGAAAGTAGAAACCCTAAGAGAGAGAGGTTCACTTGGTGTTGCAAAGGCAAGGCCTTGTGCTCTCTCCTCTTTCCCATCAAACGGCTAGCACAATAAGGAAATTTTAACCAAGACAAGAGGTTTTGATGAGGGAGACGTTGCTAAAACAAGGTATGTCAACAAAACCTAGAATGGTACGGCCCTAGTGTAGTAAGCCTAGGCTAGGGACGTCTCACTCTTCTTGGCTTCAAAAAGGTACAGCTAGCATAAGGAATGAAGAAAACAAGTGTAGCTAAGGCTAGGCTCTATTTTCTTATTCAACGGTTTAAGGTCTCTTTGTCAGGGGACATGAGACAACAAACTACTTGTGTGGTTGTCCCATAGGGTTTTGATTCAGCAATATATAAGTAATATGCAAGAGATTTAAACTACAACCATTCAAAGAGAAGTTTTGCAGGAAAAACACTTACAATTCATGAAGAAATATCCAAGCAAACCTTAGTTGTAACACCTTCCTTCCAAAGAAACACCATAAATGCCAAGAAAACTCTTCCTTCAAAAGCTGCACATCACTATTTCAGCCAAAAAACCCCAATAGGGCACTAAAAATCAGATCTCACTTGATGAGTGAGTTGTGTTATGTCAAAATAAGGGAAAACATCCTCAATTTATATCATCCAATGACCCTTAATTTAAAAATTAGGTCATTAAAAAAGTCGACAAGGTTGACTACTAAAAATCATATTGTTTTTACATTTAACTGCTAAATAAAAGCTTAAATGAGCAGTAAGAAGGACGTCTAGCCCCTCTGAGGGAGACGTTGGCCCTTTTTAGCGAAAAACTCAGCACTAGAAGGTAAACGTTGGCCCTCCCTGGGCCTCCAAACTCTGCCACACGTGCCAAAATTCCCTGTAAAGATGCCACATGCTGGAGGTGACGTCAAGGATTTTTGGAGGACGTCCGAGTCAATAGAGGGAGGCATTCCACCTACAGTGGGTCAACCCCCTAGGGTTGGTCTTATCCAAGGCATCTTGGATGAAAACGTCCTTCTTCTTCTCTCGTGCAAATGCTTGATCAATCACTGTCCTGTCTCTTCCCCTGATGAGGTCTCAGCAACCATCTGATGGGCTCTTCAGCCCCATGGAGGTCCGAACTGATCATCTCCCCATGTGTACCGGTCCACCTAGTACCTCTCCGTTGGGTATGGTCCTACACATCAAAAAAATTTCCCTCCATGGGCTCATTAGTCCTCGATATCATAGCAATGTCAATCATATTTCATCATTAATTTTAGCAAATGCATGCATAAGACCCCTAGCATATCATCCAATAGCTCAAAGACATTACAATGACCTACTATACAAAGCTGAAGAAAAAAGACAAGGTAACCTATTGGGCCAGCATCCGTAAGAAAAGGAAATTTCCCAAAGGATATCATCCAAGCCATGTAATACAAGGTCGTGTGGTCTAAGGATGCCCAGACATAGTGAAAACCAGGGGTGGATATTATCCATGGGTGCCTTTGTAGGAGGCGAGTTGTACTTGTCATGGATGCAATTCTTTCCAAGCCCTTTATTGCCTTTATTCTTTCTTTTATTCATTGATTTTTCTTTCTTTTTACTTCAAGGTCTAACTAGAGGACACTGCCTTGGCGTGGCGACCAGAGCTGACAGTGTTACCCATGAGTATTTTCGCAGAAATGATAAGGTTGGCTCGTGATGAGACCCACTTTCCCTTGGCCATGCAACCAAGGGTCACTGCCCTGGCGTGGTGACCAGATAATGGCAATGTCATACTGCTAGATACCTATGAACATAATGGGTCGTCTCATGATGAGACCCCCCATACTCTTGGCTAGGTCTTGTTTTATGATTTTTTTTCGGGTCCCTCTTATTTCTTATTGAGAGGCTTTTTATTGCCTTCTCGGGGATCCCTGGGCAAGGCATCTCTAGGTTTTATTTCCTATGGATTTTATCTTTTACCAGCTGCTTTTACCTCCTGGGCCTTTAGCCCCTTCTTCCCACAGGATAAAGTGTAACCCCAAAAATAGGTCATCCTAATGCCTGGACTAGGGGAATGGGATATATGAATGGGAGATAAGATGTAAAATGATAATATGGTGGGAGCGGACAATGGCTCTTCAAAATCCCCCTTGGTGGCTAACCAAAACCTATGGATACAAGCTTGCTAGGGCACCCCGTTAATCCCCCCAACCATGGTCAAGTGGGTTAGTGTAAGATCCAAGCAGTCGTCAGAAATGAAAGGAATCTGATGCATATATCTGAGAGTTATAATGATCAAACATGACACATACCATGATACCTGGACCAATTACCTCATGGAGCAAGAGTCTTCTCCGATGCAAGTCCAAGCCAAAGGTGATGGATGCTACTGCTGTTGACAAGACAAGTCTGATGAAGAAGAAGAAATATGGGCCCTCCAGGGCCATACTCAGGTCAATCCTGCTCTTGGTACTCCATGTCTAGGACCTGTGGGCCTCAAGACATGATCTCCTAGTTATCCCTAGAAATCGGGGATAACATGGACTATTATTGGCCTTCTCAGCCATACTTAGCTCATTTTTTTTACTGTTCATGAGGGATTCCTCGTATGCAGATTGAGTCAAATGGGGAAATGGGGAGGTGTCTACAAGACAATGGATTTAAGGATCAAGCTCTTCTTCCTCCCTCTCTTCATCAACAAGAAGTTTATTTTGGAGGGGGGTTTGGATTTTCTGATCATTCGTCTCTCTGTTTTTGGGCTATCTTGGGAGTATTTGAGGGGCATTGTTTGGTCTTTTGAAGCTGGCTCTATTATCATCATTTTGGACATTCTTGTAACCTTTCTTCCCTTCAAATTTCATCTTCTCCATTTCTGCAGATAGGGACTTCACTATCTTGGTCAATTCATCTACTTGAGCGTGAGATGCAGAAGAGCTAGAGGTTGAGGCCTCATCTCTCCCTCTCCCTCTATCTCTATCATCTTTATTCATAAGTCTGTCAAATTCCAATACATTGGATTCTACTTCTAGGGCTACATCTTGCATATGAGCCAAGGAAGTAGCTCTTCTTTCTCTCAACAGGAGGCAAAAATTAGGGTCAAAAGCACTAGTGTAAGTAATTTTGGTAGAGGATTTTGTAGGCTTTATCTTAGCAGGGATCTTACTTTACATTTTATTGAATATTTTGGAGAAGTCGGAGACATATTCTCCCTCTTTTCTCCTCAAGGAATTAAATTCTATGATATAATACATAAAGTCCTTTTTATCCACCCATTTCCTCAGGAAAACATCATCTAGGGCCTCAATCCTAGTAACGGATCCAGGGGTCAACCCTCTAAACCATTTCCTATCCTCACCATCAAAGCTCTGGACAAAGACTCTCATCCAGACGTCCTCATTTTCAATATTCAGATTGTCTGCATAATTGTAGAAGACAAAAAGGTGTTCTTCAACAGTTATGTCTTCTTATCCCGTGAATTTGGGAATATAATTTAGGTAATCTCCAGCACAGAGAGTATTCATTGGCTGAGGTAGGATTAGAGGGGCATATCTTGCAACCACTATGGAATCAATTATGTTTCTATGAGGATTGACACCTGCCATAGGGATGATAGGTGGAGGCGAACTAGGAGGGGAAGGGGTTCGAACATGGGATACTAGAACTAAGCTTCCGAGAGGAAAGGGAAACAACAGAGGATTTGGAGAAAAGGCTACAGGGCTTGAAAGAAAAGGGGTTTCCCTTTCTGCAAAATCAGTAACTCTAACAGTAGGAGGAGTAATAAAACCTAGAGTGGTAAAATATTTTGAGGTCTGGAGTCTAGAGCAAGGTACAACTTTAGGGGAGAGAGGAGTGACAAGTATTTCTCCCTCCAATCCCAGATCAGGAGGGGAAAACTCAATAGACTCCCAAAATTTAAAGTTTGAGAAACTCCAACACACAGTATGATAGGAACATGAGAAGAAGATATTGGATTTTCTAAAGGAGGATAGTAAAAATCACCAGAAATACCCGGTTCAGTAGTAGAAGTACCTTCTCGAA
The DNA here is from genome assembly GCA_009831015.1 of Picea engelmannii. Lineage (NCBI taxonomy): Eukaryota > Viridiplantae > Streptophyta > Pinopsida > Pinales > Pinaceae > Picea > Picea engelmannii. Next base: position 15,690 of record ML793020.1, read on the forward strand.
GGGCCTTACCCTTTCTGACAATTTTCTCTGGGTTAGCTTCAAGTGTTGCTAAAGGCAATTGTGGAGTAGACCTCGTGTGTATGCCTCTAGAATCCACAATTGAAACAGTGGAGTCGCCAGTGTATTCGCATCAATGGAGTCACCACAGTGGATTTGCCAGGTGCACAATTGCAATCTTTGATGTACTAAGTTCTGATGCACCTTTAGAACTAGTAAGATTTTTTGTTCAATCCTAGGGAAAATCTTCAATTTAGTCTTTGGAAACGGTGTTAGAGATGTTAACACTAGAAGTCACCTCTGTATTGCGATAGAGGTAAGCCCAATACCCATCATTTTTATGTCACAGGTTGGTTATAAGAGGGTCAAATGGGTGCAATCTCAAGAAAATATCATCTTAACTCATAAAACTCTACTGATATGCACAAGCAGGTGAGGTCTTGGTTTTATTTCAGTTAGTAGGTTGTAGTAAGGGTGAGTAGGAGGAAGAATTTGGGGAGAAAATGTAGAGGTTTGTCGAAGACATCAGGTCTTCCAGCAGCCCAGGAGAGAAAAAAAAACTTAAATACAAGATCTTCTTGAATTCAAATCTCAAAGGAACTGAAAGGAATTATAACAACACTATAATCAAACTTTCATCATAATGCAGTCACAATAATTCAAGTGAATCAGTCAATCATGAACTCTTTCAGTATCTGAGGGAAACAAGAGGGAGAAATAAAGCTTACTATCATTAAAAAAGAAATCTCATATTACAAAGCATAACCAGAGAACCAGAGTGTTCATTAAAACTTTACAAATCGGGAACTTTGCTCTATCATCGACCCTGAAAAAATATCAGAACTGAGTATTTATACTCAGAGCAACTTGCTCCCTTCAGAAGCGTGCTTTGGTCATTGCATTCAAGGCTTGGCGTCTGCATCTTCTTCTGTCAGGCTGCACTTGCATTCTTTTGTTAGACGCAAGATCAGATCCGTTTGGGCTTCATAAGAAAATCCATGATAGGGAACTTTCGATTGACAGTCTACCCTCCACGGCCAGATTTTCCATGCTTTCCATTTATGTGGTGAAACGAGGTTTCAACCACCTTCCCCATTTTCATTAACTACTTTTATTGGGATCAGGGCGAGGCCTGACACCCCTGAATGCTCCAGGTAATCTCACAACTCCTTCGAGTCAATTCGGGCACCTCGAGGCCATGTAGATCCTTCTTTATGACCAACTTGGGTGCTTTGATCTGTTTCACAACTCCTTTTCCTTTGCCCCACGTGACCACAGGTTGTGACCTCATGCTTATCCATATGAAATCTCAAGATTTCACATTTCGGGAGTTTTCACTCCCCTTGATTCAAATATCATGATGCTCGTTCCCGCAAAATGGACCACCTGGATCAACAGTCAGATTCACCTCGAAGCTGATGATGATGATCATCTCCTTGAACAACTTTGATCACGCGTTGCTCAATTAGGTGCTTACCTCTCTTCGGCCCCACTTTCCATATGACCCTAGGCTGTGATCATGGGCCTAAATCTTAGGCACATCATGATTTTGTGTTTTGTGAGTTCATGTTCTCCATGCTCAAACGTTTGGGTCGTGAAATCATGATCCCCCGGATCAAATGACACGCATCCCTCTGAAATGGATGACCCAGATCATTTCGCAAATTTGCATTTCTCAAGTCCTCATGACTCTGCCCTTTGACTGCTCCATTCTGCGAGTCAGCGAAATGTTGATCCTGTGCCACGTGTCCCTCCTGGTACCAACAACTAGGATTGACCTCACGATTTTGGACCTATGTCCGACACTAAACTTGGTGCAACTGTATGATCCCGACCACCTCATGGTCATCGATCCACTCCATTTGATGGATCTCTGTCGTTGAAAGATGATCTTGCTCGCTCGCTTGATTTGAGTCCATATCGGACCGCTCTAAGTGTTGTGCTTGGTGCTCACGACTGCGGCCTATGAACAATTACTCAGATGACTGGATGAGGGATCGGGAAAACAAAAGGATCAGCGATAGAGGTAAAGAGAGAAGTGATCGACCTTAGGGAAAACATAAAAGGCTTAGGGACAATATTTCTCAAGCAAGTTGCTAAGGAAAAATAGGTCTATCAAATGGGTGAAGACAAACAATAGAAAACTACAAGCCGAGAGGAAAACTTGCAATCGAGTCTGCAAAAGGAGGAAAAATAAGCAAAAATTACAGACCTAGGTAGAAACCACAACTCACAAGACTTTGACAGGTTTATGTGCTAACATGGGTTAATCTAAATGAAAGCAGGGATAACAGGCAATCAAAATTAATTCATACTATATAGGGTCTAGGAGAAGAATTAAAAATTGTTAAGGAAGATAATGAACAAATTATAAAGACATACGAAGAACTTAACACAATACTATTAGAAAAATTGTGTAATCGGAATTCTAACAAGAACAAAGGTCAATTTTATAGTAATTCTAAAACTCATTTGCACAAGAATAAGTCTAGTAAATTTGAACACACAGAATCAACGATTGAATCTGTTATTAACGAAATTGAAACTTCAAGTGAGGACAGTGCCAAACTGGAACAAAGAACTAAAAAGAAACATAAGAATCATGAGGAAATTATGGGAGAATTTAAAAACATAAAACCTCTAATATTTAATGGTGAGATCGAGATTGGAGAAGAGGCATAAGCTTGTCTTTATGGGATTCAAAAATACTTTCAGATATATAATTATTCAAGTGAACTTAAAGAAAGAATGGATATCTATAATCTGACTAAGGCAGATATTTGGTGGCAAGATATAAAAGGGGTAAAGAATATTAAGGAACGTAAAGTCACTTGGAAAACTTTTAAGAGATATTTTAAGAAAAAATATCTATCAAAATAATATTATGAAGGTAACACTAAATAATTTTATGAATTGAAATTGGGGAATTTCACCATGAAGGACTTTTGCAGCAAATGTATAATCTTATTACACTATGTATCATATATTGTGGATGAAAAAACAAATATACAATGCTTATTGAGTTTCCTACTTGCCTCATATAAAGAGAGGATTGAATTTAACAATATTAAGACTTTAAAAGAAGCTATGTGTAAGGATAAATTATATTTTGAACAATATAAAACGAGAAATGAAAATACTAAAAATTGGAAGGGCAAGAAAATTGAAAGGTTTGATCCATGAAGAAAAGAAGGAAAGTTTTTAAATAAGAACAATGCAAAAGGGTTTCAGGGAAATAACTACAGAAATAATAAGCCTTATAATCCGTCTGATAATAAAAATGAAAAACCAACATCTTTTTATAACAAAGAAACAACCCAAAAAGAACCAGTAAAGTGTTGGGAGTGTGGTGAACCACATTATTTCAAAGAGTGTCATCGCAGAAAGAAAAACAACAACAATATACATACAGTTGGCGAAGCTACTACAATTGGTGAAATAACAATGAGTACCCCAAATATTAGCGCAACCTTGGAGAACAAACAAGCAGGTCATCAAGCTTCCATGGTGGAAGTAGAAGGTATGTTGAATAATCAACCAATTTCCATTTTGATTGATCCAGGTGATAGTCTAAGTTATGTTTCACCTAAGATAGTATAAATTTGTAAGTTATGTTTCACCTAAGAAAGATTTTTTTTTTAAAACATGGGTAGTACAACTTGCTATGGAACAAAAAGGAAAATTACAAATCTTGTTAAAGGATGTGAAATTAGTGTGAATGGTTTTAAAACTCAAGCAGATTGGAATGTTTTTCAACTAGGATCATATGATGTATTAATCGGTATGGACTAGTTAGAAAAATATAAGGTAATTCTAAACTGCTATGATAAAACATTTACTTATCTAGATAACAATGGTAACATTATTGATATTAAAGGAATACCAAGAACCATTAGTATTAGGAAGATCCCAGCCTTGCATATTAAAAGATGTGTTCATAAGGGATGCAAAGTATTTGTTGTTCATGTAATAGATAATGGAAAAGAAGAAAGTAAAAAGGATATAGAAAATTTCTCTATGTTGCAAGAATTTCAAGATGTGTTCCAATATATTCTTGGATTACCCCATAAGAGAGAGATATAATTCTCCATAAATATATTACATGGAGCAGTGCCAGTTTCAAAGGCTCCATATCGGATGAAAATCTTAGAACTTAATAAACTAAAATATCAACTTAAAGAGTTATTAGACAAAAACTATATTCGACCAAGTGTATCCCCTTGGGGAGCACTGGTACTATTTTCTAGGAAGAAATATGGAACCTTACGACTATGTATAGACTATCGAAAACTTAATAAAATGACAATTAAAAGTAGATATCCTTTACCTTGCATCGATGATCTATTCGATCAAGAACATGGGGCAACAATGTTTTCAAAAATCAATTTACAAGAAGGATATAATCAAGCAAGAATTAAAAATGAATATATATACAAAAGAACTTTTAGAATGAGATATGGGCATCATGAGTTTGTAGTGATACCCTTTGGGTTAAAAAATGCCCCAGCCTCATTCATGTGTCTAATGAATAGGATCCTATGTAAATACTTAGATAAATTTGTAATTTTCTGTATCAACGTTATACTAATCTACTCAAAGAATGAACATGAACATGAATAACACTTAAGAATAGTCCTACAAATCTTGAGGGAACATAAGCTATATCCTAAACTTACTAAATGTGATTTTTATAAGGATAAAATTCAATATTTAGGACACATAGTTTCAAAAGAAGGAATAGTTGTGGACCCTAAGAAAATAAAATCCATTATGGATTGGCCAATTCCAAATGATGTTTCAGACATCAAATCATTTATGGGTATAACAGGTTATTATCGGAAGTTTATTGAAGGGTTTTCAAAAATTTCTCATCCTATAACATCCCTACAAAAGATAGGAATGAAATTTATATGGTCTGAAAAATGCCAAGAGAATTTTGAAAAACTAAAACATCTCCTAACAACAACTTCAATACTAAAAATAGCATATCCAAGGACTTTGTTGTATGCAAACATGCATGCATTGAAGGGCTAGGAGGAGTATTAATGCAGGATAATCATGTAATTGCTTACGAATATAGAAATCTTAAGGAACACGAAAGACATCATGTAACACATGATTTAGAATTATCCGCGATAATACACGCACTAAATATGTGGCAACAATATTTGATAGGACAAAAAATTCCTTTTGACGTCAGACAATATTTCTCTAAAGTACCTATTTGATAACAAAAAATCTCAATGCTTGACAAGCAAGGTGGTTAGCCTTCTTGAGTGAATACGATTTTGAAATAAGACATACAAAGGGAAAATAAAATAAGGTAGTTGACGCTTTGAGTAGACATGCAAATCTGATTTATACAGTTACGAGAAGTAATTATGAAACTGATTTAGAGGAAAAAGTCAAGATGGCAGCTGAAACAGATATAGAATATCAAAGTATTAAATCTAAATTAACAGAAAATCAAGCGAAAACAAAAAAATCACACCACATACTTTCTAAAAATGGATTTTTGATGTATAAAAATGGGTTGTATATACATGAAGTAGAAGAAACTAAATTACTTATATTGAATGAATTACATAAAAATCCATACTCTAGACATCCTGGCTATCCGAAAATGATTACTATGTTAAGAAAGGAATTTTATTGGCCTAACATGAAATGAGAAATTGTTGAATATTTAGCTAAGTGCATAGAATGTCAACAAGTTAAAGTTGAACATCGTTATCCAGCTGGATTATTACAACTTTTACCTGTACCTGAATGGAAATGGGAAATTATAAGTATGGACTTTATAACAGGTTTGTCTAAAAGTAACAAAAAGAATGATTCTATAATGGTTGTTGTTGATAAATTAATTAAAGCAACACACTTCATACCAGTTAAATCCACTTATAAATATATTAATATATCATATATATTTATGAAGGAAATATTCCGACTACATGGAATTCCAAAAACTATAATCTCAGGTAGAGACACGAAATTTACTGGAAAAGTTTGGAAAGTCTTGTCTAAAGGCTTAGATACATAACTAAATTTCATCACTGCATACCATCCTCAGCTGGATGGAAAGATTGAAAGGACTAATCAAATAGTAGAGGATATGCTCAAAATGTATGTTATGGGTAGACCAAATAAATGGGAAGAATATCTACATGTGATTGAATTCTCATATAATAATCATTACCAAGATTCAACTAAACTTAGTCCTTTTGAAATTCTTTATGGAAAAAAATGTAACACCCCTGTTTCATGGAGTAATCTTGTCAACAGATTAATGATAGGAATTGAAATGTTAAAGGAAATGGAACTAACAGTGAAACATGTACAACATAATTTGAAAGAAACTCAGGAAAGACAAAATAGTTATGTAGATTCCAAAAGAACTCCAAGAGAGTTCAATATTGGAGACCAAGTGTATATAAGAGTAAGGCCTAAAATAACTTATTTAAGACTGGGAAGGTATACTAAATTATTTCCTAGATATTGTGGTCCCTTTGAGGTACTTGCATGAATATGACCTGTAGCCTATCAACTTTCACTTCCAGCCACGGTAAAAGTGTGTGATGTATTCAATGTATCATTATTAAAAGATTATATACATGATCCTACTCATGTTGTGGATTGGAATACGATACAGGTGGAACCTGAGGGCGAGTTCCCAGTTGAGCCAGATCATATTCTTGACAGGAGGGAGGTTACACTCCAGAATCGATCCATCAGACATGTAAAGTTGTAGTGCAGGTACCTTAGTCCTGAAGAAGCTACATGGGAAATGGAGGATCATATGCATAAATCATATCCATTTATGTTCCAGAATGATCAATATAGGATTAAATAACATCAAGGATGGTGTTAAGTTCTAAGGGGGGGGTGGATTTGAAACCCAAAAATTTCAAAAATTCAAACTTATTATTATGTTTATTTCTTTTGTTATCAGCACATTATTGATCCTAGTGATCTAACTCAACTTATTTTTTTAATTATTATTTTATTAATAAAAGAAAAGAAAAAAAAGAGGAAAACCATGTGAAGTGGGACTGTTAGAAGAGAAAATCCGTGTATCCAAAGAGAACCACCAGGTCATAGCAGAAGGGGGACAAGTGGTGAAGATTGGTTGAGTTAACTCAACAGAAGTGAGACAAGATCTCAGGTTTTTAGCAACATGTGTAAAAACAGATTGACAGGTGGTCAATGAGAAAAAATCAATTTGATAGGTGGTCAATGAGCAGGAGGCTTGTATAATTATCAAAGACCTAGGAAAATATTATAAATAAAAGAAATCAAGAGAATGGGACTCCATTCTAAATCAGATGATAATTATGAGAAATATTGAAATGACATAGAAATATTCACATAAAGCTTGGAACCCTATGCACTGCAACATGTAACTTGGTTGGTTTTGAATCGAGATTTAGCTCAGGGGTGATAGAGTGAGCATATGTGGCAGCTATGATCTAAGGTTGGGAGGAACAACCCACTTGATGTGTGTTTTCCCCTAAGGAAATCTCGGTTACAAGTTTTTTCTTACATATTTTTCTTCCATTCTGTTTGGATTTAAATGTTGTTCCTTTAGTACACTATGGATAATTAAATTAATACAGAGATGAAACTTATGGATATTATGTTTTCATAGTGTCATTCTATTATACAATTTTTACAATCAAATGATTTTATCCATAACCAATACAGAAGGTTAAACAAAATCGTAGAACAAGAGGAAAACAATTTTATCCATAACCAATACAGAAAGTTAAACACAATCGTATAACGGGAAGAAAAATATTTTATCCATAACCAATATAGAAACTTAAGCAAAATCAAAGAACATGGAGGAAATTGTATGGACAACCTGCATGCTATATGCAAAGATGATAAATTTATGGTCGTGAAGAAAAATTTAAGTACAAAGAGGAATCTATACATACAACCTATAGGCTATATGAAAAGACGATAAAGATATCTCTGTAAAGAAACTCTAGGATATACAGAGAGGAATTTATATATTTAATCAACATGCTAAAATACTAAAACGATAATGTCATTGCGATGATTAAAACCTTGAACATAAACAAAGGGTTAAGAGTATTGATCATTGAAGAGAATAATGATAAGTTTAAACAATAGAAACAATCAGGTATTTCTATAACCCTCTTTAAACTAAAAGAGAATAGAAGAGAATACTATGATCATGGAAAGTAGAGGTTGGAACCACTCACAATATAGCTAAAAAGAAATAGGGAATTTACTTTATGAAATGAGTTAACAAAGCTAAAACTGTATCGACCTAACTATGTGAGTTACGGGAATAAAATCCCTTTTCAATATACACGAGAATTATCTCTTTCATAAATTAAACTCCGACATAAATATAGAACCCTCACACACATGCAACTTCCAAAATGTAGAGAAAATTACATATAGACCAAAATGGGTTCGACAAACCTATTTAAGTAAATGCTTAACTAACTTCAAAGCCAAATAGTAATACCAAATCCTCACCCATAGCTAGGGTCCAGGATGGAAACCAAATTACCTATTGAAGGTTTAGTACCTTGGCTGAGAAGCCAAAGATAATACCGTCAACATGGGTCGAAAAAACAAAATTAGTATAGCCCTGAATTAAACATTTTATCACTAAAAAAAAAGAGACAGTAAAAGTAAATAGTACTTACAAGATTTTTGAATGGGGAATTAGCATAAAAACCCTGTCATTATGGTCGAACAATACTTGCATTAACCCACAAAAAATCATAGAAGGAAACCAAAACTTGCATACGAGAATGACAAAGAGTTAGGGTATGAAAATATTACCAAGAGAAACTCGGAACCGAGATCGATTTCCTATAGAGGAATGTCTCAACCGACCAAAGACAACTTTCCTTTCTGATGGGTACCCACAAAAAACAACAAAGGCCCATCATTAGTCAAGCATTCAAAATGAATCCATATCAACAGAAGAATAAAACAATGAATAAAATAAGATCAAGACGCATGCAACCATTACCATAATTACTCAGTAGTGTTTCCAAACCAAAACTCACGGTAAGGTTTTGATAACAACAACAACTGATTCTATGTAGAGTAAAGGAAATACATGTAGGACAATAGGATTTTTTATCAACCACCTCCCTCGAGAGAGTACATAATGGGGACCATAAAATAGAATAAGGAAAGAAACTCTAAGCAAGATTATGCCCAGGCTCCCAATGACAAAGAAAGCCAGAGAGAAAGGAATAATACATCAAAGGTAGAATGTATGCAGAGTCAACAGGTGACATAGAAACCCCATGAATCTAGTAAAGGAAACTAAATGATAGAGAAATGAAACCCTAGTTCCATTTAGCTCGAACCAACAGGAAACCTCATCTTCCTCTAGAAGATTACTAAACAATAAAGTGAAAGATTGAAATTTTCATGGAGTGGTCCGGACTTACCCTCCTAGTTCTTGTTCCAAGAAATCACACTTGGCACACATAAGGACTGCCACGGTTAAAAATATATCTTCATTTATGAGTACATAGTACGTCTAGATGAAAATTAACAACTACCAACCACTTCTCTATTAATTTCCAAAACATGATTAAAGCTCCTGTATTCAACGCCAAGCATGATTAATGACTAACGAACAAACATAATGATAATATGATTAACGGTTTAATCCTTACACTTACGTTTCCGTGTTGAAATGGTTGGGACAAGTCATCTCTATGAAGTGACATGAATACTATGAGGTAGGACATGCAAGTATAGATGTACTTAGAACTACTAAAGGTAAAAACTTCAAAGGTAAGACATGTATTATTAATGAGATTTAAATAATTGAGTTTATGGTATAAAAACAAATTTGGGTATGTGACGACTCCATTAACACAAAACTTGGCTATGAAAGTTTGCACTCACAATATAGACTAGCAAAGTCGCTAACTCGCGGTTGAGAATGCCGAAAGGTATCGGCTGAGAACGTTGAAAGATATCCACACTCGAAAATGAAACGCTCCATGCTCATGCAATAGGTGGGTCGACCAACCATCAAATATGAAACCGCAGAAAACTGAGATGCACGAACATCTAAGGAGGAAGTTGAAGTAGTGCTCGTTAATAATCCAATCGTGGCAATTATATGGTGCTATAGTAATTTCTTAATATGATTAGATAAATGTTAAAAAGTAAACAGGTTAACGGATGCATTAAAAAATACAAGGAAGTTATGAAGAGTAAATCACATTCATTAATTTGGGAGGACGACTAAGAATATGTCAACATCTTCAATTGTTAGCAATCAAATTATAATTTTAGATTAAAAGGTCATTAATCGTGCCCATTACCAATAGGTATAAGCCTTTCTGCGTAATTAATTAAGTCAATATTTGTTTCATCTTGTTTATTGAAATGGATTTATTCCATGATTGTAATGTAGTTGTTCATAATACTTGATTAGCATTGCTATGTAACATTTATTTAGAGAAATTTGATATAATTGAAAGGGTAAACGGTTACACTAGTTTTACTGATGGGGAAATCATTTGCCTAGAAAATATGGAATCTTTTTTTAACAGTTTTGGTTAGAGGAAGACTTCATGGAGAGATGGTAGTTAGAGATCTTATGAATATTATAAAAAAGTTTCAAACTACAATTGGTGAGTTTAGACTAACCACATATTATTACATATAAAAAAACATAATATCGTAATAATAATAATAATTTATTTTTAAGATATTAAATCAAGAAATAATAACTTAAAATCACAAGCACAAATACTCCATGAGACAATTTATAAAGTACATATCTAATGTACAATTTATAAAGTACATATCTAATGTCTCTGATTCATAAAGTACATCTCTAATGTTTATGATCTTCCCTCTATCCAACTGCAATTACTTCCTTTAATTAGCTCTGGAAAAGTCGCTACAGAGATGTATTACTTCTGTCACTTCAACCATACTAAGTATTTCAGTCTGTTTAATTAAATTGATTAGATTCGATTAGCTTGTTGAATGGATTACTAGAACACTTACGTGATTTTCTGATTCCGAGTGCCTACTCCCACGTCTAACCTGCCTAATAAATGGCTACCATGGGTGAAAGCAGGGCATGTTGCACGTGGAGCAGGAGCTCGAGAAAACTGGTAGATTTGGAAGGAAGAAGAGATTGCAGAAGGTGACCCCAATGGCGTGTTACTACAGTCTGTTGAATGGTTGATACATTTACCAAAATCCATCTCTGAATATCAATGTAGTTGCATGAACATTCCAATCCTTCCAACATAAAGTGATGAGTGGAGAAATACGCTCATCAACTCTTTAAAGACTAAAGTGACAAAGTTAAGCCAGAGGAGTCCTAAGCCTGGCTTCGGATGCCCTACAAACTATATCGCTCAGAGCGGATAATGCCCTGCAAACTATATCGTTCAAAGCGGTGAATGCAGAGAGTGCGATAAAAGAGAAGATTACGATTATTTCAATAATAATGCCAGGGTTTGCAGAAGAATTAGTCAGGAGGGTTAGATTTGATGGTACGACAGCCTCAATTAAATTTGTTCGACAGGGGTTAATCTGATGTACCACAACCTCAATTAAATTTGTTATGATGTCAAATTTGTTATGATGTCTCAAAGATTAGGTTTCTGTAGTTGGTCAAAATGTAGTTGGTCATAATGTTAGAGAAATTTGTGGATACAAAATGAATAAACTTTTTAGTGGATACTAGACCCAATACTTGAAGCTTTTTTTTTGAAAAAAAATATTGAGTTTTATCTCTTAAATAAGAGGACAGAAAAGTTGTCATTGAAAAGAAAATAATATATCAAATTAATTGAGAAAAAATATAAATTGTTGAGAATAATAAAATATATAAAAGAATTCAAAAAATAGTGGTTGAATAAGACAATAAATGGTTAAGAGTGATAACATATTGATGATGGAGGGGATAGAATTATAATAAAAATAATATTTTAAAAAAGCCAAAATAAATGGTTAAGAATGATAACATATTGATGATGGAGGGGATAGAATTATAATACAAATAATATTTTTAAAAAGGCTAAAATAAATGGTTAAGAATGATAACATATTGATGATGGAGGGGATATAATTATTAGAGAAATTGTATTTTTTTTTAAATCTAAATTGTAAGATTAAATAATATTAAATATAGTGTGGAAATATTAAAAATCAATCAAGTAGAGTTTAATGATTAAGGTGGTGAATGGTGGGTTTCTAGGGTTGGCTAAGCTTGTAGCCATCTTTGCGATTGGAATTATTAGGATGTTATTTAATTTCAAGGGATTCTTGAATGAGGCAAGAGGAGTAATAAGGAGATGATGCTAGAATTTTGGTTTGGTCAAAGAAAATGAAGTGCTTGGATTTAAAGGAGTGTTTGGCAATAATTGATTTGGATATTCTATTGTTGGTAGTGTCAAATATATGCTCTTTAAGGTGGGATTTGAAGGATCTACCAGTTTGACCTATATAATATTTCCACATGAAAAAGGTATTTGGTAAACACCAAGGTCGAGCATCGGGTTTCATTTATATTTAATAGTTCTAAAAATTTGTTTGAGGGTTTTATAAGGTTTGAACGCAGTTTTTATATTCTTCTTAAACAAGAGTTTTGAGATAAGACCAGTGGTGTATTTGATGTAGGGAAGAGTGATGAGAGTGCAAGGAGGGGAGGATGGGGATGATTTTTGTTTAGGACTACTCGCCGAGCGAAATTCTTGGTTGATTTGAGAGTGAGAGAAACCATTGGATCGAAGGGCCTTGGTTAGGTGGGTTATTTCCTTTGCAATGAATTGAAAATCGGATATACATATGGCGCTAGTAATCGGGGTTTTAAGAACAATGGATTTTTGAGTGGGATGGCGGTGGGAGCTAGCATGAAGGTATATATCGATATGCATCTTCTTCCTATAAACTTGGTGGGAAAGGGATCCACCAGGAAGACGATAAATAAGAACATCGAGAAAGGGAAGGGAGTTGTCCTTTTGGGTTTCCATAGTGAATTGGATGTGAGGGGAGAGGCTATTCAGGTGGTTAAAGAATAAGGTTAGGTGGAACTGACCATGAGGCCAAATGAGAAACGTGTCATCTACAAAACTAAACCAACATTTGGGTTTAAGAGGAAATTTTTTTAGGGCTAAGGTCTCAAAATGTTCCATAAAAATATTGGCAACTATAGGCGATAAGGATGACCCCATGGTTGTACCTTCAATTTGTTCATAGAAAACCCCTTTGAAAGTGAAGAAGGTGGAGGAGAGGCAAATTTCAATAAGTTTCAGGGTCTACGAGTTTGGAAATTAGGGTTAGGGATTCAGGAGTCCATGTTGATGGGTGGAGTATGCATTTGAAACGTTGGATGTTTCAAAACCATTTACGCAATTTGCATCCAAAAATTTCTCTAACATTTGTTATGATGTTTTTTTTTTAACTACTCTTCTTATAGAAATCAAATTGATGTATGAAACCCCTTGTTTGTGGAATAAGAGATCCCCTCCACAGAGGGATTTGAGTGCTAAAGTCTATGAAGTTGTACATACCCAAACACATGTTCTTAGCCATTAGACATACATGATATGTTTTTTCCAATTAACTATTATCTATTATACCTGATATGTTTTTGTTAATATTTGTTTGATAGACAAAATAAATAGAATGTCATATCAAACTACATAAACACTAAACTCTAAGGTTAATATTGTTTATCCTACTATTGCAACAATGAATGTTGTGGAACTATGGATATACATTGTTAAGAAATTCAAATTTCCAAACTCTAAAGCCAATGCAATTTCTAAAAAGGAATTAGTATAATATCTAGAATAAAATTCAAAGGTATGCACAAAGATAACATGAGCTCATGGGATTGTCTTCAATACCTAAAACTTAGTTTATTTGAAGTTCAAGTTGAATACATCAAGCAATGATGTGTTTAACAATTTGTAAGTTGAATACATCAAACAACAATGTGTTTAACAATTTGTATATGTCTAGACAAAATGAAACAAAGCATCTAGGAAATCGAATAGACCATATTGCACTGAAAAATTAAATAAAAATAAATAAATCAATAACCTTCTTAAATTAATATTATATAATATTTTAATTTGAATGAAGATATATATGTATATAGATTTGGGCAACGATTTTGAAAATTAAATAGACCCCGTAAAACATAAATACCCATCACAAATTTTTTAATTTAAACTTATGGATATTATGTTCTCATAGTATCATTCTATTATAAATTTTTACAATCAAATGATTTTATCCATAACCAATACAGAAGGTAAAACAAAATCGTAGGACAAGAGGAAAACAATTTTATCTATAACTATACAGAAAGTTAAACGGAATTGTATAACGGGAAGAAAAATATTTTATCCATAACCAATACAAAAATTTTAACAGAATCATAGAACATGGAGGAAATTGTATTTACAACCTACAGGCTATATGCAAAGACGATAAATTTATGGTCGTGAAGAAAACTTTAAGTACAAAGAGGAATCTATACATACAACCTATAGGCTATATGAAAAGACGATAAAGATATCGTTGTAAAGAAACTCTAGGATATACAGAGAGGAATTTATATATTTAATCAACAAGCTAAAATACTAAACAAGCTAAAATACTAAAACGATAATGTCATTATGATGATTAAAACCTTGAACATAAACAAAGGGTTAAGAGTATTGGTCATTGAAGAGAATAATGATAAGTTTAAACAATAGAAACAATCGGGTATTTCTGTAACTCTCTTTAAACGAAAAGAGAATAGAAGAGAATAATATGAGCATGGAAAGTAGAGGTTGGAACCACTCACAATATAGCTAAAAAGAAATAGGGAATTTCCTTTATGAAATGAGTTAATAGAGATAGAACTGTGTCGACCTAACTATGTGAGTTACGGGAATAAAATCCCTTTTCAATATACACGAGAATTATCTCTTTCATAAATTAAACTCCAACATAAATATAGAACCCTCACACACATGCAACTTCCAAAATGCAGAGAAAATTGCATATGGACCAAAATGAGTTCGACAAACCTAGTTAAGTAAATGCTTAACTAACTTCAAAGCCAAATAGTAATACCAAATCCTCACCCATAGCTACGGTCCAGGCTGGAAACCAAATTACCTATTGAAGGTTTAGTAGCTTGACCGAGAAGCCAAAGACAATACCGTCAACATGGGTTGAAAAAACAAAAGTTAGTATAGCCCCGAATTAAACATTTTATCACTAGAAAAATGAGACAGTAAAAGTAAATAGTACTTACAAGATTTTTGAATGGGGAATTAGCATAAAAACCTTGTCATTATGGTCGAACAATACTTGCATTAACCCACAAAAAATCATAGAAGAAAACCAAAACTTGCAGCAGAGAATGACAAAGAGTTAGGGTATGAAAATATTACCAGGAGAAACTCAGAAAACTCAGAACCAAGATCGATTTCCTGTAGAGGAATGTCTCGACCAACCAAAGAAAACTTTCCTTTCTGATGGGCACCCACGAAAAACAACAAAGGCCCATCATTAGTCAAGCATCCAAAATGAATCCATCGCAACAGAAGAATAAAACAATGAATAAAATAAGACCAAAACGCGTGCAACCATTACCATAATTACTCAGTAGTGTTTCCAAACCAAAACTCACGGTAAGGTTTTGATAACAGCAACAACTGATTCTATATAGAGTAAAGGAAATACATGTAGGACAATAGGATTTTTTATCAACCACCTCCCTCGACAAAGTACATAATGGGGACCATAAAATAGAATAAGGAAAGAAACTCTAAGCAAGATTATGCCAAGGCTCCCAACGACAGAGAAAGCCAGAGAGAAAGGAATAATACATCAAAGGTAGAATGTATGCAGAGTCAACAGGCGACATAGAAACCCCATGAATCTAGTAAAGGAAACTAAATGATAGAGAAATGAAACCCTAGTTCCATTTAGCTCGAACCAATAGGAAACCTCATCTTCCTCTAGAAGATTACTAAACAATAAAGTGAAAGATCGAAATTTTCATGGAGTGGTCAGGACTTACCCTCCTAGTTCTTGTTCCAAGAAATCATACTTGGCACACAGAAGGACTGCCACGTTTAATAACAAATGTTCATTTATGAGTACACAGTACGTCTAGATGAAAATTAACAACTACCAACAACTTCTCTATTAATTTCCAAAGCATGATTAAAGCTCATATATTCAACGCCAAGCATGATTAACGACTAACCAACAAACATAATGATAATATGATTAACGGTTTAATCCTTACACTTATGTTTCCGTGTCGAAATGGTCGGGACAAGTCACCTCTATGAAGTGACATGAATACTATGAGGTAGGACATGCAAATTTAGATGTATTTGGAACTACTAAAGGTAAAAACTACAAAGGTAAGACATGTATTATTAATGAGATTTAAATAATTGAGTTTATGGTATAAAAACAAATTTGGGTATGTGACGATTCCATTAACACAAAACTTGGCTATGAAAGTTTGCACTCACAATATAGATTAATTAAGTCAATATTTGTTTTTTTTTTTTAATAGCGGGAGGTTAGGCAAATTTAAACTTTCCTTTCATATTGTTTATTGAAATGGATTTATTCCATGATTGGCAGGGAACTCCATACATAATATAGTTGTTCATAATACTTGATTAGCATTGCTATGTAACATTTCTTTAGAGAATTTTGATATAATTGAAAGGGTAATCGGTTACACTAGTTTTACTGATGGGGAAATCATTTGCCTAGGAAATATGTAAAAAAAAATTAACAGTTTTGGTTAGAGGAAGACTTCATGGAGAGATGGCAGTTATGGATTTTTTTGAATATTATAAAAAGTTTCAAACTACATAAAATTGGTGAGTTTGGACTAACCAAATGTTGTTATATATAGGAAGCATAATATTATAATAATAATAATAATTTATTTTTAATGAAGAAATAATAATTTAAAATCACAAACCCAAATATTCCAGTTACATATAGAAAGCATAATATTGTAATAATAATAATAATTTATTTTTAATGAAGAAATAATTACTTAAAATCACAAACCCAAATATTCCATGAGTCAATTCATAAAGTACATATCTAATGTCTCTGATTCATAAAGTACATCTCTAATGTCTATGATCTTCCCTCTGTCCAACTGCAATTACTTCCTTTAATTAGCTCTGGAAAAGTCGCTACAGAGATCTATTATTTCTGTCACTTCAACCATACTAAGTATTTCAGTCTGTTTAATTAAATTGATTAGATTCGATTAGCTTGTTGAATGGATTACTAGAACACTTACGTGATTTTCTGATTCCAAGTGCCCACTCCCACGTCTAACCTGCCTAATAAATGGCTACCATTGGTGAAAGCAGGGCATGTTGCACGTGGAGCAGGAGCTCGAGAAAACTGATAGATTTGGAAGGAAGAAGAGATTGCAGAAGGTGACCCCAATGGCGTGTTACTACAGTCTGTTGAATGGTTGATACATTTACCAAAATCCATCTCTGAATATCAATGTAGTTGCATAAACATTCCAATCTTTCCAACATAAAGTGATGAGTGGAGAAATACGCTCATCAACTCTTTAAAGACTAAAGTGACAAAGTTAAGCCAGAGGAGTCCTAAGCCTGGCTTCGGATGCCCTACAAACTATATCGCTCAGAGCTTAGAATGCCCTGCAAACTATATCGTTCAAAGCGGAGAATGTGGAGAGTGCGATAAAAGAGAAGATTACGATTATTTCAATAATAATGCCAGGGTTTGCAGAAGAATTAGTCAGGAGGGTTAGATTTGATGGTACCACAGCCTCAATTAAATTTGTTCGACAGGGGTTAATTTGACGTACCACAACCTCAATTAAATTTGTTATGATGTCTCCAAGATTAGGTTTCTGTAGTTGGTCAAAATGTAGTTGTAGTTGGTCATAATGTTAGAGAAATTTGTGGATACAAAACGAATAAACTTTTTAGTGGATACTAGACCCATCCTTAAAAATATTTGAAGTTTTTTTGTTGAAAAATATATTGAGTTTTATCTCTTAAATAAGAGGACAGAAAAAGGACAGAAAAGTTGTCATTGAAAAGAAAATAATATATCAAATTAATTGAGAAAAAATATAAATTGTTGAGAATAATAAAATATATAAAAGAATTCAAAAAATAGTCGTTGAATAAGACAATAAATGGTTAAGAGTGATAACATATTGATGATGGAGGGGATAGAATTATAATAAAAATAATATTTTTAAAAAGCCAAAATAAATGGTTAAGAATGATAACATATTGATGATAGAGGGGATAGAATTATAATACAAATAATATTTTTAAAAAGGTTAAAATAAATGGTTAAGAATGATAACATATTGATGATGGAGGGGATATAATTATTATAGAAATTATAGTTTTTTTAAATTTAAATTGTGAGATTAAATAATATTAAATATAGTGTGGAAATATTAAAAATCAATCAAGTAGAGTTTAATGATTAAGGTGGTGAATGGTGGGTTTCTAGGGTTGGCTAAGCTTGTAGCCATCTTTGCTATTGAAATTATTAAGATGTTTTTCAATTTCAATGGATTCTTGAATGAGGCAAGAGGAGTAATAAGGAGATGATGCTAGAATTTTGGTTTGGTCAAAGAAAATGAAGTGCTTGGATTTAAAGGAGTGCTTGGCAATAATTGATTTGGATATTCTATTGTTGGTAGTGTCAGATATATGCTCTTTAAGGTGGGATTTGAAGGATCTACCAATTTGACCTATATAATATTTCCACATGAGAAAGGTATTTGGTAAACACCAAGGTTGAGCATCGGGTTTCATTTATATTTAATAGTTCTAAAAATTTGTTTGAGGGTTTTATAAGGTTTGAACACAGTTTTTATATTCTTCTTAGACAAGAGTTTTGAGATAAGACCAGTGGTGTATTTGATGTAGGGAAGAGTGATGAGAGCGCAGGGAGGGGAGGATGGGGATGATTTTTGTTTATGACTACTGGCCGAGCGAAATTCTTGGTTGATTTGAGAGTGAGAGAAACCATTGGATCGAAGGGCCTTGGTTAGGTGGGTTATTTCCTTTGCAATGAATTGACAACCGGATATACATATGGCGCTAGTAATCAGGGTTTTAAGAACAACGGATTTTTGAGTGCGATGGCGATGGGAGATAGCATGAAGGCATCTATCGATATGCATCTTCTTCCTGTAAACTTGGTGGGAAAGGGATCCATCAAGAAGACGATAAATAAGAACATCGAGAAAGGGAAGGGAGTTGTCCTTTTGGGTTTCCATAGTGAATTGGATGTGAGGGGAGAGGCTATTCAGGTGGTTAAATAATAAGGTTAGGTGGAACTGGTCATGAGGCCAAATGAGAAACGTGTCATCTACAAACCTAAACCAACATTTGGGTTTAAGAGGAAAGTTTTTTAGGGCTAAGGTCTCAAAATGTTCCATAAAAATATTGGCAACTATAGGCGATAAGGATGACCCCATGGTTGTACCTTCAATTTGTTCATAGAAAACCCCTTTGAAAGTGAAGAAGGTGGAGGAGAGGCAAATTTCAATAAGTTCCAGGGTCTACGAGTTTGGAAATTAGAGTTAGGGATTCATGAGTTCATGTTGATGGGTGGAGTATGCACTTGAAACATTGGATGTTTCAAAGCCATTTACGCAATTTGCATCCAAAAATTTCTCTAACATTTGTTATGATGTTTTTTTTTAACTACTCTTCTTATAAAAATCAAATTGATGTATGAAACCCCTTTTTTGTGGAATAAGAGATCCCCTCCATAGAGGGATTTGAGTGCTAAAGTCTATGAAGTTGTACATACCCAAACACATGTTCTTAGCCATTAGACATACATGATATGTTTTTTCCAATTAACTATTATCTATTATACCTGATATGTTTTTGTTAATTTTCGTTTGATAGAAAAAATAGATAGAATGTCATATCAAACTACATAAACACTAAACTCTAAGGTTAATATTGTTTATCCTAATATTGCAACATTGAATGTTGTGGAACTATGGGTATACATTGTTAGGAAATTCAAATTTCCAAACTCTAAAGTCAAATGCAATTTCTAGAAAGAAATTAGTATAATATCTAAAGTAAAATTCAAGGATATGCACAAAGATAACATGAACTCATGGAATTGTCTTCAATACCTAAAACTTAGTTTATTTAAAGTTCAAGTTGAATACATCAAGCAATGATGTGTTTAACAATTTGTAAGTTGAATACATCAAACAACAATGTGTTTAACAATTTGTATATGTCTAGACAAAATGAAACAAAGCATCTAGGAAATCGAATAGACCATATTGCACTGAACAATTAAATAAATCAATAACCTTCCTAAATTAATATTATATAATATTTTTATTTGAATGAATATATATATGTATATAGATTTGGGCAACGATTTTGAAAATTAAATAGACCCCGCAACACATAAATACCCATCACAAATTTAATCCCTGATCAACTTTATACTAACTGGGTCGTTCAGAGTACAAGGTTTCTCCAACGATCTGGTTAATAAGCGGGCATTAAGAGACTATATTGTGTAAAAAAAGAAAGTGGGATTGCTGGTTGGAGAATAATGGCGAAATTTCATAATTAGGAAATTGTTAAAACATATTTTTATTGTAAATTAGATTAGTGGTTGAGTGGTTTTCAGATCTATAAATTTAAGAGGTTGTTAGAAGCTATCTTAACCTATAAATTTACATAAATATCCATCACAAATTTAATCCCTGATCAACTTTATACTAACTGGGTCGTTCAGAGTACAAGGTTTCTCCAAAGATCTGGTTAATAAAAGGGCATTAAGAGACTATATTGTGTAAAAAAAGAAAGTGGGATTGCTTGTTAGAGAATAATGGCGAAATTTCATAATTAGGAAATTGTTAAAACATATTTTTATTGTAAGTTAGATTAGTGGTTGAGTGGTTTTCAGATCTACAAATTTAGGAGGTTGTTAGAGGCTATCTTAACCTATAAATTTGTATGCAATTTATCAAATAGAATATAGAGTGAGTGAGTGAGCAAAATCTCACCCTTTTGGCCTCACAATTCTTGTGTGTGATTCATTTGGTATCAGAGTGTTGGTATGTTGGGTGACTAGATTTGAGTTGTCAAAGAGGACGTGAACAGATCGTTGAAGAGATCTAATAAAACGTTGTTGTAGTTTTTCGTATGAGTTTTTATGTTGTGGCTAATGTTTTTTTTATAGCGAAAGGATATGCCAGACTGTTGCTATATCAAAGGAGAGGCATTGTTGGAAAATCGTTATTAAAGGAACTCGGCCGCCAAGGGGAGCATATGGATTGATGAGTTTAAATGTCAATAAGCCAACTAACAATTGATTTGAGCACACTACCAAACTCTACCAAAGAAGTGTGCAACCATAGATCTTTGATAAGTTGCTACTGTGGACAATAAGTCGTCGTGTAATATAAACGTGTAATATAAACGAGCCATTCATCGTTGTAAACCCTAGTCGTTGCGAGGGAGAATTGTCGCTATCGTTGTATCCTACACATAGTGGAGAAGACTGTGTGGCTGTTGTTGATCCAATCCCTTAGCACTTTTTTTTTCGTTGTGTCTTGACGTGAGCCACCACTGTTGGAGAAATAATACAAGTCACCATCAATATTCCTTTGGACAAGTGATTTGTTTTTATCGCATGAGAGTTGTTGGAAGGAGTTGGAAATGACCAAGACTAGTCGTCGGTTTATCCATTAAGCTATCGATGCTTAGAAATAGCCATTGTTATTTATGCCTTTAAGACACCAGAAGTAAATCTCTCTTTGGAATGTTTGGAATGGCGTATTAGGTTATGGAACAAACTCTGCATGTGTGGAAGTCTTCTAGAAGTCTGCATGTGTGAAATAGCGTTGAGTTGTATATCTCTATGTTAGATGAACTCATTTGAGGGTAACGATATCGCTTTAGTGGAAAGATAAGACAGTTCCTTCCATTAGCTTATATAAAGTTAGATTTTGAGTTTGACTTGTGGAAACATTGGAATGAGGAGTACACAGGGTCTAGTATAACCGGTTATAAATATATTGTTTCCATATTGATATAAGACTATGATCCTTCAATTCGAAGTAAGGTATGTGTGCGTGTCAATTGCATTCCTGCGACATTATTGGATTCATGTAATCGCATATGCAAATCTGAAAAGTTTGTAAGTCCAAAGGACGGAGTTAGAAGAGAGTTTGAAATACTCTATTGACCTTATACACTGGAGCGTTGCAACTGCTATGCGGAAATGTGGAGAGCCATGATTGAATCCAGTAGAAAGTGAATTTGTCATGTGTCAGCAAAGGAGAATTAAACAGCTCCAGAAAGCGCTGAAACACATGAGGAGAAAGAATCATGAGGAAGTGTCATATGTGCTTTCAGTTGAAGAACCCATAGTTGAGGAGCATAATGTAGAAGTGGATCAGATCAATGAAGAATCTAAAAAAATCAGTGAAATATTGAAAATATTAATGTCAGTTCCGCCAGCCTTCTCCGGTAAAACTTTTAAGCTTTGGGCAATTAAAATGGAAAGATTACTTTGTTAAGTAGATTTATGACAATTTGTTCAAGATGTTTTGGTCAATTCCCATGATAAGAGACAAGATAAAATCGCCTTATATCTTATCAGTTCAGCATTAGATACAATTATTTTGTTTCCTATTTTATATGAATTTGGTCATATAGACAATGTAAAAATGTTATGGGATATTCTAGAAATGAAATATAGTGAAAAGATTGCATCTGCTTATGAGGAAACTTCAGAAGTTGATGGTGAAGATGTTGAATTCCACTTTGCTTAGTCACATGTGGATAATGGTGATTGTAATGAAGGAACTTCCATTGAGACAATATATGATGATGAAAACATGTTTTTTGATGAAAAAAATTGTTCAAAAGAAGAATGGCTACAGATTATGAAAGAGAAAAGTGTTATAGATGATTTTTTGAATGGAAAGGAAACCCTACTTGGAACAATAAGCCAAGTGGAAGTTAAACAAGAAGATCCACGCTAAAGAATCTGATGAAAAAGAAGGCTGAATTTGTAGATAAAAAAAATGTAGTTTTGCACTCAGTCAAAGTGCCAAATAATGTTGATGAAGAATTAAAATTTATTTAAAAGTTCTATTGTGATGAATGCACACAAACAATAGATTATATTGCATACATTAAATTCATTGAAAATGGATAAACAAACCAGATTATGATGAAGACTGCATGGTCATTGAAGAAGAAGAAGATTGCATTATATATACAAAAATTGAACCAATTTATGATGAAAACCCAATGGATATTGGAGAAGAAGTTGAAATTGAAGAATTTTTTTATCAAGTGGAGCCTTGAAGAAAGCAAGTTCTATTATGAACTTATGTTGCAGAAAATTGATGATCAAGAGCTCAATAGTGAAGAGAAAACAACAGAGAATGGTATGTGGCAACAGTTCACATACAAACAGTTTTTTGAAGAAAAAGTTGAAGAGGAAAAGCATGGACAATCTAAAATAATTTTCAGATTGATGACAAACATCAACAAGAAGATAAAGGATAAAAAGTTGAAACATGGAATTTTCAGCAAAAGAGGGAGACTTAAATTGAAAATGCGTAGAGGTTTCAGAATCTGGAAAAAGAGGAAGATAAAAACTCACTTATACAAGGAGTTGAAACAAATTTTAAGGTTATGTTTGAATTGTCCTTTGTAATGTTTCTAAGCCTAGTTGAGACCAAGGCCCGTAGGCATGTTATGTATTGTTATTGTATTAAATTCATTTATCCATTAAGGGGGAGTGTTGGAGATTAATGGGGAAATTGTTAGAACATATTTCTATTGTAAGTTAGATTAGTGGTTGAATGGTTTTCAGATCCACAAATTTAGGAGGTTGTTAGAGACTATCCTAACCTATAAATTTATATGCAATTTATCAAATGGAATATAGAGTGAGTGAGTGAAGTCTAGCCCTTGTGGCCTCATTGTTCTTGTGTATGATTCATCCTTGTTTTAATTTGTTAATTTTGTTGGCTATGCATTTTAACAAAATCTCAGGTATATTATAATGTGGAAGAACACCCATTTTTTCTTGGCGCTGACGTTTAGAGCTACTCTTCCCAGCTTCGGAAACAAAACCAAGACCAAAACCAAATATAAGACCAAAATTCTGGAAACATAAAACAAAATCCCTTCACTGTCCGTCTTTATGAATAAATTAAATATTACAGGATTCAGTGACAAATATAACTCGCTAATCAGCTTAATCATTATACCCCCTGGTGGATAATAAATAGATAGGGATACATTTTTGAGTTCTAATATTTTTGAAAGAAAACTTACTTCCACTTCCCTCCAACTCCCACGAAAATGGCATTGAGCAAGAAAGTAGAAGCATATGATAAACGATCAATACGGATTATTCCTCGTCGAACCAGGTATCTATTATATTCTTGAGAATAGTCTTTGAAAACAAGAATGGTCATTCCCCACTTCAACCAAACCAGAGCTTGGAGAGCACCATAAAACCATCTCCCGACCTTTAAACGTCCTCTTGCCCCTAATACAAAGCACACTATCTCAAACGCAAAATTTCCACAAAACGCTACCATAACAACCATCATGATAGAAGCCATCCCATTGTGGCTTATCCAACCAATCCCATTATTCCATATCCAATCAATGGATGTCTGAAAACCATATCCATCCTCACGGCCACTGTGAGGAACTCCTCCATTGCATATTTCGCTTTGCAGAGCATCATGAGGAACTCCATTCCTTCGAACATCCCTCAAACGATGGACATCCCTCGAACGACCGGACGTCGGAAGACTAACTCCATCCCCAAAGCCAATCCAAATTGATGTCCGAAGCGCCCGAAGGACATTCTGAATTAATATCCGAAGACTAACCCCTGTGACATTCCTACTTGATATCGGAAGACAACCTCTGTCCCCGTGATTTATACTTTTGAACAGCAAAATAATAGTGTCCAAGCAAATCAAGCACAAATCTATACCAAAGGCTGCCATTATCACATAAACAATAGGTTTAGAGAGAGGCATAGCTCGCCGTTCATACCATTTGCCAGTGCCTCCTTCCAATGCTATAAGCACAGCCCAAGTAATAGAGCAAAGCAAGTTTATACAAGTAATTATCACGGAAAAAGTTCCGAAGCTTAGAAGAGTTCCTCTAAACGTCAGCACCTGGCAAACACTGGTGTTTTCCACATTAGAATATACCCGAGATTTGGTTAAAAATGCATTGCCAGCAATCCCATTTCCTCTTCTGTCCACAATATAGTTTCTTATGGCCCACCTAGCTATCAGAGCGCTGGACAAACCATCTACTCTCAACAAGCCACTTAGTATAATGTTGATTAATGCTTCGACAAGCCTTGGCACTATTAACGAAACGGTGTCGTATTCTTCTGTTTCATCGCATTCTCCGCTCTGAGAGATGTAGTTGTGCAGGGCATCCGAAGCCAGGCTTACGACCCTTCTGGCTTGCTCATCTCTAGTCTTTAAAAAGCTGATGAGCATCTTTGTCCACTCATCATTTTCTGCTGGACGGGTTGGAATGCAGATGCAACTGCACTGATCTTCAGAGATGTATTCGGGAAATGTATCCAGTATTTCACAGACTGCAGCAACATGCCATTCCTTGGGGTCACCCTCTGTCAATCTCTTCTTCTTCATTTCAAATCGATCGGCCTCCTCCTCCTCCACGTACAAAAGGCTCTGCCTGCACCTATGGCAGCCATTTCTCAGGCAGGTCAGACATGGGAGCAGGCACTGGGATTCAGGCAATCGCTTAAGTGTTCCAGGCATCCGTTCAGCAAGCATGATTATGATGTCGTCTTCCACGGCATTGAATACAAGGCATTGGCATGCATGGTTGGGATTCATTACACGCATGTCGTCCATTAATCTAAGATTCATTAATTTCACATTATACATTGTAACATTATACATTGGTTACAAGTGGTTTTTTTGGTAGGAGTGGTTTTTTTGGTAGGAATTTGGGAATGTAAATTTGGACAAAATCTCTATTTTCTGTTGTTTAAATTGTGAAAAAAACTTCCAGATTTCCTAGGCAGGTGAGTGCTACATCATGAAAACTACTGGACTCGGTTACCCCTGCACTTATATCAAATTGCGCTAAAGCAATATTGCACAGCAATGCCACCCAAGCAACCAAATGTATGATGAACAACTGCATTACGTATCGACTTCCCTGCCAATCCTGGAATAAACCCATTTCAATATAGAAGATGAAAGAGAACGTTAAATCTGCCTAACCTCGGGCTATTGCGTGCAGACTTTCATAGCCAAGTTATACACATATATATAGAGATACAGATGATGAAAAAACTCCGTGGAAAATTCACGAAACGATAAACGAGATTATTTGGATGTCTTTCAATCAACGACGTCGCCTACCATCCCTTTTTCTTGATTTATTACATGGCAGATTGTTTTTTGCAGTTTACTGATGGTGACCATTACACGCATGTCGTCCATTAATCTAAGATTCATTAATTTCACATTATACATTGGTTATAAGTGTTTTTTTGGTAGGAGTGGTTTTTTGGTAGGAATTTGGGGATGTAAATTTGGACAAAATCTCTATTTTCTGCTGTTTAAATTGTATTTAAGCAGATGTAAATTTGGACAAAATTGCTATTTTCTGTTGTTTAAATTGCATTTAATGGGTTCAGCTTATTGAAAAACCCTAAAACACTTGGATTATACAAACTTGGCCACTCAAATCTACAGATTCAACAATCCTCACCAGATTTCAATTTCAAGTAAAATCAAACCAAAAAATCACAAAAAAAAACCTTCCTAAAACTAGAACGTTTAGACTGGGCTCATATAGTGTGTGCATAACCTAGTCCGTAGACAGTACGTCTCCGATCACTAATATCGTATCATATCTTACTTGTAGTGCAATACTCTCTTTTCAACGAACCCAATAGGAGTGGTTGGTTAAAGTTGCAAATAGCAAGTCAAAATCGAAGGTCAAGTCTCCGAACTGAATATATCTGTGTATGTGAATATATATACTGTTAGAATAATCTTGAAACATATATCAGTTGTATTCGAGAGTTGTTTTACCATAATCTCATTTTAGATTATAAGATCCACAAATAAAGGATTCAACTCCTGGTTTATAGGTGAGCGCTATAATTATAATGTACCTAGTTTCCTTCGATGAATATCAAGTGTTGTGAGCTTCATATGTTTGTGTGAGGTTTGTGTTAATTTTTGATATGGTATCATAGCTTAGGTGTGAGAGAGTCACCACTATCATGAGCTGTTTAAGGGAGTTGTTCTCTGGTGAACCAAATCGTGAGCGTGAGGGCTGGAACTAAGAATTGCAATTGCTCTAGATTGACGCATCCTGTGATTGTTGTGAACTGATGCACTGTGCCTTCACTCTGCGTAGTTCCTGCGTGGTACGTTTGTCCATTGTTGTGGATGTGTGTTGTTAATTCTATCTGCTGAGGTGTACGTTGATTGGTGGAGTGTTTGATGTGAATGCGTGTTGTCACTGCGCCATCCCTCAACTGACTGTTGTATGCTGGTTCGTGAGTAAAGAGGAGGATTCTGCGCTGTCGACTGTTATGGTTGTTGGCTTGCCGAGGTGCCTACGTGAAGAGGAGGATCCCACACTGCCTGAAACCTGCGTGAAGAGTGTGAATGACCGCCATTTCTTTTGCAAAGTGAAGAGTTGCCACTTCTGCCATCGTTTCCATTTTCGATTTTTCCCCTGCCATCGCTGCCTTTATTCAAAATCGACTATGTGCAACTGTGTCCCCTGCGTGCATGTGGAGTGTTGATTGGCGTTATAATTATGATTTTGGAGCTGCCTGTAGAGGATCTGTTGATTGCTGCATTCGGTTCTGTTAGCAACTATCTCCATATTCGGTTATAAATTGTTTGTTGATCGGATAAGACTGCTAAGGAGGAGCTTGCTGGGAGGTAAAATAAATCCAGCAATATTTTTTTTAAATTTCGGTAATAATTGATACGCCTGAAGATGGAAAACCCTCTCGCCGATTCATATTTAAATGAATCCACCAAGCTTGATAGTGAAAACTATGTAAACTGGAAGTTTAAGCTGACCACCATTCTCGAGGCATATAGCCTATGGACGATTGTCAAAGGTGGTGAGCCCAAACCCATTGTTGTCGCCTCGATTCAAGATTGGGATAGGCGAGAGATGAAAGCGAAAGTGTTGTTGCGCATGTCCGTAAAGGACAACATCATTCCTCATATAAGGGACTATAAAACTTCCAAAGAGACTTGGGACATCCTGAAAGGTTTGTTCGAAACTTCTAATGCAAACGGTATTTTATTTTTAAAAGCTAAGCTACTATCTATCAAAATGGAAGCCAATGAAAGCATAAGCAATTTTGTTTCTAGAATTAAAGATTTAAGTGATAAGCTGGGTGACATTGGTGAAAAAGTTTTTGGTAGCGATTTAGTAACTGTTGCTTTGAAGGGTTTAGTCCAAGACTATAAAGTCTTTATTTCAGCGCTCTCAGCTAGACAAACACCTCCGACGTTTGATGAATTGGCTGGAATTATTCTTC
Source organism: Picea engelmannii (assembly GCA_009831015.1). Classification (NCBI taxonomy): domain Eukaryota; kingdom Viridiplantae; phylum Streptophyta; class Pinopsida; order Pinales; family Pinaceae; genus Picea; species Picea engelmannii. The sequence continues at coordinate 44,328 of ML793020.1, forward strand.
AAGAGGAAGAGAGAATGAAGAATTTTGATCTGGATTCAAGTGACTCAGATTTGGCATTGATTGCAAGAAGCAAAAGATCATACCGTGGGAAACTGTGGGACGGGAACAGAGGCCGATTTCAAGCAAAGCAGAAAGGTATGACACATCCTGATTCTAATGTTAAGAGAAATGTTGAATGTGATTATTGTGGGAAACCTGGACATCTTGCTAAAGATTGCTATAGAAGAAATAATCATGAATCAAATCAGAGACATAGAAGGAATAATGAAAATTTCGTGAATAGACACTTCAGTTAATGATGGATTTAAAAATCTTAAATTGTTTATTTCTAAAGTTGCATTGTCTGATGAAATCGATGATGAGACTGCTTGGTTCATAGATTATGGTGCATCGGCTCATATGACTTGTAATAAAGAATGGTATGATGAATATTATGAGAAAACTGATGGCACACACATTTACCTAGGAGATAACAGATCACATAAGGTCCAAGGCTATGGAGTAATAAGTGCAAACTTACCTAATGGACAATTGAGACAGATTCATAATGTGATGTATGTTCCTACTATTAAAAATAATTTGATATCTGTTTCAACTATCACTGATAATAATCTAAAAGTGGAATTTGGTAAGTTGAGGTGTGTTGTGAAAGATGTCCAGAATCACTACAGGGTTGTTTCCACAGGTACCGGGGTTGGAGGATTGTATAAATTGGATGTGACAATGAAGCATCATGTTGCATTAACATCCACAACAATGTCAATAGAAGAGTTATGGCACCACAGGTATGGACACCTAAATTACAATGATTTGATGTTGTTACAACGAAAAACTATGGTAGAAGGTCTTCCTGCTATGAAGAATGATCAGTTTCCATGTGAAGTGTGTGCACTGGGTAAACAACATAGAGAGGAGTTTCATGTTCATATAGAGAAAAGACAAACAGACATTCTTAAATTAATTCATACTGATGTATGCGGGACCTATGCAAACTAAGTCACTTGGTGGTGCTTCCTACTTTCTTATTTTTGTTGATGATAGATCTAGATATTCATGGGTCTATTTCATAAGGAGTAAAAGTGATGTATTTGAGTACTTCAAATAATTCAGAACTTTGACTGAAAAACAAACAGGAAAATGTATTAAAGTTCTCAGATCTGATCAGGGTGGTGAATATACATCAGGTGCATTTAAAAGTTATTGTAAATTTCATGGGATCCAACAACAATTTACAGTACCTCATACACCTTAGAAAAATGGTGTTGCTAAGAGGTGGAACAGAACACTGGTGGAATGTGCTCGCAGTATGCTTCAAGGTAAAAACATTTCTAAAGGTTTTTGGGCAGAAGCCATTAACACTATTGTTTATTTAAAGAATCGTAGTCCAACTAAGAAATTATATTTCCAAACTCCTTTTGAGATTCTTTATGATTATAAACCTGATGTCAGTCATTTAAGAGTATTTGGATCCACTGCCTTTTCACATATTCCAAAGGATGAGATAAGGAAACTTGATGCAAAGTCAATCAAGTGTGTTTTTATTGGGTATTGTACTGATAAAAAAACATACAAATTGTTTGATCCCAATTCACATAAATTGTTTGCAACTAGAGATGTGGTGTTTCATGAGAATGCAAATAAAGTTGATACAATGTATTTTGCAGATGCTTGGCATAATGATAGTGATAAACATGTCAAAATAGATGCAATGGTTAAATAGGAACAGGAACAGGTACAGGTACAGGTTCAAGAACGGAATGAAAGTAGTATGGACACTTCAAGCAGTCAGGATACATCAAGTGGAGAAGATTCACCACAAAGCAGAAAACGAGATGAAAGCAGTGAAGGACCAAGAAGGTCATAACGACAAACTCAACCACCTATAAGGTATAAAGACTATGCATTGATGTCTCATGTCATGAATGTTGTAGAATCTATAAACTCCGATCAAGCTAAAGAACATGAAGTATGGAGAAATGATATGAATGATGAATATGATTCTCTTATGAAAAATCAAACATGAGAATTAGTTGAGCTGCATGAAAACAAAGTCCCTATTGGAAGTAAATGGTTGTATATATCTAAATTTAAAGCAGATGGTAGCATTGACAAATATAAGGCAAGATTAGTTGCAAAAGAATATTCACAAAATGAGGGAATTGATTATGTAGATACTTTTGCACCTGTAGCTAAATTGAATACAATTAGAGTACTGATTGCCTTAGCTACAAAACATAATTGGAAGTTACATCAATGAGATGTCAAATCTTCATTTCTGAATGGTGATTTAAAAGAAGAGGTTTATTTGGTTCAACCTGACGGGTTTGTCAAGCAGGGACAAGAGCAGCTAGTTTGCAGGTTAAAGAAGGCATTATATGGTTTGAAACAGGCATTGAGATCATGGTATGTAAAGATAGATACTTTCTTTTATTAGAATGGGTTTGTGAAAAACAAAAATGATCCTAATCTATATGTTAAGAAAGATGAAGAAGGAAATGTTGCTTTAATATCTTTATATGCGGATGATCTCATTATTACAAGGAGTGCATGTAAGTTAATTGAAGAGATTAACATTTAGTTATCTCAAGAGTTTGAAATGAAAGACCTCAGTGAATTACATTATTGTCTAGGACTTGAGGTTTGGAGAGAGTCTGGCAAAACATTGATCACTCAAAGTAAATACACAAAAGAAATTCTTAAAAGGTTCAACATGAGTGAATGTAAAGCTATGACAACTCCATTAGAACAGAATGCAAAGTTGTACAATGAAGATGGATCTAAAGAGGCAGATGGTACTTTATATTGTCAGTTGGTGGGAAGTTTGAACTACCTCACCACTAGAAGGTCAGACATTGCATATTCAGTTAGCATCCTTAGTCAGTTCATGGCTAAGCCTTCAGAGAGTCACTGGAAAGTTGCGAAGAAAGTTCTTCGATATCTGAAAGGAACTGTTAAGTTTGGTGTTATGTATACTAATGATTGTGATGTTGAGTTGACAGGTTACTCTGATTCAGATTGGACCGGAAATCCTGATGACAGAAAATCAACTTCAGGATATGCATTCAACATAGGTACAGGAGTCGTATCATGGAGCAGTAAGAAACAACCAACTGTTTCTTTATCGTCAAGAGAAGTTGAGTACAAAGCTCTATGCAATGCTACTTGCGAAGTTGTTTGGATAAGGAAAATTCTTCACGATATTGGCAATAAACAAATAAGGCCAACTATTCTCAAATGTGACAATCAAAGTTCTATTAAATTGGCACACAACCCAACTTATCATGCCAGAACCAAACATATTGAAATTCAACATCATTTTGTAAGAGAAAAGATACATTCAAAGGAAATAGATTTGATCTATTGTAATACCACTGATAATGTGGCTGACATCTTTACTAAGCCTCTTGGTAAACTTAAGTTTGAAATTTTTAGAAGCAAGTTAGGTGTCATAGAAAATCTGTTTCTCCATTAAAGAGGGATGTTAGAATAATCTCGAAAGGTCTATCAGCTGTATTTGAGAGTTTGTTTTACTAGAATCTCATAGATTATAAGATCCACAAATAAAGAATTCAGCTCCTGGTTTATAGGTGAGCGATATAATTATAAATGTACCTAGTTTCCTTCAATGAATATCAAGTGCTGTGAGCTCCGTGTCACTTGTGTGTGAGGTTTGTGTTAATTTTTGATAAATACACTGCAGCCAATCAATTCAAACCGAATAATTCGTCGGGCATAGGAATTTCCATACTAACTGGGCCGAATCAAGTCAATAAGGTTTCGAAAATACACTGCAGCCAATCAATTCAAACCGAATAATTCGCCGGGCGAACAGAGTTTCCTTAATAATTGGGCCGAATCAAGTCAATAAGGCTTCGAAAATACACTGCAGGCAATCAATTCAGACCGAATAATTAGCCGGGCGAACAGAATTTCCATACTATTTGGGCCGAATCAAGTCAATAAGGTTTCGAAAATACACTGCAGCTAATCAATCCAATCCGAATAATTCGCCATATGAACAGAATTTGCATACTAATTGGCCTGATTCGGCCGAATTTGTTAACTATGTAATACAGAGACTTTTAAAGAGGTCGGCAACGCTTGAATTGTAATACAGGGACCTTTCAAGAACTTGTCAAAGGCATGAACTGTAATCAATCAAGAAGAGACAGGGGCGTTTAAAGAGCTCGACATTGCTGAACTGTAATACAGGGACGTTTCAAGAACGCGACAAGGCATGAACTGCAATCGATGAAGAAGCGACACGGACGTTTAAAGAACGTGACAAGGTTTGAACCGTAATCTATGAAAAAGAGAGGGACGATGAAAGAACTCCGTAGAAAATTGGTCAAACGATAAACGAGACAATTTTGGTCTCTTTTGATGAACGGATCTGCGCACCCTCTTTTCTTTTTTTATTAGATGCAGATTGTTTTTATGGAATGGCAAGAATTTTGGGTTTTTTTTTTTAAAACGTTATATTAAATTTATTACTTTCAAAAATATATATAATTTTTTTGAATTTTCCATAATGATTTAAATTTTTGATGGGCTAAATTTTTTTGGAGGAGACTTAATAGCCCTTGCTGTTTCCGATTTATATTATATTTATAAGAAAAAAAATCATTTAAAAAATATAAAATTAAGAAAATTCAACAAATTATTTTAAGAATATAAAATTTAGAAAATTCATGAACTTATAGGTTATATTTGTATGCCTTATGCTTAAGTCATTTCTGTGTGTTTCAATTAGTAATTGCAGCTACTACTGAGACTCCTACAACGTACACTTCCACGGCCAACGACACCAAGTTCCATCGTTTAATTGTATTAAACGAATACATAAGTATTTAAGACATTCAAACAAATACAACACTGTTTAAGTGTATGAATGTCAACCAATGAGAGATCATAGAACGTTGTATTTAGTTTTATTTAGCTCGTTTGCAAGAGAGCAAGTCTCTCTGTTTCTATTTGAGAGATATCTAGGCCCGATTTGTTCTATTGGGGTGGTTGCGCTATGGGAATAACTTTTTCAAGCCAATGTGGAAAGGGAATAACTTTTTCCAAACCAATATGGAAAGTGTTGTAAAGATTGAAGAGCATAGAAATATAGATAACACATTAGATAGTACATACACAAAGGGGGCAATGATATCCTTTATTGTTCAATAAATAATGGAGAACTGGTTATTAGTCTCATGAAACATTTCAGAGGTTTCTACATTTAAGCAAGTATAAGGGAAGGGGTTTTTAGGCATATAGAAAGTTAAATGCTTGAGAAACCTCCAATCAGTTATAACTGAAGTTATGTGTTGTCACTATCCAACAGTCTCCATCTTGACAACAATTTGTCTGATATTTCGCTCAACAAATCAATCATGACATTTCTTACAAGACAAGAGAAGCCAAACTCCATTGTAGCTTCTCTAATAGTACTCGTTATGTGCACATGTATGCATAGTTTGCTCTAGTATGGACCACTCCACTTTCATTAGTAACCTGTCTTACAAAGTGATACATTGTCCAAATTTGATAAGTTGGATTGTTAGTCAAATGCCCAATGCTTTGACCACCATAGAACACCCTATTCTGTATTTTTCCAAACTTGCCCAATGGATCCTTGCATTCATATGAGACATAACGTAAGGTAGATCTCCTCTTGTCCAAATACCCTTAATCAACATTACCATAGACTAAATCACTACAACCATCATAGGTGATACTCGTGCTTCTAAGTAATGATCCCAAGCCATTATGCAAGGATCATCACGGTTTTGGTGTCTTTTTAAAACTTTTTCTTGGTTGTGGTATTTTGTCCAACACTTTGTTGATCTATTTGTTTACTTGTGTTTATATGTGTGTATGCAGCAAATAACAAGAATAGACAACCATGAAACATACCCCAACCATATGCAATATGATAGACAAGCCAAAACATCACAAATCTTCTTTATTCATAAAATAGAAGAACCTACTACAATGGAGATGTCGATCTGGAATGCTCAACAGATGGCCAAGATGATAGACAATAGATAACAAGTATGAGCTGCTACAAAATGCTCCCGACAATACAAAATAAGCCTCCAAAGGCTGGATAAGAGATGAAGACCAATGCCAAGTGCCAAACCCTTCACTGCTGGAAGATGCCATGCTTTGCTGGATAACTGAAGCTCCCCAACAATTCGGCCCTAGTGCCAAAGATGTCCAATCACCTCTAGAAAGATGTCAAACAGTAGAACAGGTGATGGTAAGAACAACCCAGGTGCCCAAATCTCCAAGATCCCTCTCAATCTCTGTAGATCTGAAATCCCCCACTGAATGGTGTGCCCCACTGGATGACTGAAGCCCTAGATAATTCGGCCCTGCTGAAGGAGGCCTCCAAA